>OZ010593.1:104158299-104368299 GCA_963932145.1 Acanthosepion lycidas | reverse complement strand
AGAGAAAATTTTCTGGCCACCAGAAGATTATCCTGGATGTAAACACCAAGGCCATGCAAATGAATGTTGGAATCTTTTCAGCAAAGTAGAAGATACCCTGGAACCCAGAATTCATTGGTAGCAATGGAAGAATTCAAGTTGGTTTCAGAAAGTGCAAAGATATCTGGCACCTTTCCAAGGAGAAAAGATTCTATGCTGCAGAAGTTGAAACGGATACCATGAATATTAGAGAAAGAAAGATTGAGAAGAGTAGGTAGTTTTTTGTAATCTGCTTTAATTTTATTTGTTTTTGTTGTGATTTCCATGAGATATGTTTTGAGGAGAGAAAAAAAAAGACCACAATAATTGTCACTATCTATCATCAATGGCAATACAAACACGCCAGTGCGTAGCTGAGAGACTAGCATAATGTGGCCTCAGAGTTGACCACAGAAAATACATGCAGGGACACCTATGTTTGCACGACATGGCACTACAGATGCCCCAATATTATGTGACTGTTGACTGGAACTGACTCTCTAAGCACTACCAAAGAGTTCGGGCTCTCAACAACCAGTCGGAAGCAGCAGCCAGCAAACTGCCAACCTGATACCCTCATAATGGAAAGTCACAGACACTGGTTAGTCTGATTACCAAAGAGTTAAGACAGTTAAATCATTGTAGCCCTGGTAAGAGAGAGAAAAAGAATTGGTAAGCCATATCCTAAACAGGGAACAAGAGATGACCCTCCACTCCTATTCAATAGACATGGAAAGAATGCAGACCAGACAATAGGTGAGCCTATCTACTCCTATTAACCTCTTAAAAAAAATTGCAAAAGACTTTATATTAATTAATGACTTGGTTGTAGACATCAGAACTTATACTAACTAAAAATAGAATAGTAAGACGTAATGCACTTTTGTTACATCAATTTTTTAGCATTGATAAACAACATTCTAAGGTAAATGCATTCAAAATGAAACAAGCTGTGTGGGGAGAGGCTGAAGTAAGAAGTTTGACAATAGACATGGGGAGAACAAAATATGCACATCCCAATGACAGGCAGGTGAATGCAACACAGTCTAAATGAACAGACAAAAGAGAGAAAAAAAATACAAAAATAGAATAAAATTCAAAGAATGAAAGACATTTAAACATTTGCAACAAGATGGCACAAGGTAATGTAACATATTATGATGATGATGATGATGATGATCAGTCACTTACTCACAGATAATAGCCACGTAATCACATTTGCTCCCCCACCTCACACCTCTTTTATGATATATATATATATATATATATATATATATATATATATATATATGTATATATATATATATACACACACACACATACACACACTCATATATGATGTGCTCAGCAGTGGAGGGGCATATTCAACAAAAAATCAAAAATTGCTTTTTTCACTGCAAATTATTCCTTATATCCAAGTATTTTACAAAAAATCAGAGTTGATTACACAATATTTCAAGCTCAATTTAGGTTTAAAGTTCGTAACCACTCAATGAGATGAGTTAACATAAGCTGTCGATTTGTTTGTGGAATATCATTACATTATTGTTACATAATTATAGTGAAATCATTAAGGTTTTTTGTTAAAAGCATTTTATTTTTGCTCATATATTAATTTATAATATTCCTTTTTACAGCCATTATTTTTGAAATGGAAGAAGATCTTTTCTAAATTTCAGAATTTTTTCTATTGCCTGTCAAGTGACTGGAAGAGAGCAAATCTAAAAAAACAGTGGAAAAGAGAGTTAACAAAGCGTAACCCAAAATAGTTTTTGTTCAACTTAGGAAAATTAGCATTGCAGACAAAGTATTTTAAAATGCTGCCAATAACAAAAGAGAAAATGAAAAATACCAAACAACAAATCAAATATAGCATCAAAATTTATATTATTTTTATTTGTTATTTAACTAAATCCATAATTGTCAACAATGTTTGTATAAAACTTGATATTTCCTGTAATAAATTCTTAGTAAATATTATTATTGTTATTATTTTACTTTAGTGTATGGTAATCCCGGATTTACAATTCCGTACAGTGTAGCATGAAAAGAAATGTTGATCAAAACTGCATAAAACCTCTAAGCATGTATTGCCACAAAATTATCAAATGTTGAATATGTCCCTCATCTGCTGATGATGTTGAATGTAGAATAAAGGGTTTTAAAAGGTTCAAATCAATCAAACACCTCTCAAGGGGAAATGCTGTTACATAAGCTGGAATGACCAATCAAAATACAAGTATATGAGAATTCAAAAAACTTGACAATGAACTTTGGTTATATTAATTATGTAATGCTTTAATGTTAGGATTAGGCTAAAATCACAACTAAAATTTGCAAATCATTGAGAAGTACAAGAAGAGGTTGGTTGCTGTAGAAATGAATCATGGCTATTCTACAAAGTATTAAATGAAGATTATGTATTCTTTTTTGTATTGTACAAATACTTTTTCACCCATTAAAATGGATAAATATAATTTATTTGTATTAAACCAAAATTTTTCTTCTGTTTTCTATGCAGATTTAGTTATTATGCATCTGTGTACAGTTAATTATATGAAAAGTATGTTTATTCATTAGTTGGAAATAGAATAAATTAAAAATTTGTATGATTACAGATATGTTTCCCCCCACTCATATATATATATATATATATATATTGCAATGTCTTGTCAGACAATTGCCACTCCTCCATTGATTGATCATCGATGAACCTATTGATGACTTTTCATTCCTTCCAGCAACTTGCATATCAGGTTTGGCAGTCATGAGCATTGGCGTTGGTTGAGACAATGTTGGCTTCACTGTGCACTTTCATGTGATGCTTGAGACCCCAAGCTGATCGGCATACTCTAGAGCAGTGGGAGCATGAAAAGTTTCCATCCTGGGACTCAACACATAGCATGGGAGGGACAACAAGTGTAGTTGAATTGCTTTCACGCGATTTCATATGATTAACCAGGCCTACCTTTGACAGCAGGGTCTGGTCATACACCTCACAGACCCACAAATCTCCATAATTGGCCAGCAGAGTTTCCTGTTTTCTGCATCCTCTCTTGAGCTTCACTCAGTCTGCTCTGGATTTTTCAAAAAATTCAAAAATCACACCTCTCCACTGGCCACAATCCCATGCTAGCGACAGCCAATCATCAACAGGAACACCAAAATACACCAAATTCTCCTTGACATTATTTCAAAAGCATTTTTTTTGGCTTATGCTGTGGTCTCTTGCCAGAAAGAATCTCACCATAAAACAGCTGTTTTGGAAAACTGGTTTCATCAAGCCTAACAAGATGACCAGCCCAAAGTATCTGGTTCCTAATCCCAATTGCAGCAATGCTGATTGTTTTGGCTTTGGTCTGTATCTGGAACATGACTGTCAAACTTCATATCAAGAATATGTCTGAAACAGTGCTGATGGAATCTTTCAAGCAGTTTTATATAAGATTGATACAAAGTCCAGGTTTCAGAGGTATAGAGTAAGGTTGACAATACACATGTTTGATAAACAGATACTTTAGTTGCTAAAGTTAAATCACCAACCAACCAACCAGATTCTATCTTCTAGCTTACCAAAGGATCTAGACGCCTTGCTTATTCTCTGTTTGATTTCCACATCAAGGGCACCATCACTTCAAAAATTTACTACCAAGGTAGACAAATTCTTTGATGACTTCAAGATGTTTCCCATAGACAAAGATGTCAGGTTCCATGTAAAGATTGCCAAAAGCAGGAGTGTTCATGATTTTGGTTTTCTTAATGCTCATTGTCAATCCAAAGCAGGTACAAGCATTAGTGAAGTGGTCCATCACTGACTGCATTTCCTCCAGAAAGTGTGCAACTAAGTTGGCATCATCGGCATATAGAAGCTCCCTAACAAATCATTAACACAGGTTCTGGCTTAGAATCTTCTCAAGTTGAAAACTTTTCCAGTTGTCCGGAATCTGATATAGACAGCTGTATCACAGTCATGGAAGGCATATCAGATTACAACCATCAGGTAAAGTGAGAATAATATTGGTGCAGGTATATCACCCTAATTTACTCCATTATTGATGGGAAGTTCCTCCAAGAGCTGACCATTGAAATTGACACCTTTCATACAGCAATGTAATTGCTTGAACTTTTCAGTAAAAGTAGGTATGCAGACAAAGTTTCCGAGCACCTTCCAGAGAACCCCACGATTCACTTTGTCGAAAGCTTTAGTTAGGTTAGCAAAAACCTGACAAAGTGACACACGCTGTTCAATACATTTTTCTACAAGCTGTTTAGCAGAAAATATCTATGTCTACAGTCCCTCTTCCACCTCTAAAACTTGGGACTCAGGAAGGACATCAGGAGAAATATACTTCTCCAAACGGTTTAGCAAGAGTCTTGCAAACACTTTTTCAACTGCTTCTAACAGTGAAATACCATGGTAATTACCACAGTCTGACTTTTTCCCTTCCTTTGTATATCTATTCAGTCTTGAGCAACTGGGTCACCCCTTCCATACAGATAACATTAAAGAGTGGACCACACAATGGACATTCATACCACCATAGCTCAACAGGAATACCATCTAGTCCAGGAGCTTTGTTTGAGTTGATCTGTTTTATACAAGCAGTTGTTTATTCAAGAGTTGTTTCCATGTCATATTCAATCTGAAGGGCAAGCTGAGGAAGACTATCTATTGTAGCAACCTCCACATTGGAAAGTTGTGAAAGAGATCTCAAGAATGTTCATACCAATGGCCCATAATTTTGTCTGAAGTCTTCAGCAATGTGGTTCCGTCCTTTGCCAGTAGTGGTGTAGTAGAGGTAGATTTTGGATCATATGCCTGATGAAGCAGGCCATAAAATGCCTTCATATCTTTCTTGTCATAAGCTGTCTGTATCTCCTTTGATAAATCAGATCACCATTTGTTTTTAATTTGGTGCACACAGCATTTAACCTTACTTTTCAGAAAGGAGAAGGGAACAGCAAAAGCTGACCTTATGGCATACGAAGAGTTGAGGAGTTTCAAATGATCCTTCCTCTTTTTGTCAATGAGAAGGTTGATTTCACTGGAGTTGTCAGCGAACCAATATCGATTCCTGGGAACTCTCAATCCAAAAATTTTTCATAGATGATATCTCTTACTCTTTCTCAATCACAATATCCATCTGGTCATAGGCAGAGTTGAGGGAGTTTCTGACAACTGGATCTTTCAACTTCGAGACATCAATCCACTTAGGAACTTTGACTCCATTGAAATGACTTTTTCAGTGAATAGAAATTTTGAGCTTAGCCCTGACCATCAAGTGTTACAGTTTGCACTATGCATCACTCTGACTTTGTAGAAGTTTCTTAGAGATCACCATGTCTACAGATTATGTAATCAAGTATATGACCATGCTTAGACTAAGGATTGAACCAAGTTGCCTTGTTCTTCTGGTAGGAGAATGTGTTGGTGATAACTAGATTTAATTTAGTACAGAGCTGAAGGTGCAATAGACCATTCAAATTAATTTTACCAACACCATAAGGACCTAAAGGAGACCAGGTTTGAGCTGATGTGTGCATTCAAATCATCAAGGATTACTAAACTCTCAGCACTTAGTATACTGGTGACAATGGATGAGTGTATGGTAGAAGGATGTAATGTCATCTTCAGGTGAAACAAGAGTGGGTGCATAGACAGATAGAACTGTCATGTATCAACCTCCTGCAAGAGGAATTCTCAATCCGTTATTAATGTCAACTGGCTGTTTTGATCTTGTCAACTAAGGAATTCTTAACAGCAAAGCTCACACCAGCCTCATGCTTCTCTTTTTTCAGATTTACCAGACCAGAAGATAGTGTAGCTTACATCATGTTCAACAAGTTGATCTCCATCAGCAAAACGGATTTCAGAAAGGGCAGCAATGTCTACATTGTACCTCTGCAATTCCATGGCTAGAATTGCAGTCTTGCATTCAGGTCTTTTCCCATCGTCAAAAAGTGTTCTCACATTGCAGCAACAGAGCTGAAGTGAGTGTCAGTTTGCATATCTCTTGTTCCTGCAGATATACAAAGCTGTCAGCCACAGGAAGCTAACCAGAAGATCAAAGGCAGCTTTGTTTAGAACATATTTTCTTGTCCCCTCCCAAATTTATTGGGTGAGCAGTACTATCCTAAAGAGGCTGCTCAGTCACAAAATGCTCCACTGAATACACAACTGTCAATGTATTGTTGTGAGAAGCGATGTTAGGATAAACCTTTATGTTGCCTAAATGCAGATCAGTGACTACATGATTCCAACCTTTCAAGCCTACACGTGTCACCACTTTTCCATCATTGCAGGGCTTCTCGGAATAGACAGACGTCATTGTTTCAAGGAGTATCTGTACATAGACGGTTAATATAGAGACATAGCTTTGTACAAAATTATAAAATATAAAATACTGTATAAATGTATAACATAACAAATATTATAAACAAAGAAAAGAATAATTTGTGATTAAATTAAAGCACTACCTTATAAAACTATTTTTGCGATAGAAACCACAGCAGTACCACTTAGCATGATGAGGTTGTGTCCCTATAATTCAAAGATGGTGAAGGTGGGGGATGAAAGGTTAAGACACAATGTTAGATAAAAAGAGAGAGAGAGAGAGAGAGAAGATGGTGACGTACATT
Organism: Acanthosepion lycidas; assembly: GCA_963932145.1. Lineage (NCBI taxonomy): Eukaryota > Metazoa > Mollusca > Cephalopoda > Sepiida > Sepiidae > Acanthosepion > Acanthosepion lycidas. The sequence continues at coordinate 104,361,642 of OZ010593.1, read as the reverse complement.
TCGTTATATGCATACACACAAAAGTAGGTGCGAGTTGAAATACTTCTAACTTTGAAAACAATACTGCTAATTTGAAAATCATGAAATGATAATTGAAGGTTTTTGTTCTTTGTTTGATTGAAAGCAAGCCATAATGGAGAGATAGCAAATGCTTTAAACTCCAACCTGGCCAATTTATTTTAGATAATTAAAATTATATAATAAAATTATATAACCTCTGTCCATTGTGTTTTCACAGATGAGATTGTAGAAAAATGACCGACGTGCAGCAGTCATTGGTCAAACGTGTCAACATTAGAAATGAAATAGGGCAAAAAGATGACATGTCACCAAATCTCAATGAAATATGCTTCTGCAGACATTATGTTATGAAAACAAAAAAATAAACTTAATTTGCTGATTAAGATTTCAAAAGTGAATGAAAAACTGTCGAGGGTGATAATGTGTGTAACAGCATTTCTTAAATTTTATTTTAATCAGTGACTGCATATATATATATATGTGTGTTTCTGCATATATATATATATATATATATATAAGCACTGATGTCAGAGTAAATGGATGGTGTTTTTTCTTTTTCATTGCTCAAGGAAAGCAATTTGTGTTTAATTTAAAGCACTACCTTATAAAACCCTTGTAGAGTTGTTAGCCTTGCACCCAACCGGTTTTGAAATCAGAGTTGTTGTTCTCTGAAATTGTTACTCCAACCAAGTAAAGGTTGAAAACTCTGTCTACCTTGCAAAATTATCCCCAAATTAATTAATATCCTTTTCTAAGTTATTTGTGGCTGGAATTTAAACTAAGCATGATGAAATCCATTACACGTCTCCATATATACTCATGGCTTAGTGAGTAAAAGCATTGGTTTGTGAATTTGTTCACATAGTGGTTGAGTTCAATCCTTGGATTAACAGTGTGTACTTGTAATCAGTGGAAACCATTTCAACAATAACTGAGCAGTATTAAAAATAAAAACTAGATGATGAGATGTCTCTAGTGGAACAAGAATCTTTTACCTCTATAGATTTAATAAAGGGTTCAACATTTTTTATGTAAATTACTTCAATCAATATATATGCTTGATGAAGTCTAAGGGGTATAATGGTCAGAACATTGTGATAACAACAACAAAGATAAGGACAATAGTCCACATGTAAATAGCGTTAACTCATCATCATCCCAAAAATTCAAATGGAAAAAATAATTATAGTTTTAATTTTTGTCTTACTTTTTATATTTCCTCCAGTAAGAAGCTCAGCTAATGTATTTAAAGTAAATAGCCTTTAAATATGGGAGCCATTTGGATGCATCACTGTGATGCACCCAAATGGCTTCCATATTTAAAGGGTATTTACTTCAAATTAATAAAGTTTAGTGATAATTATCATTTGCAATTATATTCTCTGAATAGGAAATAACCTGACATGAAGGCTGCCAAAGATGGCATTTCAATTTTGTTTTCCTTTTATTTCAGGTTTCAGTCAGAATCGCTCAACCAGTGCAACGAGTTCTGAAGCAGAGAAGATGAAGGACGTTGAAGAAGAAAGCAAGATTATTTTCCCTCCAGCTCCTCTCATCAATTCTGAGCAAGCCAGTTTGTAAGATATTTTTTCTTCAATATTTCATGACACTGTCTGCAATTTTTACCACCTTCATAGAAAATGGCAGATTCAAATGTTTAGCAGGTTTAGTAAGCTGGCTTCAAAGATCATTCAAACTCTAGCTAGTTTGATCCTCACTAGGTGCTTCATCTTTCTGTTTTTGTACTGTATTAAATTTGAAACATGTGTAAGATGGTTACATGTATAGACACCAAAGTGAATACAAATTGCTGATCTTGAGCCAGACTAGGCTACATTTGGTAAACCTAAAATCAATTGGTTTCTTGTTGTTTACTTACTCTGGCACAAGGCCATAGTATTTGAGATCTCAGTAAAATTGCACATGCTACACAAGCAAATTGGTTTGTAAGAGATGCATGCCATGGTAGGCACCCTAATTTACTAAAGTTTGTCTTGTACAAGGTCACAAATTAGGACACTTATTGCCCTTGTGATGAGGATATGTGACATTATCACATTATATATGATTAAGTATATGGCTCCAAATGGTTTTCAGCAACTAGGGTCAGTGTTCCATATTGGGATGAGTTTGTTATGTGCTAGTCTCCACAGCTGTATTCAGGCCAATACACCAATTTTGCACTGTATATCGCTTACTGAAAATCAATGAGAAAGGCGATTTTCTTGTAGTATTAAATATTGCAATGCATTTGGTCTATACTGTCTACTTTTATTGTCCCTAGTAAGGAAAATTTTACCAACTACTTGTCAGTCAGTGATAGAGGGAAAGAAATGAGTGAAAGAGACTTCCCAATCCTAGCAGTTACAGAACCATGAAAGGTTTTGAAGGTAGCACCTCATTTTTTTACCAGGAAATCTCACCTTCTAATTGCTGATGCATTAATTCATGGGCCAATAAAAATGCGCCACCACAAACTTTCTTTTTCCTTCAACTGACCCTATTAAAGATATAGTATTTTAGAAATACAGTATATTGTTTATTAGATATTTTATTTTTCTTTAAGCTTAAATTATACTCCTACATGCTTACTGCTCTCATGTTGAAGATGAAAATGGACTTACAGCTCTAGCAATGATGGTGACAATGCTTAGTGATGAGGGGGTGACAACAAATTTATAGCCCTAGTGATGAGGGGGTGACATTGGACTTACAGCCCTACTGAGGAAGATAATAAGCTGGAAACCAAAGTTTGGAGAAGTTGCCAATTGGAAAAAAATGACTTACACTGATCACTTATTTCTCCACGGTATTTTTTTTCTCTCAAAATAGTCCCTTGTTATGGCTCACAGATGGTTATAAGTGAGAGTTTGTATGACTCTGGATTTGTGCAAACTTTTACCCAAACTTTTTGGATAGCACCTCACAAGTAGGTGTGTTCTTTAGTTAAAGTTTACAGAGCTGTTTTTTTGTTTCACCCTTCCTGCTGGACAGAGAGTTCAATCTTCAGTTTATGGTTTTGTCACAAATTAAGTAAATAACAGCCTCTTCACAAGTATATGGGTCTTTTTTTTTCTCATCAAAGTCATAAATGAAAAAAGTTCCAAATTTAAGCAAAGGAAGCCTTTAGGTCTTAAAGACGATAATCCTTCATCAAGCCCTAATGGAATGGCACGAGGGAATCACAAAAGAGATTTACCAAATAACAAAAAACCACATCACTTGAAGACTTCCAACAGTAACAACAACAAAAATGGACAGCACATATTATTAGAAGAGGTAATAATGGTATAATCAAGATATTGGCTTTCCACATTATCTTAAACATAAGGTTTGTGAGGAAACTCTCATCAATACCAGAAAGGATGATAACTGTGGATTTGTAAATTTTAATTTCCTGAAAAACCATTTTTAAGAAAAAGATTTAATTTTAATTAATAGTAATGCTAACTGTTCAATAAATGAATGAAAAGTGTTTCCTTATAAGGAAATCATTAATTTTACCATTACCAAATAAGAACGTTTTTTTTTTTATATTATTGAAATATAGAAATTGTTCAATGTGAAGATACAGAATATAATTTTGCCATTTTTGTTCTGATTTTCTCTTTTAAATTCCAATGATTTTCTTTTTTTGTATTTGCTCTTGCATTTACACATTAGGTATGGTTAGCACAATGGTTACTGACATGGGAAGTGGAATCTATGTTCAACTTCTAATAGCCTTGGGAAAGTCATGAATGTATCTTTTCACAAACGCTATATGTTAAATACAACAGACTCTGGGCTCTTTAGTCATGAGTGGCTGCCAGTCTAGAAGAATAATAATTTTGATCTCAAAATCAGGGAATGCACAACAGACAACCATTCCACCATCTTTCCCAAGAAGTCATAGCAATCTACAGAAAATAAAGCAAAAAAACCTGTAAAGAACCTTGAATGCCTTACATCATGAAAGGACATGAAAATGAGTTGCAGTATAATTGTATAGAATTGCTGTTCGTGTAAAACCCATGGACTTCAACATCTCAAACCTTTTTATTCACTCCCTATGTACTTAATGATACAGCAAATTCTGTCAGTTTTGGCAGAGGGGTGAGGGATATTAAATACTGACTTCATCTGAACCTAGGTTCATATCAACTGCCCACTCACAACTTTCTCAATTAGTTTCCTGTTAAAATTAGTTGCTTCTTACCATAAAAAATGTTTTGGCTATATTATAAATTGAAAAAAATAAAGATAGGCATTGTCAATGGTCAGGAATTAATTCAAGGATTACTGAAAAAATAGGGCTATTATATGTATAATATAAATGCATTACTAATGATTTTACTACAGGAATGCATTGAAAATCAGGAAGAAAGAGATTGTCAGTGGTCAGGAATTAAAGTAAGTGTTGGAGAATACAGGAAATGAATAATATTATATAGACAGTTGACATAATTTGGTACAAGGTCATAAATGTAGAGCTCTCAATGAAGTTTGAAATCATTACACAATCGCAATGATTTGCAAAACCAAATTGTTAACCATTCTTCCATGAGAAGGGCCAACTTGGTACCCCACATTATCATGAGAGACTGAAATTGAAATTTCTTTCACAACAGACATATAATTCCTTCAGTTTTTGATTATATGTTTATTTACAGGCTTTTGCAGTCTTTGGAGAAACCATTGGTTCTTAGCAATTTCTTTTGCCATGGAGAGAATCTCTTCATCCAAGCAGAGACAATGGCACCACCATCCAAAAGAAGAGTTCGAAAAAAAAGAAGTTTTAGGTAATTTTCTCTCGCTTTTTTATTTTTTTGCTCTCTTTTTATCTCTATTTCTTTCTCTCTCTCTATTTCTTTTATCTCCAGTTCTCTTTTTCTAGTTTTCTATCTCTATATCTATTTTTCTCTCTCTCTCTCTCTCTGAAGACACACAAAAGTATTAGATGAAGATTAAACAGACTGATGTAATGGATTGATTCAGGTGTATAAAACTACACATGACTGGGTAGGAAGGGTGACTTTCTAGGAATTGTGCAAATGATTTATGTTTGACCATGCAAAAAATGGTATATTTTAGGACATAATCTGTTCTACAGAATGAAGAAACCTAAAATTCTCTGTTCCATAAGTTGCAAAGAAAGGAATCATTTTTCTGGCTCACATTGCTGGAAATACATTGAGCCAGTTACTAGATTTGCCATCATATCTCTCTTCTGTTTGTTAACATTTTCTAGAAAAACAGAGAATGCTCTTCTCTTTCTTTCATGGTTAAACACCTGAAGAAGGCGGTAAAATTGATTGGCTGAAATATTGCAGAAACACAGAAGTATAAATTAAAAATTCCATGCAACTTTTGGTATTGGTATCTATTTAAAACTAATTTCTTGGTTATTATGACCATGTATATTTTAAAAGGCTTGTTGTTTTCATAAGCAGGGGTAATGGAGGTAGAAAGATTGTATTGAGCCAATCTTTTAAGTGGGGTGGTCTTGCCTGCTTTGAAAATCAGCATTCAAGATATTTGCTTTTGCCTAGGAATGAACACTAAATACTGGTGCCAAGAAATATCGAACTCTCTCAACCCTTAAGTAATTTTTTTTTTTTTTTTTTTTTTTGTTTTTATTTCTTTTGGGATTTAGATTTTATGTTTTTGATTTGAAAATTATTTTTTTCTCCTTTTTGATTTTTTTCTTTTTTTTTTAATATTTCTATTTTTTCTTATTTAGTTTTTTTTCTGTCTGACATTTTTTATGGAAAAATGAAAAAGAAAAAATTATCTAATTTTTTCCTTTCTTTTTCATTTTTCTTTTCTTTTTTCAATTTTTCTCTTCTTTTTTTTCATGTTTCATTTTTCTTTTCTCTTTCTCTTTTACTTTTCCTTTTCCAATTTTTCCTTTTCTTATTTTTTTTTTGTTCATTTTTCTCTTTTCCCTCCTCCTCTTTTCATCTTTTCTATTAGTTAACAAGAGTTCCATGCTTTTTTTTTTACCATTGTTAGGAAGAAAGAGTCTGTGAATAGCATCTGCATGCATTATAGACATTCTGCTTCAAGTCGTGAAGGAGGAGATGAATACTCATCTGAGACATCAGAAATGGACAGCCAAGGAACTGTGAGTTTGATGACGTTTCTTCTTTCTTTTCTGCCTAATATGTCCCCCCCCCTCATCATCAGAAATGCAAAGTGGTGAAAGTTTCCAATATTTTTATCAGACTTGAGTCTAGAAGATGTTTTACCTTGTATGTAGAATTGTTCTTTTAACAATTATCTCTAAGAAATCAAATGCAACGATTAAAATTGTTAAGAAAACTCGTCAACTGACTTTAGGTTTAAAAATTTTTTTAGAAAATAAATATTTCATCACGAAAAATTCTTAAAAACAATTATAATGATTAAGGGAATGTGTCAGTTTTATTCTTCATTTCAATAAAATAATGTTTATGAAGGTGGATCAATAAGTCTGTAGCCTGATCCACGGTTATTAGCTGAATTTTTATTTTATAATGATTAATTGATTTGAATAATATTTGCCAGAGTTGAAAAAAATTGTTGTGTAGAATAAATACTTTTTCATTAACTTACAGACTTGATTTTCTTTTGTTATCCAGCCATGAAATCAAAGCATTTATCTATAATTAAAATACTTGAAAAAAATAACCTTTATAAATTTTTCTATATCCTGACAGTATAAATTTATAAAGTTATTTTGATAATAATTAGAAATCCCCAGGAAAACTTCATGGTTTTCCTATTTGAATTTTCCCATGAATCTTAATTCTTAAGATAATGATTGAATAAGTTCCTTGTGAATTCTGCAACTATAAGATACCTGGGAGGAATTCCCCCATGATTGCCTTGTTAAATATTTGAGCTATGACAGGTCATTATTTAAAGAAGTAAGAGGGTACAAATGAAAAGACTTAAAATTAACAAGGTTTTCTATTTTAATGCAGCAGACATTAAACACATGACAGCATTATTCTCTCCTATGTTTTCTCTCTCTCAGATGTCTTTTCCATCTTTCCTCTATCAAAAGAAAATCTTCAATTATTTATGAGATATTGGAAGGTTGTAATGTATGTGCTAACAAAGGAACAAGAAGAATTTTTTTTTCTAGATTTTCTTTCTTTGATAGCTAAAGTTTTTCAACTGGTCCTGTCAAAAAAGAGACAGACAATTTATCTTGCCCAAAAGAGACCAAGAAGTGTACATTCAGTTCTAGTATTAATTCTTTCAAAGAGTATAATGAAAATAAAAAAAATGACTTTTTTCTTTGTTGACAGTATTATTATAAAAATAATTTATTATCATTGTCTTTTCAAGTTACCTACATGGATCAAACATGAACTGGCTGACTCATTAAAAGCACCTGAAGTGATTCTTACAAGTGAGGAGGAGGAGAAGCTACTTGGAGGAGGAGGAAGAGTTGTACCTACTTTGAATATCCCTTTTTCTCAAGATCTCAATTCAGCAACAGAAGGTAAAGTTTAAAATCATAAAGTGAATATCACTTACCTAAACTTGATCAGACTCAGTGAGCTATGCACACAAAAAAATAATACTTGTACCCTTGATCTGGTCAATTCCACTGAATACTGGTGCAATATATATATATATATATATATATATATATAAAAGTGAACATTGAAGTCAACACTCAGAGGTGTCCAGCATGAAACAGCCTGTCGCCCCTGGGTTTTGACTTCAATGTTCACTTTTATATTTATATTCACATATGCTCTATCTCTGATATTGAGAACTTTATCCCATAAATATAGCACACCTCAAAACTATATTTCTTTATATATATATATATATATATATATATATATATATATATATATATATATATATATAATTCACTTATAAGTCTGCAATCCAAAAGTCAGGAGGTGTACTCGCTTTCAGAAGGATCCATTTTGGCTATGTGAATTTCAAAGAACTTTTTTTAATCATTTCACCCCAAACAAGGCAATAAAGCTACTAAGATGCAAGGGGGTTAGTGAGAGAGAAAGAATCTGAGAAAAGACTCAAATGAAGAAGAGAGTTGGGTGGTTGCATTTGCTGAAAACCATACTTTCCTATTTTCAAGCAATTGATACTTGGTCCTTTCTTCTTGCTTTCCTTTTCTCACTCCTCCTGGTTTTCCTGTAGTTTCCTTTCTCTGTCTGCTATCAACACTGTGTCATTTGCATATCTTATGTTGTTAAGATTTTAGCTGCCAATAAAGAATAGATAGATAGAACTTCTAATTCTCTCAGCTATTTTCTTTAAGAAATTTGCAATCAGTTCCACTGTCAACACACATCTATTTTTTTATTACTTCTCTCTGATTAGACATTCCCCTCCCTTTTAAGGATATTGAAATTTCCATGTGGAATCTTGACTCAAATATTGATGGCAGAATATAAAACAAGAATTATTAGCATAACAGATCCATGATGATAGTTACAGCTGCCATCTTCCAAACCAAGAAGCTGTTATAGAAATTTTCTGTAGAAAATATATATCTTCCTTGTGATCCTCCATCCAATATGGTGATTTTCTAAGCATAGCTTAGATGTGACACAAGGCCAAAGGTATAGAGCACCCAGTAGTGAGGATCAAACTCGCTATTCAGTCATAATTGATCTAGAAAGACAACATTAATCCTCCATCCAGTATGTCAGCAAATGAATGATTACTGGAGGCAACAAACTTTGTTTTTCTAAGGTTACCCAAAACGGCAATGACTAGCTTAGATTTTTCTTTCTCAGTCTTCATAAAATCCTTATCAACTTGCTTAATGGATTCAATTTTTTTCTTGCTTCAATGCTGCAATTTATTTATAGAATAGCTCAGATATCTTGTCTAGTTTAAAGTACCAGCCAGTTTTTAGCTGACTTTGTAACCTTTTTATTTATTTTTACTTTTTTATTTTTTACTTTTTATTTATTTTTTACTTTTTATTTATTTTTTACTTTTTTATTTATTTTTTACTTTTAACTTTATTTTTTATTATTTATTGTTTTTACTTTTTCTTTATTTTATCTTGATACTTGGCCATTTTGGTTAATTTCCAGTAGACACGGAATTGGTTTTAATCTATTCATCTCATCCAAGTATTATACTCTCCCTAAATTCCTTTACATTCAACCAAACATACCTAAAATTGATTGTTTCAATTTAATTTTGAAAACTCTACAAAACTGGTTCCTAGCAGTGTGTTATGAATGACAAAACATGTCATAAAATGGCATGCTAGAAAATCATGTCAAAATGGCTCAGATGTTGAAGAAAGTACATCCAGTTTTCTTAGTTCTCTTCCAATGAATGGATGTCGACAATCCATATATGCAGTTAAACAGCTTCAAAATATAACTTTGTGATACATGTTATACTGTGTCACAATTGGATCTCTTTCTGATTCATTCTTGCATACTGGCCAGATGTGAACGCCTCAAAGACAGAAGATGAAAACAAAAGTCATCTTCACATTAGGCTCCATGCATCACATCCAGCCTACGAAGCGAGTTCTGGCAGTGGCCAATCACGAAAAAGAAATGCCTCTGGGATCTACCAGACCCACTTAAAAACAGGTCTTTGAGAACAACCAGAGCAGTTATGGCCTAGCGAGGCCACTTGCCATCATGCAGGGCACTGCTGCTGTTGCTGCCACTGTTCCCAGGCTTGACTAACCGTCATTCAACATGACCGCACCTCTCAATGACCATTACTGTTCCCAGGCTTGACTAACCACCTCAGTTATTCAATTTCGACTTGATATCATCTCACATTCAAATCCGCATCCTATGTATTGGCAAAGTCAGATTTGTGACTTCTCCTGATTCTTAACACTTGCAAACACCTTGGCAACCTACCACCATCACCTCCCCTCATGCTGGGAGGTCTTGAGTGACAGTGTCAGTTCAATAATAAAGTTGCATTCTTCTTTCTCAGCCAGATATAAAAGAATTTCAACACAGGGAATTTTAACTTAGGTATTTTATTAGCATTCATGTTGACATGTCTTATCTATCCAGTGGGGGTCATTCACCTTCACTGGGGAGCCATTCTAGACATAAAAAAGAATGTCTTACATGTCTTGACATGTAAGAACCAACTCACTGAAAAGGCTTTCTCTGTCTATCATTCTCATGCTGGCTCAGCCGATCAAAATCGACTTCCTTATTTTGTCTTCCATTTGACCTTGAAGGTCAACCTCAGGATGTACAAGCACAGATACCATTCCCCCTAAAAATAATACCCTGCTAAACTATTATTAACACTTCTTCAATTACTCAACTCAAAATAGGATCTCAGTAAAAACAAATGTCAACTCTGGCTTAAAACTTGACAAAAAATTTGCTGTTTTAACATCTCCATTTTTATTGCTATTATTAAATTTTGTACCTCTGAGAATAATATATAAAAATTTTTTCTTTTTGTTGGGAACCTTATTTTCTTTATTTATTAATAATTTTTGGCAGAAGAGAGCCAATTGAATACTGAAGGAAATATTGACAGTTCCAGATGGTCAACATCAATGACGGCTGAGGAGACACCAAAGGTGAGTGTGATTCCCGCCCCCACCCCCCAAAAAAATAAAAGAGAAATAAAATCAAAGACTAACTCTTGTAATCCATATTGGATTTTCTTGGAGATTATTTAATTTTTTTTCCCTTAATTTATTTAGGACAATTTCAAAGAAAAGTTCTACTTTTCAGAAGAAAAGAAAATTATAAGACTTGACATATACACTCACCTGTCACTTTATTATTCTGATTGGTTGGATGCACATGCATGATTGAAATCTTTGGTTTCTACCACATACCAAAAGTGCTCTATGAAATTGCAATCCTATCACTGTGATCCTTCTTTGAACTACTTCATCAACAAAGGATTTTGATCCCTAAAATTGCTGCTTACTGGATTTTTTTTCTAACCATTCTCTGTAAATCTTAGAACTGGTTATGCATAAAAATTTCAGTAGATGAGCAGTTTTTTTAAATAGCCAGATTTGCCCATCAGGTACTCATGACCATGTCATGTTCAAAGTCCCTTAAACTACCTTTCTTTCCAATAATAATGCATGAAATAAAATTCAACAGGTTGGCATTACGACATTTAATTATCTGCAGTCATTAAATTGCTGCCATGTTGTTGACTGATTAAAAATTTCCATAAAAGAACACATTGAAGTGGACAGTGAGTGTATATAAAATGAAAAATAACCCTGTTTCATGATGACAATCATTTTTGTCGCAATGTCACATATGCATATGCTCAATATTCTGGCCATTACAAAAAAGTACTGCATATCCCCACCACCAGCACCACATCACTTTGTTGCTTTGTGTTTACAACTTTCATTCTGTTTTAATTCCAATTGATTTATACCTATTATAAAAAAAAAAAAAAAAAAGTATAGGTTATCGCCAAGAGGAGATAACCTATACTTTTTTTTATAATAGGAATAACCTCTACCTACCTGCTGATAGAAAGATGGCTTCATTTATCTGGTAATAATGGGTAAGACCCAAAATCAGGTGCCAAATGAAATTTAGGCACCAAAGCCGAGAGGCCCTGACAACCACAAATGAATCGGACATGCTTTTAGTCTACTCCAGGAACAGGTGATGCTGACCCCAAGCAAACCTGAATAATACAAGGACAAGCAGCTATTGGAAAAAGAATATGAGCAGCATCAGATAAGTGTTTCAATTAATTTCAAACAGACAAATGTATTTGGATATTGTCCCTGATGCCATGACTTTTAACTGCTAAATGAATACATTTTTAGCAATCCTCTATTCTCATTCTGGTTGTATAATGTATATCTCATATAAAGTATGTTTTTTAAACTTTTTGGCCTGTCTCTGTTCCATTTTATCGTAGCATGAAAAAATAACTGTCCCACCTCCACCTTCTGAGCTTACTTTTTTTATTTAGCGCACATCTGACATTTAATTGGTTAATCAAGACACACCCACTAGTCTATTTTTAATTCTGACCTTATGTCACCACCTTTATCTTTCAGAAAAGATATACTTTGCTTTTGAAATTTTAAAAATCATTTAATCACCAGTTACTTACCATTGCCTGAAGTACAAAATATTGAAACATGAAAACTTTTATGTAGCGATTTCAACATGTTTTTATTATAATCTCTTATATATATATATATATTATTTTTTTTTTATTATGTGTGTGTGTGTGCGTGCTATGTGCAAAAGTTTCCATCACCTTTTTTAGAAAGTTTTACATTGAATACATAGTGAGAAAAAAAAAGAATTTTATTATTATTATTATTGAATATGAGAGCAGAACAACAAGCAAATGAGAGTGGAATATAAATACAAAAATTCTAATATATCTATTCTGTCTGATAAGTGTACACAATATGATGATAGCTTTTGATAAAAGCAGTATGTATAACCTTGCAGGTGGATACCAATTAGAAATACCTTCAAATCAGGAAATCAATCCACTCTCCAATCGAGTAAGCTCTCAAATATTTACATGACTCCCAAGTCATCTTGGCTGCCTTATCCATTAAATTAAGAAAACACCTCTCACTACCCAACTATGATGCTTTCCCATTACACCCGCCCATAAATAGACATGCCCAACAGGTTATGGTCAATTGCATGACAAAGAAATCGGTGATACTGAATGGGATTTTACTGTAGCTTTTCTTAATTCTCCAAGATAAAGTACGCAAATGTTAATACTTCCAATCAATTAAGATCAGAGAACCATAAATACTGTAGTGTATTATTATTATTATTATTATTATTATTACCCAAGATATCTATACTTCTTAATTTTTCTGACTTGTTCACAGAATACAGAAAAGTCAATTGATGAGATCGAAGGTGCTTTAAAGGTGAACAAAATGGATAAACACTTAACCTCCTCTACAGGTTCAGATACGAACACAGACAAGTCAACATTCAGGTAACAAATCTCAAATAATAAAAAACAAATGTCTTTCTTCTCAATGTTCTTGGATAGAACTTCTGGACAGAAGTCATTAATTTCTAACACTTTTTTAGTATATAAATCTTATTTGATCTTCAGTGGTTGGAACTTTCAGTTAAAGACAAGACTGTTATACTCTGCTTCAAACTACATCTCTTTCTAATTCAGTTGACTGTTGCACTTGCTATAATATATATATATATATATATATATATATATATAAGTGGTTATACATAATATCCAATGTCAATAACACAACTTAGAGTTTTGTGCAAACAGGCAATCTTAAGGTGCAAAAAACTCACTGACCATTGGTGAATTTTGCATTCTCATGGTGATGATTTAAAAGCGTAAATCAAACACAACATGGGGCAAGGTAAGGCTTGGATCGAAGTAATTCATTCAACAATCAGCCACAGGAATTGAACATTGAACAGACTGGCTGGGCAAATATCGCAATGTCATAATTGGTGCCAGTAACCATGGGATTCATCCAGCGTTGCCAATTTCATAAAGTAACACTAATGCAAAAGCCTGCAGTTATGTGTATTAGATAAGAAGAAAATGAACACAAAGTTTCACCTTGCAGGGAAAGGTGAACCAAGAAAATTAAAGAGGAATATGTAATTGGACTAAATGAACCTTGTTTTTAGGGTGTAAAATGGAAAAACTGTGACACTGACATTGGTGACCTTTGAACTAATTTGACATATTTAGTTTTTTTCTTATTGCATTAATACTTGACCTGAAGACTTGTTATAAGAATTGTCAGTTTTCAACCAGAACAGTCCATTGATGGGTTGGGACCTAGCAGACCCTACCTAAGTGAATCTGTTTTAATTTTCCTTCAGCAGCAGCAATGCCAGTGAGAAGAATCACTTCAGAAAATCAAGTTTAACATCAAATAATTCCAAATTGAATAAATCAAGAGAAGTTCAGCTTCCAGCCAAGGCAAAGTCACCATTCTCTTTAAAACCAGGACCTCAAAGAAACTCATCAAAAACACCAACAAAAAAGCAAGTAGTATGAATATTTTTTTCTTTTTTCTCTCTCACTCTTATGCATAAGATTGCCATATTGAATTTGGCTCCATTTGAAAGTTTAGCACTTTTAAATTTTGACTTTTTTTCTCATCAGTAGTCTGTGTTAGCAGTGGCATAGGTAGTGTGTTTGTTGCCGTTGAGTTTAACCCCCCCCCCAATTCCCACAAAAAATACATATTGCACAGTAACTCGTTATAAAAGAAGATTGTGTACCATTATATTATTACTTTACTCAATAGTATGCTTTAAATACACACCAAATATACTTAAATTTTATCAGTAACAGTAAAAAACAGAACCAACGATGGGGGAGGAGTGTAACGAATTAGGGTCGTCTTTATTTCTGAAATGAAAATTAAAACTTTTTACAAAGTAACTTTTCTTACCTTTTTGTTGGCAAATTCTTCAATGACATCATCAAAAACTACTTCATCTGTACAATTGTCATTCTATGAAGATAGATCGGCCAATATATATGCCATAGTTACTCAAAATTGAAAAGATTTTTCAACTGTGAGTACTGTCCCAACATTAAAACCACTTTTTTTTCAATACAGGCTTATAGGTGACAGCAGACCCAAAAGTACTGTTCTATAAAAGTGCTGCCCGAGGTGGGGACAGCCCCTTCTTTCCCCACTCTAGTTATGCCGCTGCATGTTAGGTCAGCTTATTCTAAAAGCCATCCCCTCCCAATGTCAAATAGCAAAATACAAAATCATGCTCATCTTTCAAAAGTTGTCTAATCTGGAAATCCTGATTTATAAAATATTCTTGACCTTAAATGGACTTTTTAATCTGACCAAATATGAGAAACTTAATGTACCATTTTTTTTTTTTTTTTTTTTTTTTCTTTTCTCTCTCAGAACTCTTTTAGGACGCTATGTTGTAAATCGCGGCATCACTTCTCTGGGGAACCAAAAAAAGCGAGAAGATGTACTCTTGGTAAGATGTTTAAACTATTTATATTTCTCAATTCATTTTATTTGCTAATATGGGAAATCTGAAATGGTAGGGTACATTGAAGAAAAGAACTGGATTTTCATGATGAGAAGTTAACGAGAGAAGGCATCATTCACTTGCCACAAAAAGAATTCATGTCACAACATGCATTGTTTGTAGCCATGTCAAACTGATTTTGGTGAGATTCAAACCTGAGCATTAACCAGTTGGTGTTGATTTATCCGAGTAGAGTGAATGCGCAATAGACAAGCCAGGATGTTTGGGAGAGGGATGCAATTTGCATATGTAAATCTAATCCAAACACCCAGATCAAGTACTTTGCAATAGAATAAAAGCATGAATGAGACTGACACGGGGGAGTCAGGAGAAAAGGCATTTTTAATGTTGTTCCTAAGGACAGCCAGTGCGAACAAGAAATCGAGATGACCAATCATGTTTCTTTTCTTTTTTGTCTTTTACTTCCTTTTCTTTTGACAGTACCACCTATTTATTGACTTGCCCAAAATGGTAAAGGAGAAAACTAGGCAGTGATGAAAATAAAGCCTCTTCCATGGTGTGATGGAGATGTGGTGGCATGGCTCAAGAAGTTGCAGCTGGTGGCAAGACTCCAGAAAATAGAAGATGTGACAAGCCTTTTACCTTTGTATTTGGAGATTGACGCTGGGGAGTTGAGAGAAAGGTCTTCTTAATGGTGTTTCTAAGGACAGCAAGAGCAAGCGCAAAACTGAGATGATCAACCATGTCTCTTTCCTTTTGTCTTTTAATTCACTTTTTACATCAATAGAGTCCTTGCAAGTGCTTCTCTCTATGTGTATGTGTTACATATGCACACCTGCTATTTGGGGTAATATTTCACAGGACATAAAAACATGACCCTAACTCATCTCATACCTATATTGAGAAAATTTTTACCAAAATTTTGAAACTGTACCTAGATTATTTTTTTTAACATACTCTGGTTGTTAGCAAAAAAGGACATCCCACCATGCAAATTACAAATAGGAGATACCAAAATCAAACAAGTACAACAACTTGGAAGATATATGGGAAGTGTTTTAACAGAGAATGGAAAGTGTGATACTGAAATCTGAAGACACAGTGGCATAACAAAAGATGACATCTAAAAGCTAAGAAAAGTATTAAAGAAACAGAAAAATTTCATTAGAAACAAAGAAAAGAGTACTGAACTGTTATGTCATATCAGTCCCCCTATATAGTAGTGAATGCTGGACAATCTCCTCACAGATGAAGAAAAGACTTGAAGCAATAGAAATGTGGTTCTACAGAAAGATGCTGAGAATAGTATGCACTGAACATTTGAGAAAGGATGACATCTTTGAGAAAACGGATCCAAAAAGGTCACTTCTATTTAACATGAGAAAGAGAGAACTGAAATTTCTGTTGCACATAACAAGGAAAGAGAAGCTTGTACTCAGCACACACAAATTGAGGGACAGTAAAACAATGAATAATAAACTTGAGTAAATGGACCCTGGAAGAAGGTTTAAGAGAGATAATAAAAAATGGTAAAATTTATTAAGAGCTATAAAGGACAGGAAATTGTGGAGAGCCAATACCATTAACAACCTGGCACATAGAAAAAGAAGTGACAGAAATGTCCAAACAGAAAATATTCTTAAATTTTAAAGCTGTTTTCTCATTATTTCCTGTTTTGGTTCAAACATTTGCTGACACAGGAATTTGTTACATCACAACAATTTATCATACTGGGTTGTTATACAGAGGGTATGTATCCATCCTTATCCATGCTCAACATCACTCCAGAATTAATTCACAAGTTTTACTTAAATCATTAATACTTACTCTTCAATAAAATCTGATATTAATTATAGATTTCTACCTATAATTAATACCAGACCAAAAAATATCTCTGAGTCTTTGTGGGTGATAAATTATTTTTCCCCTCTACAACCTCTCACAGATGGGATGGGGGGAACATGTTGTCACTCTATTGTTACTTTCACAGAAAGTGCTCAGATGAACTACATTCCTTGGTTCCATTAGGCTCTAACTTTCATGGCAAGGACTCGTCATGCCACTTACATTTTACTAAACTACCCACATTCCCCTTCATAGTTTGCTAATGAGAAGTAAATTCCACTCAAACAGTTTCTCCCTGCAAACCACTGCTTTGTGGAAGCAACTCCCAAGAAGATGTTTCCTTAATCACAACAATCTTAACCTGTTCAAGTCTATGGAATCATACATGTTGCTATCCATTGAAAAGGAATTCTTAGATGAATTGTACACAGAAGTAATTATTGCCAGATCCAAACAATCATCTGGTGAACACAAATATAGTGGACTGCATGCAATGTTTTTGAAATATCTGTTAATGTACAAATTGTGCAGTAAACTATTTAAAAATAGCAACCAATTACTTAAAATTAAAAAAATAAATAAATAATACATTCTCTATTGACATTTACCAATCCTATGTACAGTATATGTACACTGGAATTACTAAGAAATACACATTTTTTTCTTCCACCAAAATTTTAACCTTTTATCCATCGATATTTATTTATTATGAAAATTAAATGATAGAATTGTAGTTGTGGGTGGGACTCTGTTTGTCTTCTGGCAGCTAATATTTTTAGATCCAATCCACCACTGTCTAAAGAGATACCATAAAGTAATTCTTACAAATGAAAAGATAGAAGTTCTAAACTTAATAAGAAAAGAGAAAAAGAAATTTTATGTTGAGGTCGTTACAATAAGAATGAATATTCATAAATTCTAATTAGAGTATATTATTATTATTATTATTGTTTCTCTTATATTTCCTGATACGATCTATTCACAGAATGAATCATCTGTCTGTAATATAACTTTTAATTGCAATATATTGTGAGAATTATTCTGTTTTATTTATTATGCTTGAATTATAAATTAAACTTTATGATACATATACAGGGTTATTCAAAAAGAATAAACACATTTCATGACACACTGCTTCAGTTCTCAAGCATCATCATGGAATGAGTCAGCAACCATTTGAAAGAGAAGTTCTAAGTTTTGAATGGCTTCCACAGAAATACTGTAGTTATGTCCTATCTCCAGCAACATTCAGTTGTTTGTGTACCCTGGAATAGCGAGTCCTCAGCAAAAAGTGTTCTGTTTAAAAGGCGTTCTGCATTCACAAGTTTGCAAAAACAAATACAGTTGTCATGGTGCCACGTTCTTTTCAAAGGCAATTTGACATTAATCTGCCTTCTAAGACATTTGACGGTGGTATAAACAGCTTCGAGAGAGTGGGTGTCTGTGTAAAGGAAAAAGTTTAGGACAACCATGAGTTTTGGAGGAACAAGTAGCAAGAATCCATGCTGCATTTGAGGGGAGTCTATGGAAGTCCACAAATCGAGCTAGCCGTGAGCTTGTGTGGCGGACATGAGACAGAACCTAGGACGAGCACAACTGGTCGCGACTTGCCTTGTCCCCGCCAAAAAAAGAACCTGTATTTGTTTAGCATGTAAAGCTACTGCAGTTGAAATGAGGGAGAAAAAAAAGCACTTACTGCTCTGCCGTAATCCGTCCTCGGCCAGATATCGTAAAAGAATGAGGGGGGATTTGCATTGCATTTTTATGCAATAAAGATGCAATGCATTATGGGACATGGACGCAATGAATTGTGGGATCACATGAAGACGCAAGGGATTATGGGTATATGGACAAATATAAAAGCAACTACTTTTTCCCAGTGCGGTTGGCGGCAAGAACAGTCTGTTAGTGCGATTTTAAGACAGAACACAAGAAGGAATGACTCAAGGTTGAAATACCAGCTGGGAGAGCTTGAATTTACTCGCCGGTTGCTGTTTTCTTTATTTGCCACAGCTTGCGATCTCTCAATCCACTATCTGGTGTGTGCTAAGATGTATACATTTGAAACCTTACAAACTCTGCCTCATTCAGGCACTTACCAAGACCTTGCTCTTGGCCTGTGAGATCCCCAGATATCACCATATGTGATTTTTTTTCTTGTGGGGATACATAAAAGATCACATTTATGTTCCACCGCTACCTACTAACCTCAATGACCTTAAACATCAAACAACAACAGCTTTTCCTTATTGTGTAATGAAATCAGTTTAATCTTTTTGCTTAACCCTGTATTAGTATGTATAAGAAAAAGAATGTAGTATGCATGGGATTGGGGGGGGGCTTAGTAAACTCTGCCTTTTCAAGCATCTGCTGGATGGGCAAAGGGGCATACTTGCAGTAGTGGGGGTGGGGGGCTACTATTTTCTATAAACTTGCTATACATATGAACATTTTGTGTTATCCCGTAATAAAGAGACTTAATGGTAGTTTGGTATGTTTGGTCATTGACATTTTGGTATGGTCATTTTGGCACCAGATGATTTGGCACCAGACTTTTTCGCATGCAGCCATGATTTGCTCTAAATTTTTTTGTTCACAATGCCAAAATTTCAACATGCTGTCAGCTTTGCACAAGCGTTTTGTTCTTTTGCCATCTTTTTATATTTTTTAACTAAATACCTTTATTTTATCAAAATGATGGCTGAGGAGATATTAATGAAATGCGATGGCTGAGGAGATATTTATGAAATGTGGTAAAGAAAAATTTGTGCATAATGGATTCCTCTACGTCTCTGACAAATCGAGTGAAGATAACAGCGAGTTGAAATTTTGACATTATGCACCAAAATATTGGTGCAAATCATGGCTTCATACTAAACATTCTGGTGCCCAGATGACCATGCCAAATGGTTGCACTCAATCATCCCATTTAATAGAAATATTTTAAATGGAAAACTTTTGTAGAACCTGTAAATTTAAAAAAAAAAGTGAGTAGGGAATTGATATATTAGGTTGGTGCAAAAATAATCTCGTTTTCTCACATATGTTACTATGTGAGAAAACGACATTATTTTTGCACCAACCTAATAAGAATGATCCTTTTATTTGTGTTGTTTTATGAAAGGAAATTTTTTTTTTTTTAAATTATTTTTGTTTCTTTTGAAAAATAGGAAGAACTTGAAAATATGAAAAGTGAAAAAAGGAAAGTTGAAATTCAACTGGAAGGCATCAAAACCCAATTAGAAAATTTAAAAGAAAATCAACAAGAGGTTCTCAGAATGAAAGAAGTGAGTAAAATTGTCACATGAAAAGAATCCTCTTTATATAACTTTCTTTTTCAATAACACACCAGGTTGACATTTATTTAAACAAGTTAGAGCTGAGTGAAATTTCATTTATATCATCATTAAACGTATCTACATGCACACATTGGCGTGAATTTGAAGTAAGATTTTTTTTATCATTATTATTTAACTTCTCAACAGCATGTGTATCCAATAATGGCATCCCAAATTTCCAGGAATCCATTCTATAAAGGCAGATTATCTTTAGGAACATATTTTGCCTATTTTCTTTTCAATCTGAGAATGGAAAGAAATTATTTTATAGCATAAAAAGAATTAATAGAAAAACTTTTATTAAGATATTTCCAGATTGAAATTCTGTTCTCATCATATTTCTGTTAAAAAATCTTATGCGTTTTGACTCTAGTGTCATCAGCTGTGTTATGGTTTGAATTGAATCAAATTTATGACTAAAAGATTTGCCATATTTTTAACTTCAAGTCAATTTCTTTTGTCAGTAGAAATTATTTTCATCACAGAAAAAACTTTCAATCTCCACAGAACTTACAGCAATGATATTAATTATATTTTTAGCTATTATATATAGGCTATTCATATAGATTATTTTTGAGTAATCAAACCAGTTTGCTAAGCTTTTAAATTTTAAGAATCTGGTAGGATGCCATCACTGCCTGTATGGCTTTTAAAGTTTATGTATCTGATATCTTTCTCTCTGCCAGCCAATCTCTCTACTGGCCGGTCTCTCTGCTGGCATTGTGTAATTTTGAGATTGGAAGAAATCTCAGGGTCGAAAAACTGATGATCTGAAAATGATGAAAAATATGTATAAAATTAAAAAAAAAAAATACAAATCCTATGTCAGTCAGGGTTACAAACATTAAATTAACTTTTCCTCAGATAAGGTACCATGCCTTGGTAAATAACAGTTAACTTACTAAGGAGCTATTCTTCATGAGAATGAAGAGGTTGTAGAGTCGAGTCTTAATGGCAAACCTTCATGGCTAGGACCTGCCATGCCACTTACATAGTAGCAAACCACCCACATTACCTTCGTATCCCATTGGTGAGAAGTAAGTTTCACTCGAACAGCTTCTTCCCGTGAACCACTGACCTGTAGAACAAACTCCCAAGAGAATGTTTCCCTGATCATAACAATCTTAACCTGTTCAAGGCTAGGGTTAACTGTTATCTTCCACTCCTATACACACACAAATGGCTACCTAATGTAATCCTGGACATTGTAAAGGATAAACCTGACTGTTAAAAACAAAAAAGAAAGCAACGGAAAGAGATAACAAATAGAGAGAAAAATGAAATTAGAGAAAGGCAAGTAATGAAGACAGAGAGAAAGACTGAATACAAAAAAATAGTGTATTGTATTATAACACCTTTCACTGCCACCTACACGTGGCAGTGTAACCATGTTTAGTGGCCTGGTCGTCAGGGTCTTAGGACTGCATTTTAACCACAGGTCTAACTCTGCACTAGATCATATTGATGCTGGCCCAAGCTGATTGTTGGTCACTGGGCACTTCGATCCACACAGTGTTCTTGATCTCAGAGCAGTGGAAGATCAAAGATCTTGGTATAGCAGCATTGGTCCAAGCTTTGGTGGCTGCTATATTAACGAAGAAAAATATCTTTATGTTGAAAAATAAAATGAAAGATTCATGAGGTTAATCTTCAATTGGATTTTTTTAGCTCTTGGGACAACAAAAATTAACTCCTCCCACATCAATCTCTATAGTGACTCTTGGGCCTTTTTTTTTTCACTTCCCGATTATCAGGGAAAACATCTTTCATTATCTCTCTATATGTATCTTCCAGTTTATATTTCATTTTGGGCTTTTAACCCTTTTTCTGCTTAGAATTAATATTTAACTACTTCCCAGCTTCAGTGTCCCAGTATGTAATATTTGTGTATTGCTTTTTTTTATTTTTTTTCATGACATTTAAATAAAACCATAAAGATTGGATACAGACATGAAAGTGTCAGCACCTGTATCCAATAATGGCATCCCGAATTTTCCATCTTATTTGTTGCAGTAGTTTATTTATTTAATAATTATCATTTAATTCACTGAAAATTTTTTTAAATTATTTCTTAACAGGAAAACGACAAACCCCTTGAAGATGAAATTGACCGATTGAGACAGAAACTTCAAAACCGTGACCAAGAAATTCAAGAGTTTAACAAAATTGTACAAAGTCTAAAGGTAAAGGGAAAACAGTTTCATGCCTTTGCTTTCTTTACCTGCAACATTTATCATTATTTTTCTTAAATTTAAAAAAAAAAAAGTTATTTTTTTATCAGTTCAAAGGAGTAGGAAATTATTTCTTTATAGAACTAAAAACTCAAAACAAACACACACACACACACACACACATACACATATTCATGTTGATCTTTAATCATTCATGCTCCAACATGTTAGAATATGTCAAATTTATCAACAGATATAATATGCTTACATTTCTGATTAGAGCACATTTCAAACTATCGCTTGAGAAAGCTCATGTCAATTTTGTATCCGTATGAAAATGGAAGATTATAAGGTCCGTTCTAAACACTTGATGCTTTTTTATTACCGTAAAGGCAAAAATGCCTTGTAAGCAACAAAAAAGATACGTGCTGTATATGGTAAAAGTGCTTTAGTTGACAGAACTGTATGGAAGTGGTTCACAAAGTTTAGAGTTGGTGATTGTAGCCTTATTGATGAAGAATGCTCGGGCAGACTCCCTCCTCCCCCACTACAGATGACTATGAAATCAATACATTGATTGAGACTAACTTGTATTACAGAACATGGGAATTGGCAGAAACACTAAATTTATCAAAATTGGCCATCCATGAGCACTTAGAGAAGCTTGGGTACTCAAATTGCTTTGATGTTTGGGTACCACATGATCTGGATTGCATTTCTATCTGTGATTTGCTGCATAAATGCAATGAAAATGCACCCTTTTTGAAGCAAATTGTGACAGATGATAAGAAATTAATCTTTTACTTTATTGTTCATCAAAAAGATCCTGGAGCAAGTGACATGAGCCAACTTTATCCACCTCAAAAGCAGGTCTTCATCCTAACAAATTCATAGTGGGACTGGAAAGGAATCTTGTATTATGAGCTTCAATTGATTCTATAAAGTACTACTTGCAACTGGACAAATTAAAGACAGTAATACAAGAAAAACACTCAGAACAGAAAAGGTGTTGTTTTCCATCAAGTTAATGCCAGACCTAATATTTTTTTGGCAACCCAGAAAAATTGTTGCAACTGGGATGTGTTACCCCACTTACCATATTCACCGGACATTGCTCTTTTGGATTTTCATTTATTCAGGTCCTTGCAAAATAATCTCAATGGTAAAAATTTTAATACTTTGGATGTCATAAAGAAAACTACCTTAATTCCTTGCTAAGAAACCATTGAAATACTGGGAAGATGGAATTTTTAAAGTTGAAGGAAAAATGGAGAAAGGTTGTGCAACAAAATGGTTCATATTTAGTTGAATAAATATTTAGTGGTGTAATTTTGTTTTGTGCTTTAATTTCTCTTAAAAACTGGCATGAACTTTCTGGACAACTCAATAGATAGATGGCACACACACACACACACACACACACACACACACACACACATATATCAAGGAAAAACTTGGTTATAAATTATTTCATTTCAATGGGTAAGTTTTTAACACCCATCTCATCAGACCAAAATTACAAATGGTTTAAATTTATCCAAAATATTTAAAAAAAAACAAGATAACAAGAAATGCTTTATCTAATGTCAGTATAAGTAGTAGCCTACAACATAACAACTACCCTGGGTACATGGCAGGTTAAGCATTAGACATAAGCATAAAGAATCTTTATCTAATGTCTCTGTGTCACCACTTATGACTTTTGCTTGGTGTTGTAAGCAGTGGACGATTCCTTTCTTTATGCTGTATGGATGGTGGGAGTTGAAATTGAGGTACTGTCCAGTGAATGTCGGTTTACGGTATACAGATGTCTTAAACCCATGCTCTGTTCGAGATATTAGAACATCCGGGAATGGGAGTGTGTCGTTACTCTCTTTCTCCATTGTGAACTGTATCGAAGGTCTTATTGAGTTCACATGGTCCAGTAGAACCTGAACATCTTCCTGGTGTACATGGCAGCAGCCCCCAAAAACTGGGATAGGCGGGTACAAGAGGAGGACAACAACACTCAGAAAACAGTCTGCCTGCCTTATGTGAAGGGGTTATCAGAGAAAATACAAAGGATCTGCAGTTCATATAACATCAGGACAACCTTCAAAAGCTTGACGAGACTTTGCAGATATCTCTCCCGAGTAAGACCCCCTTCCATAAAGGAGAACATGACTAAAGACTGTGTGTATGCTATCCCGTGCAGCTGCGGAAAGGAATATAAAGGAGAGACAGGCCGCCCCCTCAAGGTAAGTCTTCAAGAACATCAGAAAGCTGTAACATGAGGGGAAGTAGAAAAATCAGGCGTGGCTGACCACATATGGAGAGAGAAGGGAGATCACCGCCCTCTGTGGGATCATATTGAGATCATAGACAAAGAACACCATTGGAAAATTCATAAACTTAATGAATCAGCACATATGCTAGGCTACAAAAATCTCCTGAGCTGACCAAGCATAGAAATAAATAAAATATGGGAACCAGTAATAAGGAGTGCCAGAGAAAAGCAATGATAGCAACAAAATTGCAATATGAGCTCTGGTAAAACATGCAATGATAACGGCAAAAAATTGCAATATGAGCACTGGTAAAAATGGTTGCTGAAGGCATTAGGTTTATAATACCCAGATATTCATAAGGACACATGGCACAGTGGATAAAGGCGTTGGTTAGATCCAGTGACAGGACCCAAAGAGTGTTAAGGTTAAGGCAGTGGAGAACTTTCGGAGGGGAATTAACAGGAGATAACTGATAACTGACATCCATTAAACATGGCATGTGGAACTAGAGCAGTCTACCCCAGTGAGCGAAATAAAGGGTTCAGTTCGACATTCCAACCACCTGAAGAAGGCCAGAGCGTACAACGGCCGAAACGTTGTGATAAATATGAAGACAATAGTCCGAATAATGTAAATAATGTATATTTGCTATAATCACTATTTAGCTACATACTATTCTTCCATTTATAAAAATGAAGAGTTAATTCTCAGATTTTGAATGAAATTATTGAAAATGGAGGCAAATATTTTTAAATTAAACTCTACAAATGAAATTTATTACAAAGTTGAATCAGAATTTAATGAATTAAGGAAAATTTACTTTTCATTACAGTCAATCATTGATGACATTTCATGTCTCTTGTTACAATTTATGCTTTTCTTATATTTTGTTTTTCAGCAAAAAGTTGAATATCTACAGATGGAATCTGCGAGTGTCAGAAATACAGTAAGAATCATTGATTTTTCAATTTACACACACACACACACACACACTTTAGTGGTGGCTGCCTGTTGCCCAACTACTGAATTCTGGTTATTCCTGCTGTTATCACACATCTACAATATTGTTTTTTCTTTTTTTAATTCTTCCCTAGTAAGTGAAACAGCGTCACGGTTTCTCAAATACTATAATAACCAGTTTCTTACAATAAATTTGGCTCTCAAGATTTTTTACACTTATCACTTCTTTATTATTACAAATATTTGTCTCCCTTGACCTTCTCAAAACTTCCCCATTGTTTTCATTTGTTATTAATTTGTTTTGTTCTTTTTGTATTTCAGGATTTGTCTGAAGACAGCAGTTCATGTGCTTCCCCAAGAGAGGAAGATTTGCAAAGATCCAAGAAAGCCAGTAAAATATGTAGCTTACAATAATCAAATTGGTCAGATTTACTTCAAGTGAATTTCTTTAACCAATTTTATAATTCCATAAGATTTGAATTCTTCTGGTCTCACAATTTAGAAGAAAAACAAGACTGACTTGAAAGAAGCAAGCAGGGAGATTATCATGCAATTTTACCCAAAATTAGACTCTTTTCTTTTAAGACTTGAAAGATGCAAAAGAAACCAATGAAGATAATTGATGAAGTGTTGTTCATAAATAAGTTCATCTTTTCTTGGGGTGGGGTGGGGGTCG
This sequence comes from Acanthosepion lycidas, assembly GCA_963932145.1. Classification (NCBI taxonomy): domain Eukaryota; kingdom Metazoa; phylum Mollusca; class Cephalopoda; order Sepiida; family Sepiidae; genus Acanthosepion; species Acanthosepion lycidas. The sequence continues at coordinate 104,335,407 of OZ010593.1, read as the reverse complement.
CACAAATACAAAAAACCCCAAAAACAAGAAACTTATTTTCAAGGGTCAATGATACAACCTTAACCCAAATCTAGATTTTTCAGGCTGGTTGGCTGGTCCAGCATTGGCCATATTTATTATTACCCAACATTAAATCTTGAAAACAATTTTTAATCATTTCAACTCTGCTTCACCTTGGCAACTTCTTGGGTGAAAGGACAGACAGATTTTCTAGATAAAATGAAATAATGTGTAGCTGTGGTTTGGCTGTGCCAGACATTATTCCTTTGTTGCTCAAATCTAAACATTGGAAAATCTGAGAGTATTAAGAAGTGGGTTGCACTGGTAAATCCGTCCGCAGTTTTTCCCCCCTAATTATTCTACTTTGGGAACATGAATAGTTGTGTGTGTATGTGAGAGAAAATGTGTTTAAACAAGCTTGTAATGCTACAATGAAGGCATATTTATTGTTAGTACACAATTGTTGCATGTTATAATAAATTGTTATTAAAATAGAAAAATGAGTTTTGGATTAAAGTTGTTTAATCTTGTTCCTTTCTATAGAATTAGTTAGAGAAGAGAAAATTTCTATCCAATATTCTTCATAAATCATTTTTCTATACAGTCAGGTACAAAACTTGACCGTTAAACAAAAATTCAAACCATTTAACTAAGCGAATTGAATGCATCATCAACTGTTTTTTCGAACTGTGGCTTTCTCATTATAAATATCAGCATAGAGAAAATTCTCTCTGCTTTCAAAAATGTTTAGTGTTTTGGGCTTAACTTTGGACAAATATCCATTGTAGAAATCTTGACTACTCATTGGTTTCTTCAATACAACATTACGAAAGGCTACCCAGCCATTAAGACATTTCACAACTAGACTGTTGTCGGCTTTGTAATGTAATACAGTCCCTGGCACAACTGATGATGAGGAATTGAAAGTGGTTTTCAGACGGATCAGGTCATCAATATTATACTCTGCAAAAAAAAAAAAAAGACATTAATGAGAAATATATTCACAACTACCTTAAATGCGACCCAATCCCAATTGGGCGGCATTTAAGATTGGGCCTACATCACAATAGGTAGGGAGGAGTAGATGCAATAAGCAACAATAAACTACAGAAGAACACAAAATTGATCACTGCATTTAAGTATTGCATTAATATTTTGAGCTTAGCTTTAAAAGTTCAACAATAATTTTTCTGCCACCACTTAATTTAAACACAATTTGATGTACGTAGGGCCTTACTTTCCATACAAATTTTTGCCGGATATCACAATTAATTTTGATTATTCCAAAATATATTTCCAAGTTATAAAAATTGTTATTGTATAAAAAAAATTTGTCACAAAATTTGCTGAAACCAATCACAGTAATGAAAAGTTGGAGATCCAAAATTTCATGATTGTTGTTCTGGATACAGCTTTGAATGTCTTTAATTTGCTCAAAGAGTTGGCATTATTCCAAAATGGTATGATATGTTGGGTTATGGCCTCTAGGAATAAAGTTGGAAAAATGTGACATGGTGACATTTGCATGTATTATATTAGGTTGGTGCAAAAATAATGTCGTTTTCTCACATATGTTACTATGTGAGAAAACGACATTATTTTTGCACCAACCTAATATAAATATCTCTAAAAGTCTATATAAAAAGAACTAACTGAGTGTAATTAATAACTTCTTACAGATGTGTGGGGGGTGTAATAGATGGTGGCATGGAATGAGAAATTGGAGAGTCAAGTTCGAATTCTAGTCTAGATTCATTACATTCACTTTTGCACAAATCCCCTTTGAAAAGGTATGGATCTGTCTCTCCCTCCAGGTATGGATTAAATAGTAGGGAAGGCTAGGCTGGGCTGTTCTGCTTTGGTTGGCAACCAGTCTAGGAGAAGGACAGCTCTGAATTCAAAACTGTATGTGACCCTGGCAAAGTACATCCTATGCAGCTACTAAAAGGATTGTAGAGTTTACAATGACCCTTTGATCATAACTGCAGTTGTTTAATCGATCATTCATCAATAACTCCTTAAATTTAGCTAAAATATCTCTAGGAAAACTCTGGTATTGACTGCTGAATATTTAAGCAGCAGCATTAATTTCTCTTTCAAGTCTCACACTCATATAACAGGATTAAAACTGATCAGATCAAGTCAAAAATGGTGGAATCCTTTTTATAATCTTAATGATAGCTAACCCATTTGAGTTCAATTCTGCAATTCAAAAATTATGGCTTCTCTGATCTTATTTCTTTTTTAACATGCCATGTTCCTTTAGGAGGTAAGGTGTTCATGACTTTCCACAATTCCCTTTTGTGAATTACCATAAAATCTTGGGTTGGGAAAGATAGTAGAGTGAGAGTAGAGAGCCCAGTCTACCTATTTAACCCATAATTGGGGGAGAAGATTCTTTCTTTTCAGTGGGAATTTGTGCAAAAGTGAATTCAACATACTAGCTCAGAATCCCCACACATTAATTTTATTTCATCTAATTTCTGTGAATTACAAAAACTAAAGTAAAATACTAACCTTTGGTGATGTCATTAAGGATCATGTCTAATAATTTGAGATCTTCACCTTTCCATTTCGTTTTTAATGGCATCTAACAAAAGAAAATTAAAAGTGTTGGTTATAATCTGCAGTGACAATGATTGCAAAAACACCTTACTTCTCAAATTTATAGACAAAACACAGATGCATGCAGGGATTTTGTCCTAGTTAATAAGACAGGCCACTTCAATTTAATTCTGTTCTTTCTTGTCTTGAAGTCAAAATGCTGTGATCACTTGTCTGTATCCCTATTATGTTAACAACATTTTTAGTTTATGAAATTCTTACCTCGTTATTGTTGTTTTGCATATATATTGTTTGCTTAATATTATTTTTGCCCTCTTCTTTTCTTTCATTATTGTTTATTAGAAACTTTCTTACTTCTGTTTATTAGGCATTTCTACCAATTATCTTTAATCAGACAATTACTTTACAGAAGGGATAAAATATAATTCATTTTTTTTTTTTTTTCAATTCCTTGGCATTCAAAATTGTAAATAATTTATTGGAAAAAATATATTTTACATATCTCACAGTATTTAGATGTGTTTCATTACATAATAACAATTGATGTTCAGGCCAGCAATATAAACTACTGCTCCACCCTCAACTTATCAACTCTTTTATTTTCAATAACATTTCAAAATGTTTTCATTGAAATTATAACTTTTTCAGAAAAGCTTATATCAAAAGAGGTCTTTGTTAGACACTTGTATTGACAGTGGGGAGTGGAAGAGAAAAAAAAATTCTTTGTGAGCCATCATATATATATATATATAATAAATTAATTGATTTAAAATATGGTTTTTCCGTTACACAGTTCTAACCATATTTCAAAAATGGAAGCTAAGAGCTTCGAATTTAATTTTGTAATTAAATTAAAGACATTAGTTCCATTTTATCTTCAAGCGAATTTTGGAGTATCTTATTTATTACTGGGTTTTAAAGGCACAGCAAAAAATCATTCAAGTTTCCAAGGATACATAAAGGTGAGCCATGGATAAAGAATTCATATGACCACTTTGACATCACAATGGGATCACTAGACTCAGCTGAGTCTTCTGATCTCATAGGTCTTTTTATATTATACAACCTTACAACGCACCGTGATATTAATATAACTGACATTGGTTTGTACAGAGACAATGGTCTTATGGTTTTCAAAATAGATAAAATTAGAAAGGTATTATATAAAGAATTTAAAAGCATTTAAAAATTATGGTTAGCACTAAATTAAAAAATGTGAACTTCCTTGATATAACATTAGATTTAAATAAAAATACATACACACCTTATAAAAAAACCAATACCAATCCTTTATATATACACCCTAATCAAATCACCCACCCATCTACAATTAAACATATACCATTATCTATCAGTAAAAGAATAAGTACAAATTCAGCAAATGACAAGATTTTCAATCAAATCCTATAATAAAGCTCTAAAAGAGAGTGGCTACAAAAACCCAAAACTAACTTATATAAAAAATGAAAATGGAAACCGTAGAAAAATAATTTGGTATACGCCCACATGCAACCAAATGGTAAAGAACAAATTAGGACAAAAATTCCTCGCATTAATAGTCAAGCATTTTCCTAGTGAAAGTAAACTAAGTACTATTTTCAATAAAAATACACTAAAATTGAGTTACAGCTGTACGGAAAACTTAAAAAAAAGAAACATAATTCTAATATCTTAAATAAACACTTATACCAAAACCGAAAAAATTTAGACAATGGAAAAATAAAAATAAAAACTGATGAAAATAAACAAAACTTATGTAACTGTAGAAATCCTCATAACTGCCCTCTACAAAATAAATGTCACACTGAATCATTAGTATACCAATGCAATATCTCTTTGATTGAAAATCCTGAAAACATAAAAATATATATAGGTTGCACTAGCCATGAGTTCAAAAAAAGATTCAACCAACATCAAAGTTCATTTAGGATAAATAAATAGAAAAATCAAACATCTCTCTCGAAATACTTCTGGCACCTAAAAGAATCAAATAAAACACCTACAGTAAAATGGAAGTTAATAAGAAAAGCTAGAATATGTAGGTCATTAAATGACCCATGTCCTTTGTGCATACATGAGAAACTATATATTACTAACTTTATAAAAAATAAAAATTTACTGAAACAGAGAAATGAAATAGCTATTTTATGCTGTCGTTGTCAAAAATTTTCCTTAAATAATATTTTAAAATAAAAATAAATTTAAAAAGTGCGACATATTTATATTTAATGTGAAAAAATAATTTTATATACTGTAAGTAATTCTATTACATTTACTTGTTTTAAAAAAAAAAATAATCTATTAAAATAACAGTGAAAATATTTTATAGTTGTATTTAAAATTGTAGTTAAAATGAATTCTAACCTAAACATCTTTTAAAAGTAGTTAAATAGAACATATTCTAACCTAAACACCTCTCACAAAGTACTACTGGCACTTAAATGAATCCAATAAAACACCTACAGAAAAATGAAATTATGATGAAAAGCTAGAAGATGTAGGCCATTGAATGACCCATGTCCTTTGTACATACATGAGAAACTATAAATTACTAAGTTTATAAAAAATAAAGTTTACTAAATCAGAGAAATTAATTAGCTATTTTTGCCATAGTTGTCATAAATTTTACTTAAATAATATTTAAATATAAATTTTTTAAATATTGTGACTTGGTAATATACATACTTATACTTGATATGGAAAAATAATTTTACTTACTTTAAGTAATTCTAATACATTTACTTATTTTAAAAAGAAATATAGTCTATTAAAATTAACAGTGAAAATATTTTAAAGTTGTATTTAAAATTGTAGTTAAATAAAACAAATTCTAACCTAAACATCTTTTAAAATTGTAGTTAAATAAAACGTATTCTAACCTAAACACCTCTCTCAAAGTACTACTAGCACTTAAAAGAATCCAATAAAACACCTACAGTAAAATAAAATTAATATGAAAAGCTAGATGTAGGCCATTAAATGATCCATGTCCTTTGTACTTACATGAGAAATTATATATTACTGGATTTATATAAAAAATAAAAGTTTACTAAATCAGAGAAATTAATTAGCTATTTTTGCCGTCATTGTCAAAAATTTTACTTAAATAATATTTAAATATAAATTTTTAAAAAAATTGTGACCTAGTAATATACATACTTGATGTGAAAATAATTTTACATACTGTAAGTGATTCTAATACATTTACTTGTTTTAAAAAGAAATATAGTATATTAAAAATTAAAAGCGAAAATTTTTTTAAAATCATAGTTAAATAAAACGTATTCTAATCTAAACACCCCCAACAAAATCTTTAAATATACAAATAGAAAAAATGCTGTAAGAATTTTTGCTGTTAACAATAAATTTAAAAAAAATCCAGACTACATACATTTAACAGATGTCAGAATTCATTGAAAAATACATCCCTACCCCTACCAAAATGTAACTAATAACTGATGCAACAAAATACAGCAATAATGAACTCACAAACACCCCTTGTCTAGATCAATGGATTTCTCTGTATCCTTGGAAACATGAATTATGATTTTTTGCTGTGCCTTTAAAACCCAGTAATAAATAAGATACTCCAAAATTCGCTTGAGGATGAAATGGAACTAATGTCTTTAATTTAATTACAAAATTAAATTCGAAGCTTTTAGCTTCCATTTTTGAAACATGGTTAGAACTGTGTAGTGGAAAAACCATATTTTAAATCAATTAATTTATAACATTAATGCTCTGTAAATTTACATTGAGCACTATTTTGTAAAAATAAAAATATCTATAAGAACACCGGATTATATATAATATATATATATAATCTGGTGGATACAATATTGAGTGATCCCAAATGTCTATAGTGAAAGAGAGAATTGAAAAAGCAAAAGTAAAGTTTTCATTTATTTAGAGAGAACATTAACATTAATCTAAAGATTTTGTGAAAACAGAAAAACGTTTTGGTCTACTTTACCATTTCATGAATTGCTCGATACTGTCTTTCTATTTGAACTGCTGTCTGGTCTGCCCAGTTAATGTAAGCCATGTACGGTTTCACCTTGTGGGCTACAACAACAGAAAATACAGAGGAAGCCATATAAATATACATGACAGAGAAAGAAAGAAAAGTAAACAAAACCTATATTTGTTTAGCCTTTGATACAAAGGGTAGGACTGATTAACCATGATTGATTTTTTTTTTTTTAAGCTACTTTTAACAGAAAGCCTATTTTAAAACAAAGGTTCATAAATGATATAACCAGGTCTTTGGCTAGCAATACCTGAGAAGTAATAATAACAAAAAAAAATTATTTAATCTATGGATAAGTTCAAAAATTCCTTCACAGGCATCTGAAGAAGACCAGAGTACACAACAGCGAAAAGGATGTTAGGCCTTCATTATGTACATTCAGATTATTTGAAAATCTTCCCTATCATGAACTCCTGTTTAGGATCAATATGTGTTTGTGTGGATCAGGGAGATTAATAAACAAATGTTTTGTAACAACTTAACATAACAAACATCAAGAGTTAAGATCCTTTCTTGCACAAGAAAGGGAAATTTAGGAAAAGTCCTAATTATATATTTATATATATATATATATATATATATTTCAACTGTAAAATGATGAGACCTTGCTGTCAATCTAGTACTGTTCTTAAATTCATATAGTTTACGTAGCATAGAGTAAAGTTCACCAAAACAATTACCATGAAAGTAATTTAAAAAAAGGCACATGGAAGCTACATTATAATGGCAAAAAAGTGACTGAATCCAAGATGCCAGATCAGGAACAACAAAATTGCTTATTAATATTATATTTACTTTATATATAAAATTAACCCTACTGAGGATTTATGGAAGATATGACTGAGTGTTGGATTTGACTTTAATATATTGACAACAAATGGTCAGTGTACTCACCATAAGTGATGCCATGGTGACCTTGTTCATTCTCCAAACTTTCCAGGCAGTTCAGCTGACAAAGCGTCTCCAAAAGCTGAAAATATAAAAAGAACCCAACATGAATGGAAAATCTATATATAAAATTCTGTCACTTCCATTGGTCCATCCATGACACACTCTAATACATTGATTGATCAAAACCAAATTTTGGGGAGAAGTGCAAACAGGTAAGTCAGAACAAAGTACAGTTGGTTTTACTAGGGTGAGTAGGTTACTACAATAAATTTTCATTAACTTTTTTTTGAAAAACTTCAGTTTTATTATTTAACATGGAAAAATACTTCCAGTATTTTAAAAAGAATTCAGTTTCCAGTTCACAAGAACTATAAATAAATCACAATGCCAAACACTTCAAAAAGTTGGAATTTGGCTCCAGAAGGAAATATTTATGCATGGCTAGTTGCATGTTCGAGAGTAAGAAATCCTAAGAATTTATTCTTTGCTGTTATAAAGGAAAAAAAGAAATTTTCCTAGAAAATATTGTTTACCGTGAAGTCCAATAAAATTAAATTAAATTAAATTTGCAAACTTATTAAAAGTAGCATTTTTGTCAAAGCATTTTTCCCAAAAAATCACTCATTCTAATTTCATCAATTGGTTTGCAAAAAATTCTAGTATTTTAAATGTTCATAAGAATATTTCATTTTTTTTTTTTTTTTGTATTTCTAACTAATCTACACAAAGAGAAATCTGTTCCCTCTAGACATAAAGACTCTCATAAAGGAAGCACTACTGTGACACTATTTTTGTTACTGGTAATCGTAAGAAAGTTTCTTAAAAATAGAAGGAACCATATACTGACAGATCTCTGATAAATAAGAAGGATTAATGAAAAATTGAAGATTTTAATTCTCATATAGAATGCCACCTGAATTGTGTGTCAGGATTTTGAACAATTAAAAACATAAGGTGGACGTGGATTTTACTGCAACAAGTCAAAAGAGCAACAATAATTGACATGTATCACACACAGCTAAAAATACGAGCAAGGAATGGGAAACTTTATTTTCGTCAACAACAAACTTAGAATTAATTGTTCCTCATTGGAGGGTGGCTGAGGTAGCAGGCACAGATAAGTCACCTAGGAAGGTGGAGGAGCCACCCAGAAAGAAAAGAATTCCCCAAAATTATGAAATAATTCTCAGGATCCAGACAATTGAGATGGCAGGTAGAGGGGAAACATTGAATTCTCCAACTGCACTGTGCCCCATGCTGGTTTGAGTGAATGTCAATAAATATCAAGGCCTTGAAGCAAGGAAGCAGAGAGTTTGTTCCAGACACAAGACGCCCTATGTGATTATCTGCCAACAAGAACCCAGACTTCAGCCTTATGCCGAACTTTACCAAATCAGCAAAACAAACTTTACCAAGACAACAAAAATGTCATGTCTGACTTAGAAGCAGTTTGGGCTGATAATTGTTTGCATGAAAACTCTTGATGTAACCAATTACTGTATGAAGAACTTTATATAAAAATAGTATTTAATTTTTTTAAAATTTATTCAAGTGTTATTTTCTTTACATCTTTGCCCTGCCTGGACCAGCCCAATATGAATATACCATATAAAGATTTGATCTTGGCCACCTTATGATCAAGTAAATCGTAATGTGGGATAAGGTTGGACCTGGACTGAATCAGCCACAGGTATTGGACAGCTGGGGAGGGTGTAAGGCAACACTACCAACTCAGATTAATTCCTTAAACATAGGTACCTCCACGAAATCGCTAAAAAAAGAGCATAGCTTGATGAAAAAGACGCCAACCTTGCCGAAAACAAAATTTTATTGTCTAAATGCTTATGTTATTATTAAGAGGAAAGACCAAATTTTTTTTAATTATTTTTAAAAATTTTTCCATCTTTTTAGAACATTCTAAATTTTGATTAAAAAAAACCTTGTTTCTATTTGTATCAGCGGGACTAGTAAATAACATAGACAATTTTTAGCATGTTGTTTTTGGTATGACACACATTAATTTGAAAAATCGTGCAAAAAGAGAAATAATTGTCGGATGTTAATGAAACTTTCAGGAAATATTCACAGATGATCAAAATTATTATAAATATATTTTTTTTTTATTAAAGTCATGGTAGAAATATTTTTTTTAAATATTTATTACCCCCACCATAACTAATTTTATGAAAACGCTAGAAATTCGATCACATCGGGTTTAGTGATTACAATAATTAAAAGCACAGGGCTTTGAGGAATGCAAATCATGTTTTTTTTTTGTTTTTAATTGGAACCAATGTACCTGAAAATCAGCTCTGAATTGTAACATACAAAACTCAATAAAACAAATATATTATTTAATTTCAAATGCTTTTATTTGCTTTTAGTTGTTTTTATGAATATGGACAATATTTTCTGAAAACAAAAAATTTTTTTCAATGAAAAATGAATTTTTAATACAATTATTTGTTATTTCTTAAATGTAAAATCTATTATAATTAAAGTTGTTAAAATATTATAAAATTAGTTAAAAGCCCCATCGGCTTTCCTAAGTGTCCTTATGAGATAGATCTTTTTTTTAGCGCATTGTAAATTGTATCATTTTGACTAATCAGAAGATCCACAGTAATTAAGAAATGTAATTTTGTGCTTATAACCGGGCTGTAATTATAAAGTACGGAAGACCAACCAGAATATAATTAAGTTGCGTTATTTGAGTTAAGCATTGTTCTCTGCTGTTAAGGCCTTTACTTTTGCGAAACATGTGTGGAGAAGTTAATTTGATTTTTCAATTTCAACTGAAAAGGGTACCTACAAGTATCAGTATCATCTTATGAAATTTATATGATCTTAATTTTATATTAATCTCAGTTATGACATTTTTCCATAAATGAAATATCAAAATTAATAAAATGAATGCAAATACAAATAACAGTAAAATGTAATAAATGTACATAAAATTATAGTATTTTATGTACAGTTCTGATAAAATTTCATAAGAAAGGTACCTATAAATTAATTGGATACATTTCTTAGGAAATATGAAATTTAATGTCACTCTTAACAGTCTTATTTTAATTTCTTTATAATATATTTTCCATAAAGCATCATAAACGTAAAGGTGAAAGCTAACTACAAAAAAAAAAAAATAAATAAATCAGACCGCTGAAAGTTTTCGATAAAAATAACGAGGTAAATAATTTGTTCACTTAAATGTAAATTATTTCACTTTTCTCCTTCCGTAGAACATATCAGCCTCATGGAATTTTGTAAATATGTCATTCATCACCTGTCAAGAGATGTGAAAATTTATGACCTGCTTTGTTTTATTTTCAAATTACATCTTTTTGGCACAAAAGCTAAGTTTGGTTCAAAATATTTTAAATAAACATTATAATTTCTGATTTTCTGAAAATAAGTTTTGAAAAAATGATAATTGATATTTAAAAGAATTTCAAAGTGAGATTTCCATTTTTTTTTTTAAATGGAAAAAAATGGTCAATTTTGCTGACTCAAAAAAAAAACTAGATTTTTAACGAAAATTTCGGACGTGCTAGGAACGATTAAAAAATGGAAAAAAAATACCCCTAAAATACTTTGATCTTTCCTCTTAATAATAACAAACATTTAGATGATAAAATTTTGTTTTCATCAAGTTTGGCGTCTTTTTCATCATGCTATACTCTTTTTTTAGCGATCTTGTGGAGAGTACCTCAATCCAATTTTCCTCTTTTGAATCATATTCTACAAAGATTAATGACAAGTTGTTTATTTTTATTGAGTTTAATTTTGTCATATAGAAATATTCTGATCATAGAAAATATATTTGCTGAAAGTAATGGCATTTATATGCGGAATCTGTTGATCTCAACAGACCTTAGATCAGTGACCAAAGGGTTATGCCTCAGCTGCTAATAGTGGTGCAGCATCTGTTATGGCAATACAGGCCCATACAAGAGTGACAGTCTTGATTGCAATGAATGCATATGAAGATGCTCTCCCTCAATGTCGCCTTTTTTCCTGTTGAGTATGCTTCTCCCTGGTGGCAAGGCTTTGTTTCTCCTCTCTTCACTCCAACCATTGGTATAAATTTTGTCTCCAGCGTGAGTAATCATTAGCAACATCTTCCCACCTCTTAATGTCCATCACCCTCATGACCCTTTTTTAAATGTCATAGTATATTGGTTGATTCAGACTAATATCCTCATCTTTGTTATTTTTATTACAAAATTTTGGGCAGTAAATGTCCAAACTAGAATGTCCATTGCTCAAAACATGATATCAACAAAGATGAAGAAATTAGTCTGAAAAACAAAAAATATAAAAGATTAAAATTAAGTATTTAAAATATGCCATTATTTTGTTATTTATTTTTGTGATTATGATGTTTTGACCTCATTCAAGACATACACTTAATTCTTTTACTACACTTTATATAAACAGCTTATATAATAAAAGCTGTCATCAGGAAAACAATCAAATCTGGTCCCTCACATATTCATCTGTGTCTGTTTAGAAAAAAAAAACATGGTTCTTAAAAATAATTATAATTTTCTGACTTCTAACCTGAATTGATGAAAATAAAACATTTAAAAATATTTACCCAGACAGATTCAAACGTCATCCAAGCCTATTTATAAAAAAAATAAACTCGAACATCACTCAAATATATCAAAAGCAAAATACACAAGTACTAACCAATGTGGCTCCTTCTTTGGCTAGAAAAGAACGCAATTCCATCATTGTACATTTTGGAGGCATGGCATAAGCTTTCTGCAGAAGCAATGGGCCAATGTCAAATCTGTAAAAGAAAAGACTAGATTTATCAATGAATCCCCACTCCAGAAAACAATGACAAGTTGAAAATGTTTCTCCTACCAAAAAGCTATGGATAAAAACAAAATAACAAATTAATAGTGCACAAAACAGAAAATGTAGTAAAACATTTTTATTACTCACCAGAATTCCATCTCCAGGAATTCAACCAACATTGACAACTTGAATGAATCAAGGTGAAAAAGAAGGTTTGTTTTTAATTATTCTTCATTCTCTACAAAACTGTCATCATTAAATACACTATAAGGAAATACACATTTTGTATGGAAACTAAATCTATATTATAAAAGAAGAAGAGTTGATTCTGTGTACATCACACACTTTCTGTATGGGACTTTTCATAAGCATATATACTGTATGTATATCAGCATTGTGTAGGAGTAACTTACACATGCTTGTGATATTTAATGTAGAAACCATTATACACACATGCACACACAATCCCACTCAGTCAAGACAACAGCCATCTTGGGCCGAGTAGGAAAGTCGTAAATTTGGAGACAAAAAAAATTAACATTTTCAATCCTCAAAATATTAGATAATTAAGATTTTATTGGAATTTTTGGAAATTATTTGCTAATAAAGAAAATAAATTTCAACATTTTTTTTTTATTTTATAGAAGTATTTTTTAGATCTGAAATTGAATTAAAATATAAATGAACAGATGCAAAAGTATATATATATATATATATATATATATAGTTTATGCAAACTTAGGTAATCCGTATGGGTAGACCCAAGGAGGATGATATCCGGAGAGTTCAATGTAAAATTCAGAGCAGATATGTTTGAATAAAAACAGACCACGTTAAGGTTCCATGTAATAAATTATTTCACCATAACCCCTTTAACAGGGCTCTAGATCATCAGACTTTACTTCCAAAAATTGAAATGAAAAGAAATTCATATATATATATATATATATATATATATATATATATATATAATTTGAATGAAACTGACATGGTCATCTGTGTCACAAGTGCTAATTTCCCTAGTTGGCAACAACACTTGGGTAACAGGAGAAGAGTATAAGCTGGCCTTTGAAGTCATTTCTAATACTCGTTCTGTATTTAAAATGAATGTATTTTCTAATAAATGGAAAACCATTCAGATTTGAAATTTGATTGTCTTTTCATCAGAAAAGGAACAGATACAGAACTAGTATTATATATACAGTGTGATGAGTAAATTTTCGCCATTTTATATTTTTAATTTTGCTCATGTGTCAACGATAATTTTTTTTTTCAATAGATAATATAATTTTTTTTCACTGTATTTAAAGGTAAGTATTTAATATTATTGAAATATATAGCTGCAGCAATGCAGGGTAAAATAAATACTTCTGAAAAAAAAAACTATAGCAGAAAATTGTTTATAGAAAAACACTTTTTCTAGGAGAGATGAAAATGTTAGGAAATCAAATGAGTAAAAAAAATCATGATCATGTGTCCCATAATCCTGACACTGAGGCCGTGAGGGGGGTTAAACATTAATTAAGTAGGAAAAGAAAAGGGTTAAGCCCAAAATGAAATATAGGCTAGAAGACAGAGAGAGAGAGAGAGTGGAGACATTTTCCTTGGTGAAAATGGAACTATCTGGATTTCTTCTCTCCTAAAGTTTATTTTTATTATCTATAAAGAGTCTGGTATATGGACAAAAACAGATTTGGGGAATAATTTTATCTCTTTCTTGGGAAATTAGGAAAACACATGTCACTGGCAAACAGAAAAGCAGATGAGAATTATATTTCTATCAGCAAAAATGAATCAAGAAATGGAAACAGAGAATGAACTTGTTACGAAGGTTAAGATTATGAAAATCAATCCAATATAACAGGCAGGTGATCTAGCCTGTGTGTCTGCTGAGACAGTGACCACCACAGGGATGGAAAACAGAGAGTCTCTTTGTTGAGAAATTAGGTAAACAAATATATTTTCCTTTACAAAAACAGATTGGGAAATAAGTTTATCTCTTTCTGGAGAAATTAGGAAAACATATATTATTAACAGAAAGAGAAGCAGATATGGATCATATTTTCATTGACAAAAACAAGGAATGAACCCTTTTTCTTAGGGTTGAGGTTATAAAGATCAATCATGTTATGTCGAGAAGGTGATCTGGTTTGTGCAAAAGGAGTCAGAGAATTTAAATTAATGAGTAGAATAAACTAGACCCCCTTCTCCTATGCATTTAAAGAATTAGATTTGTCACAAAGACAGTTATGTGATCTGAGAAGTGGGCAAAATATCGAGTAGAAAGGAGGGAGGGGCAGAGTTTAGCCCCCATCTGTGCAGAGTAGTGGTGAGAGAGATGAAGTGAAGTAGGTTGGAGTTAAAGGAAAAGCAATTCCTGTGACTACTCTCAAAGAAGGTGGATAATTTTCCAAATTTAGAAAGTGGAAATAGGGAACAAAGAAATCCTTTATTAGAATTAATGCCAAAATTAAAGAATCAATGAATCCCATGAACCTTTTGGCCTCACACCAGTTTGGGGTTAAAGTACATATAAGCAGATGACTTTGGGGCATTCAGAAACACTGGGCAGAGATTTCACATTGAGTAACTCAGAAATCCACATCAGCTGCCAACCAGAATTCCTGATTCCAAGACTTTGAACTCAGTCTTCCACAAGATTAGACAAGGCCCAGCGTCACTAGAGAGATTGATGTGGGAAGGGTTAATTATTGTTGTACCAAGAGCTATATAAACCAGTTGAACATTAATCCCATGATTCTCTTGTTTTATTTTTTTTGTCATTAAGATATTTTTTCCTTAAAAAACCACATCTCGACTGCAAGACTACAATGACATTCAATCTTCTACTGCTCTGAGATCAAGAATACAATGTGAATCGAAGTGGCCAGCAACCAACAACCAGTTTGGACCAGTGTCAGCATTGACAAGTGGAGAGTTAGCCCATGGTTAAAGCATCATCCTAAGACCCTAAAAAACATATGCAAAACAAATCTTTTTATCCAAAAAGAGAATCCAACTTGATTTTACTTTTCACTGAGAAAGAACACAAGCATGTCTGAAAATTGTGATTTTTAATATTCCCTCCCCCCCACATCATACTTCTATTTTGACTACTGAATAATATACAATAAATATTATTAGCATTAGTCTTTTTCACTTTCTTCAATCAGTCTATTATACCTACATTCTGTAAGCAGCATATGTGAACAAACTTCTACTAATGTGTGTATATATATATATATATATATATATAGATAAAAGTGAACATAGAAGTCAACATTTGGAGGTGACAGTCTGTTTCATGGTAGATGTAATTGTCAGGCCTTATATATATATATATATATATATATATATATATATATATATATAAAAGACATTTTTATGTTTATACATTCTTTTTTATAGATACAAATATTTAAGTAAATGCTCTGTTGCTAATAAACAGTATTAACAACATTTACCGACCTGAATGTCCGAGAAATTGTCATAGAAAATATGCATCCTATACAGAACTGTCATATAGCCTGACGTGCTTTTACCGATTTCACCACAGAGGAGCGTTCCGGTTAGCAAGGTCAATCTTACTGTTTTTAAACTACAATTTTCCATGATTTTCTCATGCACATTCATATCTGCTCGATGCGTATCCAAATGACGTCACACATTATGAAATGGACAAAGTCCGACAATTATTTTAAGACATTTTTATGTTTATACATTCTTTTTTTTATAGATATACATAAAAATATCTTCAAATAAGTGTCGGACTTTGTCCACTTCATAATATATATATATATATATATATATATATATATATATAAGCCAAATGCCAATAAGTATGTTGGCTTTACTGCCAACATACTTATTGACATTTTTATCAGAGATATAATCTCCTAAAGGACACTCAAACTGACACACAATGTTGGCCTTTTGCAAGATGCTAGTTAGTAGAGAACTTCTTTGGACAACTAGATTGGTTGTATTATATATTTAATATAGTATATAATTAACTTTATTTTTTAGTTGGATCAGTGGAAGATATATTAGTGTTTATGAGTTTTTTTTTAGAATTTTTTCCTCTTGTTTACAATTGGAATGCATTTGATTACGATGTAGTAATTTGATATATTTAGAGTTATTTGATGATGTATTCATTTATGTTAATATTTCTAATAGCTTGTCTAATTTGTTAATCAACAATGTAA
Source organism: Acanthosepion lycidas (assembly GCA_963932145.1). NCBI lineage: Eukaryota > Metazoa > Mollusca > Cephalopoda > Sepiida > Sepiidae > Acanthosepion > Acanthosepion lycidas. Next base: position 104,318,904 of record OZ010593.1, on the reverse strand, counting down.
TTAGGGAAGTCATTATTACTGAGGGTTTGTTTAATGCCTTTTAATTCAGTGTAGAAAATCTCTTTTGTTGAAGAATTTGATTTTGCATGGTTTATTAAGTTTCATATAATAGCTATTTTGTTACAGGACATTCATTTTTATAATTGAGAGTGCACGTGGTTTTTTATAAGGCAAGGTAGAAAATGTATTATTATTCTTACTGTCTATCAATACATTGGGGAATGGAATTGAATCTACATATTTTAGGTAAATAAATGTTGGCTCAAGGACAAAAAATTTTGGTATTTTTCTTAATTTTCTAAGGTTACCAAGAAATTAATCTGTGAACTTGAAAGGATTACAACAAAAACTAATCGACATGATATGACTAAATTTTATTGTATAATTTAATACTTATTAGTTAGAATAAATTCTATTTTAGTCTAACCCCAACATTAAGGCATTAAATACTTATTATAACGTTAGTTCGTTGTCAAGTTTTTAAATTCTCATATACTTGCATTTTGATTGGTCATTCCAGCTTATGTAACAGCATTTCCCCTTGCAACGGATGGCTAATTGATTTGAATGTTTTAAAACCCTTTATTCTACATTCAACACCATCACTTGATAAGACACCCAAGGTGTTGAAACCAAATGGCTATTTTTGTAGTGATTTTATAACATATTTATGTTATAATTTTCAAATAAATAATTATATTCGCTCTACTCTGTATTGAGCACTCTTTTAATAATAGTAATTGTTGGTTATTGGAATTTATTCGGTATACACTAATCTTATACTTGGTTTTATATATATATATATATATATATATATATAGGGTGCAACAGCAAAAATTGTCCATCTCACAAAATGTTTAATATTGAAAAAAAAAAACACTAAACTAATTGAGTTTCTTTTTTCCAGTTTTTTTCAGAAAACAGGTTAAAATCATTTTGTGTCAGCCCCACTGTATTCTTAACTGAACAATGGTGAGAGGATCATTCAGGCCTTCAGTAATGGTACCAACATTCATACTCTGGCTTCCAGTTTCAAAGTCTATTCAAGAACCATCAAGAGAATGGTGAATAAGTTTAAAAAAGAGGCAACAGTAGAAAGAAAAACACAACAGGAAGAGGTATCATCATTTCAGCTTAGAGCTAAAGAGATCAATTAGAAAAGATCCAACTTAATTCATAAGACGTTTGGCACATGAGAGGCGCGTTTCAGCTATGACAGTCCAAAAAGCAGTGAAAAAAAGACTTGAAAATGAAATCATATGCGAAACCTGTGAGGCACCTTGTTATTCCAAGACAAAAATTTAGAAGCTTAGAGAGGGTGAAGATCATCTTGAATAAGTTAAAAAGTGATCCTGAAATAATAATAATAATATATATATATATATATATATATATTTGAACTTTATTTCAATTCTTCATGAGCTTCCAATCCTTAGCTATGATTAATTAATGATGAACATAATTTTTTTATGATCAATTACATCACAATTTTTCTGTTAAGCTTGAAGAGTAATTATACATTCTTATTGTTCAAAGTATTGTTCAATAGTGTTATAAAAACCCCAGAAAATTCCAGTAACATATCTTTAATCATTTCTAAAATACAACAGTTCAAAGCTTAATTTAACAATTGGACAATTTTGCTGTTACACCCAATATATAATTTTACTTATAGTAAAAAGTTACAGATAAAAATATACATATCTGTGGTGTATTATATATATAGATGCCCTGCTGTAGATTCATTGAAAAGCCAAGATCTCTAATATCTTTTTTAAATTGAATGTATTCAAAAATGACTTCATCTGAGAAATGGCTCTATAATTGAACAACCAATCTTGAAAATTTATAATGCTTGATTTTAAGCTGGGACTTTTTTTATATGTGTTAAACTCTAATGAAGTAGATACTGACTAACATGATTTCTCACAGAAATGTTCTCATAAAAGTCAGTGATCTCACTACATATTTACAAGATGCTGCTTAAAAAAAGGTCTTGGCTTGACAAAAAAAAAATGATTAAAAAAAATTACAATTATGATTTCTTGTAAACTAAAAATGTTTCAGCATCATCGCATATAAACTCAAGTTTATGAATTATCTATTTACTAATGTAAACTGATATGACATACAAATATAGCTAAAGAACCAACTAGAAACATGGACTTTTCTTACATGAATGAAAATTATGTTGTCTGTAGGAGGGAATCATATTTGATTCTAACTGAAGATGAAAAATCAAGCAGCAATATAACAAAAGAATAGAAAAACAACTATAGATATAATTACTTTATTCTGCCAGTAGCACTTGCTTTAATTCCTGACCTGCTAACAATCCCTTTCCCACCACTTGCCATGCATTTGTACAGGAAATGTTTATTACACATAATCTGAAGTGTCAAAAAATAAGAAATAGATAATGTATAGCTCCACCTTTAATTAATACTAGTTTGGGATAATTACAAATTGTTATTTTTTATTATAGAACTTTCCATATTGTTTTTGTACATAAACCTGTTTAAGATAAATATTTAGTTTTACAGATTGCAACATCAGAGAGAGAAAATTTAAATTTTTATTATTGCATTATTCCAAGATTTTAACATATCAGCAGATAGCTATTAATTTCAACAACTGAGCACAAATACTTATTAATTTAAAAAATAGTAATTAATCTATAATATTATCCATAACTACATGTACAAGAACGTCATTTTTGATGAAAGTTAAAAAATAACCAAAAGTGCATAAAAAATGTGTATATTGTAAAAAATTCCTTTTTCTACAATATATCTATTTGTGCTATGTTATAATGCTTATTACCTAAACAAGAATAATACTGAATAATTTTTTTTTAAATATTAAAGCATATTTAATCAAATCTCCCTAATAGCTGTTGTGATCTGTTAACATAAACTTTGCAGGTAAAAATAATTTTTATGATATCCACTTACATTTTAACAGCAATAAGATATTTGTATATGTAGAATGTTTATATCATATTAAAAGATTGCTGACATAAATATTTAGATTTCTATAAAATTAAAATTGTAACAGATTTAATGGTTAAAATTTTTATGGTGTCTTAGAGGTTAGTTTTATTCAAAAGACAATGAAGTTGTCTGCAAAATAAATTCAAGAAATTTGAGATAATTGTTAATTTTCTTCCTTTTCAATAATAACATAACGATGGTTGCTGGCCAATTTTCCAAAATCAATATTCTGGTCATGAAAATATTGGTTTATTAAAATTTATAACCAAGTAATTAAAAATAAACAAATCTGTACACTTATCTAAAAAAAAGCAAACATACTAATCAAGCAGCCTCTAGCTATGCTTAACACTTTTATTGCTGCATTGTGATAACAATTGTTGCCTGGCAGTGTTAGCCTGTTTAGGGAAAAATAAAAAATTGCTATTTACTACAAATAAAATGACTATCTCACTGATGATTTTTTTAGTTTTAATCAGATACACTGCTATACTGACTAAGATAAATGACTCTTCTAATATACGATATAATAAAACTTCATCACAAAACAAGTTGTACATGTCTATATTGGTTTGGAAGTAGCACTAAGTACTAGTTTGTTTATAACACAGATGCTACCAATTAACATTTCACAGTGTCTTGAAAATATATAGAGATGTTTACAGCAGGAAAAACATCTGCATCGTGGAAGTTTTAATATTTGTGTGTGTGTGTGATAGAAATTTTGAGGGTGATTTGAATAATAATTCATAGTAATTCATTGAGTCTAGAAGAATCCTCAACAGAATGCAGAAAGCACTGGATGACCATTTCATCCTATTTGGGAATCCTCAGCAGTGCATATCCAAGAATGGAACACTGGTCATTCATACCACTAGGATGAAATGGCCATCCAGTGCTTTATGCATTCTGTTGAGGATTCTTCTATACTCAATGAATTACTGTGTGTGTGTGTGTATATATATATATATATATATATATATATGTTTTGAAGAATAAAAAATATTAAAAAATTAAAATCTTTACACACACTGGGTTGTATATTAATATTCTTTTGTTTTTATTATTTCAGTTAGATTCCTTGACTAGTTTTGGCCAGCATGGCCATCATCAGAAGAAAAAAAAATTCTGCTTGTTAATAGCAGTGAACTACAGAAATGAATGACTTGATGGATAAAATGAACTTTATCTGTAGTTTTCATTTGTTTTTTCATTTTTTTTATTTTTAATCATGAATTTTGGTCAGCCCTTGTATTGGTCAAATAGTCTCTTTTAAGTTGTTATTTAAGAGATAAGATGGATTCATGCTGCTTTGAATTCTCTTGATCATTTTGACAGTTGTATTGGTTCCTGGAAAGAGGATGTGACTGTTAAGTGTGTGTGTGTTATTTGGTTCTTAGGGAGTGAGTGAGTATGATATGTGTAAGTGTGTATATTAGTATGGGCATGTGTTACCATTTAGCTCATTAGGGAGTGAGTATGATGTGTATAAATGTGTATATTACTATGGTTGTGTATAAGTGTGAGGTCATGTGTGGGTGAGAAATGTGGGTAGGGCCTAATTTGTGGGGTTATATATTAATTCTCTATGTTGTTAAATTTGTGATTAAGCCCATCTGAATGGAGCGTTTTTAGCTGCGTTTTTAGTTACCTTCATGGTCTTCTAAAATTTTTCTAATGTTATCTACTCTGAACTTTTCTATTTTCTCAATTATAGTGAATTTGGCATGGGTTCTAGAATCGTGTTTTTGTAGACAGAAATATTGTTCTACAGGTAATAATCTTTCATGGGGAGCTGACTGAATTCGATTACAGTAATTATTAATTCTGTAGTGAAAGGGCCATTCAGATTTTCTTACATATTGTTTCTGGCATAGTGTGCATTCTAGGAGGTAAATTATGTTAGGACTTCTACAGTTAGAGTCGTGATAGATTTTGAAAGTAGATTTAGTGACTGAGCTAGTGAATGAATTGGTGTGTCTAATGTGGTTACAGCATAAGCTCCTTTTGTTGTTACATGGTTGGGAAAATCCTGTTATTTTTGTTTTATTACAGATTACCTTATCCCCTGAAATTTGGTTACTAACTATAATTTCCTAAGGTTCTTAGGCCTATGATATACTAGAAGGTCAGGTTCCTCAAACAATTTTTTTTTAGGTTTGGTTTGAGATGTAGTATTTTCCAACAATTTTTGATTATCTGGGATAGTGGAGGAAGAGTGGGTTGAAAGTGGTTACTAGAGGGATGCATCTGGATTTATTTTTAATCTTGTACATTAGGATGTTTTTTCTAGGTGTGAAAGATAGAGATTTCATCTTATTCTTTAGGCCTACAATATGCTAAAAGAGGCTGAATTAGTTTATTTATTTGTTCCTGATTAGGTGTTGTTTATAGCCACATGTGAATTGATGCTCGAGATTTTGGGTGTGTTTATTTAAGTCTTCATTGTTGGAACATATACTTCTGAGTCTAAGTGCTTGTGAATAGGGAAGGTTCTCCTTGAGATGTTTAGGGTGGGAAGACTTAAAATGTAGATAGTTGTGGGTGTCAGTGATTTTAGTGTGTAGTGTCATTTGTAGTTTTCTGTTTTCATCTATGTAAATGTGGGTGTCTAAAAATGTTACCAATCTTGTGGAATTTTCAGTCAAACTTAATTGAGTCGTGTACTGTGTTTAGGATCATGACGAATTGGGTAAGTTTGTTGTCACTGACCATGTATACAAAGAATACATCATCGATATATCTTGCATAGAATATGCAGTTGCTACTGATGAGGGGGTAGATATGGGTCTCCTCAAATTTTCCGATGAAGATTGTAGCATATGATGGAACTGCAATGGTACACATGGCACAGCTTCTTACTTGCAGGTAGTGTGCTCCATTGAAGTTGGAAGTATTCAATGTAAGAATATGCTCCATGAGCTTTATGATAACTTCTGTGGTGGGGAGGGGATCTTGTTTTCTTCTTTTAGTAAGTGCTTCCTTAAGGGCGTTAGTCCTTCAATGTGTTTAATGTTTAAGTAAAGTGATCTTACATCCATAGTCACTAGAATAGCATTTTCTGGGAAAGTTTGTATATGGTTAATTTTGTTTAGTAGGTATGTTGTGTCTCTGATATATGATTTTACTTCCTTAACTAGGGGCTGTATGTAATGGACTATGTATTTGGAAATTTTATTAGGTTGGTGCAAAAATAATGACGTAATAATGTCGTTTTTTGACGTAAAAAAATACGTCAAAAAACAACATTATTACGTCATTATTTTTGCACCAACCTAATAGTTGTGTAGCAGTTGAATGATGAAATGACCAGCCATCCTGGGTTGTTGCTTTTGTGCATTTAGAAGCAATCAGATGTGATGTTTGTGGGTGTAAGTGTTGTGCATGTTTCCTTGTCAATTAGATTGTTGTGAAGCATCAGGTTTAGTGATATCTTTTTGATATTTGGGAAGAGAGTCTCTAGGTAAGCTTTTGTAGGTTTCTTTGTAGGTTAGCTGATTGTTGGCCTCTTTAATGTATTCTTTGATTCCCCAGATCACTGTGGCACCCGCTTTGTCAGCCTGTGTTAGGATTAGGTCATCTCTATGCATCAGTGAGTCAAGAGCTACCCGTTCTCCTTCAGTTATATTGTTATGTGGCAGCTTACGTGCTATTGTTTTCTTTATGTCATTTGTTACTGCCATTTCAAATGTCTGTATAGTAATGTCTGTGTTTTGTGGGATGAATGTAGAGTCCTTCTCTTTTAATGTATCAAGTATGGAAGGCATGTGATTATTGTCCCCATAGTGGGCTTTTAGCTGTATTCTTCTGAAGAAGGATTTCAGGTTCTTTGCCAAGGTGTCTTGGGGGAATAGGGCAAAAGCTTAGTCCTTTATTTAATAACTTTAATGTGTTGAGCAAAAATTTACTGTTACTTAAATTTATAACTTGTCTGTATGGGTCATGTTTGTATTTGCAATCATGGCAAAGTTCTTTCATAAAAGCTTGAAAGCTTGCATCCATCATGTCCCTTATTAGGGAAGCTATACCCCGATCCAAGTGTCCTGGTTGGGGGCTTAACCGTTTTTTTTTTAAATATATATATATATATATATATATATATAATATTCACAATGTTTCAGCTGTTGTACACTATGGCCTTCTTCAGGTGATATACATTGGAATTTTGAACCAAACCCTTTATTTAGTCCACTAGGGTAGATAGTTCTAGTCCCACCTACCATGCCTTTTCTGGATATCTCAGTTTTAGTTAATCCCCTTTAGTAACTCAAGTCTCCAAGTTTTAATTCACCTCTGCTGTGGCCAGGTATTGAACTCACAACTCTTTGGATTACTTCAGCTGATGCTTTTAAGATTCATTTGCAGCTGAAACAGCTAAATGTCATGCAGTGTTGATCCCTATGATCACTGTTTATATCTATAAACATTCTATTAAGTACTTTTCCCCTAACAAATTCAAATAGATAAATAGATATGTACAGACTTAGAGTGATATATATATATATATATATATATCCAGGTACGATGAGAACGGAGAGAATACAATTTCAATGTTTGTAACATTTAATTTAAAAAAGGGCTCAATATAGAGTAGAGCAATATTATATATATTTTAATATATTATACCAAAAACATGTAAAAATCACTACACAATTGCAGTTGTGTTTCAATCCATATCAATGCATCTCATCAGGCAATTGTAAATTACTAGAACTGAAAGATTTATTTAGATTTTATTTATCAACTACAAAAAAAAATTTTATGCAGGAAATTCACAAAGCATATAACTTGTTTAACATTTTGTTAAATTATCTCTCTACCCTCCTTTTATTTGTTAGGAAACTGCATTGTCTGGTTTGTATAATTTATGTAACCATATGTATCCACTTTAAGATTATGTCTGGCGGCCATTAGCTGCCAATCTACCCATTTATAAAAACTCATTTTAAACTTTTATTCTTCACTTAAATTTAATGTTGGACATATTTGATTGGGTGATCAGAGTAAAGCCCACAAACATTATATCCCCAACTTTTTTTTTTTTGTGAAATGAGGTTGTATTTTGTTTTTAAATCTAAATAAATCATTCATTCGCCAGTAATTTACAAATGCCTGATGAGATACATTGATATGCATTGAATCACAACTGCAATCGTGTAGTAATTTTGACATGTTTTCGGTGTAATATCCTAAAATAAATAATATATATATATATATATATATATATATATATATACTAGCCTGGTACTTGTTTACAAGCACACCTGTCTACTAGAGTGGCTAGCCAATCCTTGTCGCAGATGCTTTGCCTGCTCAGGTACATTTGTGTTTGTTCAATGCAGGGCCCACCAGTGGTTTATACTGAAATTATGCTGAATGGACCTTAGAAACTGTCTCAGGGAAAATACATTATCTGATGTGATCAACAGTTCAGTTCAATCAAGGTCAGTATGCTCAAAGCCTCAGTCATGATGGCTTGCAGCTTCATGTTATTACAAACATCAATGGCTTCTGAATAGTTCTGTCTACACAATTTCACTCACATGGTTTGAGCCAACCAATTTTATGGTTTTCAAGCACGTTCCAAAGTTGTTTTCCACTGGGATCACCTCCACAGGCCAATAAATTACCTTCCTGACAAATCAACTATGGTGATATTGGAACATGGGTATTATGGTCAGAAAGTGAACATTCGAACTCCTTGACCACACACACACACACAATGCCTGCCTAGAAAGTATCAAGCCATTTAATTTTTTTAAAAAATTCATATCTAGGGTGCAATGGCACCTTGGGAACTCACACACTTATCTCAGCAACCCTTTCAGATTTCAAAACAGTTTGCACAGCCCTCTTTTGGGATCAGCATCAGGTGCTTTGTTTCATTCTCCTTAATGTCGTCTACAGCATTTCAACAGTGATCTTAGCTTTGGAAAAAAAACAGAAGTCATAAGAAGTAAAATCTAGACTATAGAGAGGGGCTGACAGATGTTTTACAATAGGGGAGTGTCTGTTTACATATGCAAAATTAGGACTCTTTTGATCATTTTGCTGTAACTTAGCCATATAGATTCCAGTCCTCATATATTACACAGAAATGGGGGCACCTCGAGGTGGTGTAATAGCAAGCTTGGCTTACTAGAACAATTATGACTGAGTAGTGAGTTCGATCCTCACTGGATGCTCTCTAATTTCAACCCCGTGCCACATCTAAGCTATGCTTGGAAAATCACTATTACACAGAAATGGTTAAGAGTAATAAAGGCTAAGGGACAGGGTGGTAGATTAGTGACATATGTCTACTTGATAAAAGGAAAGACAGTTTAAAAGTAAAACAAAGATAATATCTGTTCCTTTGACAACAATTGTCAAATCCACAATGTTTGCCATGTATTAAAACTTATTCTTCTTGAAAAAAAAAAAAAAAAAAAACTTAGCCAAGATTAAAGAAAAAAAGCAACACATTTCCTTATTGATCAATCAATTACTTTTAGAAATAACAAATGCTATCAAAACTTATCCTAAAAAAAACTTTCAGTAAGTTTAATAGAAAATGTTACACTTAATCATTTTAGAATTAGTTGGATAAAGTTGAATGAGCTTAAATCAATTCTTTTATTCCAAACTCTGGTTATAAAGGTTTAAACCAAAATGAATATTTGCATATTTTTAAAATATGAATCATTTAGCAAAGTATAAATAAACAAATATTCTAATTAAAGTTTGGATGTTGTGGAAAGTGGCATCAAATGCCAGAATTACCTTTTTGGTCTGATTTCCATGATGGAAATTCCTGTTGTTTCATCTCCATTCAAAATAGAGTGAATAAGTGGTGCTGCTCCTCTCCACCTTGGCAATAAACTGGCATGCACGTTGAGAATACCACTGAAAAGACAAGACAATTAATACAGTTAACTCACTGAATATACATATATATAGAATATTTATTTACACAATTTATATATAACAAATACAATGAGAAAATGGTAATTTTCTGTTTCTTTCAAACCATTGTTGATGAGTTTGATGCACATTGAATGTTTCACAGATTTAGTCTTGTGCTAGGCAAAGTTTAGTAAATACTTATAAGCTTGCCTACTTTAGAGTAATGGTTAACAAGCTAATCTGAAAAGGACACTGTTATAAAGTCTGATCCTTGCTTCATTGTTGTTTGCTTAGATCTGACTATAAAGGATCATTGATTCTGACATTTAAATTGATTAGTTAAAATAAAATGAAATGCATTCACTCCTTTTAGGAATGCTTTATTTATGGCATCATTTAACGCTTAAGGATGACGTTGAAGTAGACAAACAAAAAAAGCATTGAAAAAGTATTTTATTTTATAAAACCAACCAAAACATTTCAACTAGTTTTCAATAGGGCTCTGGAGTCACAAATTAATTGACTTCCCAGGTGTAAAATCTCATAAAAAAAACAAAAAAACAGTGTGTGTGTGTGTGTGTATATATATATATATATATATATATATATATATATATATATATATATATCCACAGACACACCTACTTATACACACAAGAGGTGCTGAAAAGGTATGTACTATAGTTTACAATGTGTTTTTTTTTTTTTTTTTTTAAGTAGTGACTGAATACACTGTTGGAAATTGTTTTTGTGGCTGGAAACTTTTGTAGACATCATATATATATATATATATATATATATGCATGTATGTATATATATTTATATATTTTGCATATGTATGTGAATATTTACCACTAATATTATCTATATAGTATTGAGGAGGGGTTTATAGTCTTTTTTTAATGTTCTGTTAGGAGTTGAAAAACGTTCCTAGTTTTTTCGCTTTGATGGTTGGACACTATGTACTTGTAAATTGTTTTTTTCCTCAATCCTTGTGGTATCGAATTTTAAATTCACAATACATTGACACTCTTCTGCCATTGTCTGGAGAGTTACTTTGGAATCCATTTCTAATTTAGCAAGTATCCTGGATCTTATCTCTGCATCCTTATTAAAAGTTAAACCCTGTACGAATATCAGGCACTCAAATAAATCCAAAGTCAATTCATTTAACTTGAACTTTTCACATTCTCGATTCACAACTCCTGCATAAGTGACAAAATCTTCATCATTGGATTTTACTAAGACATTGGTGTCATATATTAAATAATGAACTCCTATCATCAAAAATTTTTGATAGTTTTAGAACAGTTTCATCAAAATTTATCTCTCCTGGTTTTTTTGGCAAAATATAATTCACATATTTTTCATGTCCAACAGGGGACAATTTCCTTAATAATAACCAAACTTTTTCTTAATCATTCCAATGTGAACAATCCCTTTTAAAGATCCCTTTCTATCTTCTATAATAAGCTGGAAAAGTTATCCCTTCATGTGGATTGTATACAAATTTGCTGATTGAATTATCAACAGCATCTTGAGTGAATGAATCTGAAGTTTTTCCTTCCATTGTTTTGGTAAACCACTCAAAAAACTTCTGTTGTTGTAGCTGTAATTTCATGTTGTTGCTTTTATTGCTGCAATTGTTGTTGTTCTTGTAATTTTTGTTGCTGCAACTGTTGTTCTTGTTGTTGCTTTTGTAGCACCAACATTTGAACCATGATAGCTTTTAATTCTTCCATTCTGCTGTACTCTACTGAATATTTTGCAGATTAATTTTTTCATGTAAATTGAACGAATCCTTGTGTAAGTTCAAGGAACCTTTGTTGCAACTTTTGTGATGTCAACACTCATTGCTACTTTTGTAATGTCAATGAATAGTCATTGTTACTTTTGTAATGCTCGTTGTAGTAGAGAATTTGTAATTGCAGATACAACTATAGTAACACCATTGAACAATAGGTTTCAGATGCCTTTGAAAAATACATGTAATAATAGCACTTGCTTGATAATGCTTACTCAAAAAGTAACCACCAAATAGTAATCCATATGGTGAATAGTATAGAGAAATAGTATAGAGAATAGTGATTTGTATAGTAATAGAGGATAGCATAGAAATAGTGATCAATTAGATGCCACAATAATTCCCATATACACATTTCCTTTGCCATCACATGATCTACTTATTCAAAATGGGATTGCCTGTGTTTACTCTCTGGCTATCTATGTTCAAACTAGTGTCACCAGCAAAATTTTATTCCTATGTAACAGTGTGCTACCTACCATTACCTTTATGCAGTGTTCAGTTGACTTTTGGCACATCAGTGTATATACATGCTCAAGAACACACATGCATTTCATAATAGAGAGTAGAAAATCCTGTATAATTTGGTGAACAACTTTCAACCAAAACATTGTCTTGATAGTTGCAGAAATGTACTTAAGAGAGAGAAAAATAACTTACATATTTTATACTAAGCTATTTTGAGAATTTAATTTTTATGTTCAAGTGCCAAAATTTAAAGCATGTGGACACTATTCAAAAAGAAGTAACTAACGTCAATTCCCAGAGACATTTCTTTTTAATAACTCACTAGCCCAAAATAATTGAATTAAAATGTCCAAATCAAATGAACAAACCTTGTCCAATTTCTTACTTTTTTTCCGTTTTTGTTTTAGTTGTTGAAAAAGAGAGAGAAAGAGAGAGAATGAATTGTGTTATTGAGTTACAAGATTTAGAAAGGAGTTGTGGATAGATAGGTGGTGAAAATCAAACATCATTGCAGGAATAAAACCAGAAAAAAACATTGTTTTTCTAAGGATTATCAAGATGAGTGAATTGAAGTGTTTGATCATTTGATCCATGAAAGGTCATTTGTAATTAGCATCACAGTAGGTTTATAGCAAACCACTTGTAAATAAGAAAATAACAACTGATTGCTTTTAAGTGAACAAATTTCTTCCAGCTTTTCACAAATGGATGTAGAAAGTAAAGGAAGGAAAAGAAAAAAACATATTGTTACATTCAGTTTCAAGAGGGAAATTTGTAGTAACACACGCAGCAACTGGTTTTATTTTAGAAATTACTTACACCACACACACACATACACACACACTTATTTGTATGAGAGGTTTGACATTCTTAAGTGAATCACCTGGAGATGCATTTTTAAAAGCAGGTCAGAATAACTAAGAAGAACCAAGCCTTATTACTGGTGAAACACTTAGGATTGTCTATATAGAGTAAAGGTGGCTAATCTTTTACATTCCATCCAGTAATGTTTCTAAAACAATTTAAATTCCCATTAATTTTTGTAAAAAATATATTACTATATATAATGAAGGATAAATCACACTTTTTTTTCACCAAAATTTCAATAAAAATCAGGGGGTGCAACCTATCCACTCAACATCATGGAAAATCTGAAGTAGACTGTGGCATATCAGTAGTTTAAGCAAGTACCCAAGGCTCAAGCATAAACAAGAGCAAGGGAGAAAATGAATTTTTCTCAAAGTTCAATTTTGCACACTTGCCTCTTCCAGGATGTCAGACATCAAATAAAAGTACTCAATCTGCACTGTTTTACCATTTATTATATGATTTATGATTAAAAACTATCATTTTCAAGTGATTTTAAGACTGAGGCGATTACCGGTATCCAAATTTTTGTCTAAACAAAGCAGCATCACACTCAATAAGTAAATACCATGCAATTAGAACCAATCACTTTTCTTATGTTTTAATATATGTAAGCAAAGTTTTGAAATAAAGGTGAATATTTGAAAATATTTAACAAATATTAGTTATATTTACATTAAAAAAGGGCCATGTAACACCCCATATTATTGTGACCTATCTGTGAGTTAACCACAAATAACCACATTGAAAACCTCAAACTAAGGGTGCAGCCTATATGCAAGTATATATGATAGATCATTGAAAAAGTTGATGCCTGATTAGAAAATATAAAAAAAAAAAAATTTATATACTCACAAGAAAACATTTATTAGTTAAGTACACCGTCTTCATTGTCTTCTATCTTTCTACAAAATTGTTGATGTCATTTTTGTAGAAACTTTGTTTTTATTTTTGGAAAAAGGTTCTGAGATAGTTTTCGACTGATTGTACAGAATAAAATTTTCTTTATCATTTAAATTGTTCTGTTGAGATGTGAACAAATGAAAATCTGAAGAAACCAAGTCAGGAGAATACAGTGCAACATGCCATCTTGTGCAGTCATGGTGGAAAATGACACATTTTTAATTGGATATTTTTCTTGAATCAAAGTCTCTTCAAATGGCAAAAGGCAATTGAGAATCTTGATTATGTCATTCTCTTCAAGTTACATGTGCTATCCATTTTAGTTGTTGCTACTGTTGGTAGTCCTTGAGTGATTTCTGTTATTTGGTACAGTTCTTTGTAGTGCCAGTCCACAATGTTAACAGAAGAAGAATCTTTTCCAAGACCCTCAGGCTTTACTCACTCAAAACCTTTTTTCACCTTTGATCTAAGAAGCAGTTGTATACTGCTGACAGTTTAGATATTTTTGAACAGGTTTGGTGCCATGAATGGCATCCATATGAAACACGATGCTATTTAAAAACATGACTCAAGTTTTCATGTTGATATTTTGTAGCAATTTACAATGTTTTGGGCAAAACTCCCTGTGACACAGCCTATTCTATGTCCCATTTCTTTTTCACCTATAATTAATTTGTTATAGATAATCCATATGCTGAGGTATTTGAAGTGTTTATTATTTACTAATTCTGCATCTCATATTTTTGTGACATTATTGTGACACTGGTAGTATGAAATTAGGATTAAAAGGGTTCATATGAAAACCCTGTATAGGAATTGGAGAATTGGAAGGGTTAAAAAAATGTTAAAATAACTAAGGAGAAATCATGAATTGAAATATGGACCAAGTAAAAAAAGATAAATGTTTTTTTTTCCAGACAAAACTGATGGGCAAATAGAATTGTTATGAATCTGCAATGCAGAAATGTAAGCAGTCTAAAATATGTCCTGAGGAATGTGAAAATTCTTTGATATCAGAATAATAGAAATAAGTTTTAAAACACAAAATTTTGTTATTGGAAACTTATTGTTGTCAGAGAATGTATTGTTTTGAATAACTGATTGCTTTGTTTGTGGATCATTGTTGTTCTCCACAACTGGAGAAAATAATTGATATGAATATTGTCAGCTAAAAAAGATTGAATTATTATAAATCATGAAGCTGATGATGTAAGCAGTCTAAAATATGTCCTGAAGAAGGAGGAATGTGAGAATTCTTTGACATCAGAAAAATAGAAATAATTTTTGAACACAAAAGTTTGTTATCGGAAAATTATTGTTCTCAGAGGATGTATTGTTTTGAATAACCGACAGCTTTTAGGGTTGGTGTCATTTCTCCAAAGTTGGAGAAAGTAATTGATATGAATATTGATGACTCCTCAGACGTGATAGGAATCAGGTGAAATATGTATAAACAGAACACTTAGTTGAAGCTAGCAGTTGAAGTGAGCAGCAGATGAAGGAGCTACTGAACTCCACATGACCTTTTATTGACAGAATTCCCAACTGACCACCTTGTGCATGTTTTTAACCTGCTCCAAGTCTTAGAAGAGATAAAATGTCATGATAGAGAGTTTAGTAGGAAGGGTTAATTTTGTTGTATTAACGACGATATAAACCCAGCAACCTTCTTTGTTATTTTGTTATGATATTTGTATTGTGTATTGTACCAGCAGACGTGTTCTTTGTCCTTCTGTAGCATGGTTCCACTAAAGCTTGTTTTGGCACTCAAGTATGGATGAAACTCGATCTTCACTGCTCTGTGATCAAGGAACACAACATAGGGAAGAGTTGATGAAGGAATGAAATGACCAGCAGATAACCATCATTTGACTAGCAACAGTACTGACCAGTGTGAGAAAGACCCAGGCTCGAGCCGGACCGGTCATGTTATATTTTTATGATGGATTCAGAGTAGGTGCCATTACTACTGTCATTCCAACTCCAGATCATAGTTTCTATTTCTGTTTTGGAAAGGAATAGGCATGTATTTTGCAATTAGATAAAAACCTAAGGATACATTCTTGCTTGTATCTTCATGGAAGGAAGATTAGCAAAGTGAAAAGAAAAAAAAATTAATGCAATTCTTAACTGATATGAAAGAATAAAAAGGCAAAGAAGAACGTTGAATAATAAATTATAAAAACTGCATTGATTGTAATCAGTTGTAACTAAATTTAACAGCAAATTTTTTGAAATTTTCTGGCCATTTAGTGATGGAGATCAATAATAATATAACTTTATTACATTACAATCTCTTCTATTTCTGAACGTTTTCATTTTAGAAAAAGCAGCTTAAATGTTAATGGTGAGTATTTCAGAGGCTTTTCTCTGTGAATTTCTAACATGAGAAGTTATCATTACTTACATTCAAACTAATAAACTCATTTTTGTTGTTATCATGGCATTTTGGCTGTTGTATCCTTCAGCCTTCTTCAGGTGTCTGTTGATCCAGGTAACATTCAGAGAATTTCAAACTGAACCCTTTATTTAATTTACAGGGGTAGATTGTTCTTGTTCCTCTGACCATGTCTAGGGATATTTCATCTTGTTCTTTTGGTACAGAAACAGAGAAAGCAATAGTTCTATTGCTTGCTCTGTTTTCACTGAGTTTATGTCTGTACTACTTGGTTCAGGAATTGAACTCAAAACGACTATGTCAATCAAATTCATGAATCACCACTTTAATTTACTAGGATAATAACAACAAAGATGAGAACATTAGTCTGAATGTAAATAATGTTATAGCCTTGTTGAAAATATGAGGTTTTGTTTTAATTATTGTCATATAAAAGTATAGATTGTTTTTTCAAGTGACTATAAAATTATAAATTGGTCAGGTAACATGATATGAGTGTTTGGCAAAACTAAAGGACCCCTCTGAATATTAAACACAAATCCTGGAGATATTTGTTGTTTTTTTTTTTTTTTTTGTTGGGATAAAATGAATAAATGACAAATTGATTCCAAGCATTTCAACTAACTGTTAGCCAAGTGTTAATATCCAAAGGAAACATATTGAGTGTACTTACTGAGGAAACATATTAATAACACGTTCAGGTATGAGACGACCAAAAGACACAATCACACCAACATCGTATTTGTCTTTCATGGTAGGAATTGGCCAAGTGTGAATGGCCAAGCGTTGTTCTTTAGCAAAACTTCGTACTTTGCACTGAAAGAAGAAAAGAAAGAACCGTTTGCCTTATTGTTCAATCATTCTAATGCTGTGATGAGAAATCTAACATTTTCTTAAAAAATTTTAAATTACACATTAATTTTAATGTAATCGTTTACAGATTGTAGACGTAAATCTTTGATCTCAATGGAATGAAAAAACTTCTTCGTTACAAACTGAATGAACATCAATGTAACATAGTTAATTACTAAAATCCATTTCTGACATTTTCAAAAGGTTCTTTTTCTATAATTTATTTGTACAAATAAATTTCTATTGGTTTCAATACTGTGACCCAAAATAAGTAAATTTTGAGTGTTAAACAGACTTTTGACTTTAAAAGTTGCTCAAGATGCTTTTCATTAAGCCGATAAGAACAATTAATTCAGTGAGATTCATGGCAAAGAGCATCACAAATTTCAAGCTAAACATGAGAGATTGCTGATATAACTTATTGTTAAACTACTTTTTTCTCATACCAAGTAGTCACGAGTTACTTTTTTGTTTATATTAAAAATTCAGCATCATAAATTTCTGTTTTTCATTGTTAGTAACTATTTGTATTTTAATGGCTTTATCAACTTGGGTGGGGAATGATTAAAAAACAAAGCCGTGCATAAAAAGAAAAAAACAGAATCTAATTTGATTAATTATTGACAAACAGAATTTAGAAAAACATATGACAAAGTGTACCATGACAGATTTGACAGAAAATATTAGGTTGGTGCAAAAATAATGACGGTTTTTGACGTATTTTTTAACGTCAAAAACCGTCATTATTTTTGCAGCAACCTAATATTGATATGCAATGGTTTTTGGCTATTTAATTATTTGCTTGCAACAATATACTAAACTTTATTCTCTGTTCCAAAACACAAAATTTTCCATTAAAAAATGTAAAAATAAAGCAATCAGTTTTATGCATGATTGTGTGCACAATTTTTATCATTCTTAGAAAGATAGAATACAATGGAAAAATCAATGAAATTTATGATTTCGAGCGTTCTGGAATTTATTTTTATTTTTTAATCATTTCACCCCAAGCAAGGCAATAAAGCTACTAAGACACAATGGGTTACTGAGTGTTAGAGAATATGAGAAAAACACTATTAAAGAGAGAGAGTACAATAAAAAAACAAGAAGAAAGAAGATAACAATTAACATTGCATTTAAAACAAACTTGATTGAGAAGCAAGAAACCAGAAGAGAGTTTCACAAGAAAGAAAAAAGCAAGAAAAGAAACTGTTAGCATAAAGCTTATGGTTACATCTAGCAGCCACTTCCACTGTAAAATGATGAGATCTTGCTGCCAGTCTAGCACTGCACTTAAATTTGTAAAGTCTAAGTATGATAGAATGAAAGTATTTATAGAAAAGGTACAGGGAAGCTATGTTATGGCAGTGAATAAGTGACTGAAGCCAAGATACCAGTTCAGGACCAATAATATTGCAGATTCCTCTTTGGATTTTATCAAGGATCTCTAAATATATAGCAGGAGCACTGGACCAGATGTGGCAGCAATATTCAAAGCATGGACGAATGGTAGACTTATAAATATGTAACATAGATTCGAGCAAGAAAAACTGTCTAGAACAACACAGTGAACCAATTTTCCGAGCTACTTTTTTCACCTCATGTCAGCAGAAAACATTAATCTAAGAAAATGCAATAAATCACTCTCCTGGAGGTTATCATCAGCTGTGCTGATGGAAGTTAAAATAGGTACACTCAGACAATTAAACAAGAGCAGTTTCATTTTGGGGGTGTTAAATTTAACAAGCCTTGCCCCAGTTAACAACAGACTATAGGTCAATTTTTAGATCAGCTGCCAATTTGATCATATCTAACTGGTCAAATGTACTATTAAGACAGGAGTAAACAGTTGTGTCATCAGCATAGATACCAAGTTTAGAACTGATGATGATCATGAAGATCGTTGATGAAAATTAGGAACAACATAGGTTCAAGGGTAGAGGCCTGGGGGGGACACTTGCATTAATACAAAAAGATTTAGAAGAATGGTTATTCAAGACAATTTTCATTTCATGATTTGACAAGAAAGACTGAATTAGTTAAAAAAAAAATTGTCTAGAAATACCATAAGCTTTCAAACTTATGAAGAAGACCAGAGGATGTTTTTCTGAAACATAAAATACACTTCACAGCCCTAAATAATCATCATCCGTAGATTTCAATTCAAAGTGCCAATGACCCTTAAAGAGAGGAAATAACTTAAAATCTGTGTATGGGATTTTGGTCCTTGTATCCACATTCACATCTAAAGCCGACTTGGCTGCTAGATCTGCTTCATTATTACATTTAACTCCAATGTGGCTAGAAAATCTAGCATAATTTGATGTCTTTATGCTTGTTAATAGTGCTCATTTTGTATAATATTTTCATAAGTGGGATGTTGGATTTTTTTTTCCTTCAAAGCTAATAGGACAGATAGCAAGTCCAAAAAAATTAGAAAATTTTTTTGTTTGATCTCCAAGATAATGCTTGATTGACTCTACAGTGAAAATAGAGCTTCCCTTTGGGAGGTGCCTTTTTTTGGTAATATTTTGGCTGACTACTGCACTTCCTATCTCACATTTTGACCCATCTGTGTAGATTAGGGAAGTTTGCCAATATGTCCTGAAATTTGTCCTGGAATGTAAGTGGGTGCGTATTTTGTTTGGAAAGATTATATAATTCTAGTAGAACTTTGGGTTGCTTGATAGCCCATAGTGGAATACTGACTGCAGTTGTTTCTTGTATATTTGAGGGTGTGGTGCCCAACTCTTCAGCAATGGATTTCATCCTGAGTCTGTAGGGTTGTATAGCTTTATCTTCTTATCAGAATAGATTGGTTCAAAGGTACTGCTGTAAGCTGAGTTAGCAAAAACCACATGCAATAATTAATCTTCAAACAAAATTCATACAAGAATTACAGTTACTGAAATAGAGATGTAAAAACAAAAAAATGCACAAGACAAAATACACAGATATACTGAGGTCACCATTGTATATGAATGTATTTTAAAAAAATAACTTCAAGAAATCTAATCTAGTGAAAAGAATAGAATGCAGAAAACTAGAGTTACTAAATTGCGTAACAAGTAATGAATTGAGTGGCTCTTGAAGACCTGGCATTAAATTTAGAATATAGTTTCTACCTATTAGTAGCCAAAGTTAGACTAACAATTTTGTTGAAAATCTCTTTCACCCCAAGCAAAGCAGAAAAGCCACTGACACATTGGGTTACTGGGTGAGAAAGAATTAGGAACAGAAACATTACTAATGAGTGAGAAGAGTAATCAGGAGGATAGTAGATAGAGATGGACAAATGGTAGACTTATAGATATGTATGACAGATTGTCTAGCATGACACAGTGAACCAACCCGATTAAAGACACCACCTACTGGCAACTTGTACTCTTTACTTAGCATGTGATGTTAATGACAAGAAGTGGTGAAATCTTATGGTAGCGTATAATGCCTATTCTACCAAATTAGGAGTAGTCATTTTAAGTAGGTACCTCCACGAAAATGTAAACAAACAGTGATAGCATGATGAAAAAGACGCCGAACTTGACGAAAACAATTTTTTATCGTCTAATGTTCATATTATTATTAAAGAGGAAAGATCAAAGTATTTTTGGGGTATTTTTTACATTTTTTAATCGTTCCTAGCACGTCAGAAATTTTCGTTAAAAATTTTGTTTTTTTTTTGTCAAAAAAAAAAGGACAGATAATCAATCATTTTCAATCATTTGATAAAAAGATGAAAATCTGACTTTGATATTCTTTTAAAAATCAATTATCATTTTTTTAAAACTGATTTTAAGAAAATCAGAAATTATAATGTTTATTTAAAATATTTTGAACCAAGCTTAACTTAGCTTCTGCGCCGAAAAAATGTAATTTGAAAATAAAACAAAGCAGGTCATAACCTTTCGCCTCGTTGACAGCTGATGACAGCTATGATTCATGACGTTTAGATAACTTACGGGAGGATAATTCTTTCTACGGATGGAAGGAAGTGAAATTATTTAGATTTAAATGAACAAATTATTTACCTCGTTACTTTTACGAAAAACTTTCAGCGCTCTAATTTTTCATTTTTTTTTTTTTTTGTACTTAGCTTTCATCTTTACGTTTACGATGCTTTATGGAAAATATAAAGAAATTAAAAAATAAGACTGTTAAGAGTGAGATTAAATTTCATAAGAAAGAGGTATCTATTAATTTATACGTACCTTATGAATTTTTATCAGAAGTGTACATAAAATACTATAATTTTATGTACATTTATTAAATTTTACTGTGTTATTTGTATTTCCATTTATTTTGTTATTAATTTTGATATTTCATTTATGGAAAAATGACATAACTGAGATTAAAATCAAAATAAGATCATATAAATTAAAGTTTAGCAGTAGTTAAATTTCATAAGATGATACTGATACTTATAGGTACCCTTCTCAGTTGAAATTGAAAAATCAAATTAACTTCTCCATACGTGTTTCGCAAAAGTAAAGGCCTTAAGAGCGGAGAACAATGCTGAACTCAAATAATGCAACTAAATTGTATCCTGGTTGATCTTCCGTACTTTATAATTACCGCTCTATTATAAGCACAAAAGTTACATTTTTTAATTACGTTGGCTAATCCGATTGGTCCAAGCGATACAATTTTCAAAGCACTAGACAATGGCGGTCTCATCTGGACAGAATTGAATGCTCAGTGCTGCTTTTAACTAATTTTATAATATTTTTAAATACTTAATGTAAAAATCTATTATAATTAAAAGAAATAACAAATAATTGTATTAAAAATTCAATTTTCATTGAAAAAATTTTTTGCTTTCAGAAAATATTGTCCATATTCATAAAAACAAATAAAAACAATTAAAGCATTTGAAATTAAATAATATATTTGTTTTATTGAGTTTTGTATGTTACAATTCAGAGCTGATTTTCAGGTACGTTGACTCCAATTAAAAAAAAAAAATACATGATTTGCATTCTTCAAAGCCTTGTGCTTTTAACTATTGCAATCTGTAAGGGGCGGTGAGATCGAATTTCTAGAGTTTTTCATAAAATTAGTTATGGGGTGTTAATAAAAATGAAAAAAAAAAATTTCTGCCATGACTTTTATAAAAAACAACATATTTATAATAATTTCGATCATCTGTGAATAGTTTCTGAAAGTTTCATTAACATCTGACAATTATTTTTATTTTTGCAAGATTTTCCAAATTAATGTGTGTAAATACAAAAAAACGTGCTAAAAATTATCTATGTTATTTACTACCCCTTGTTGCAACAAAGATAAACAAAGTTTTTAAATCAAAATTTAGAATATTCTAAAAAGATGGAAAAAATTTTGGAAAATAATTAAAAAAAAATTTGGTCTATCCTCTTCATAAAAACATAAGCATTTAGACGATAAACTTTTGTTTTCATAAAGTTTGGCGTCTTTTTCATCAGACTATGCTCTTTTTTTTAGCGATTTCGTGGAGTATGCTAATTTTAAGGTTTTAAGCCAAGATCAGGTTTTGTAAAACTCTTCTTAATTACATATTTCAAAGACAGACAAGTGTGATCTTGAAACCATAATAAGAAAACTTTTCAAGATACTCATATGTTTTATAAATAAGTCCAACATGAGAAATACTGTGGGGGTAAATCAAAAGGGTAAAAAAATTCATGTGATCTTTGAAGATCTAATTTTGATGCTAATTTGACGACAGTAAATGGATATATGATTTGGTCAACAGCATAATTTTATATTTCATGTATGATGCATTCTCATTAAAATTAGCTTCAAAATTAGGTCTTCAAAGGGTCACATAATACATGAGTATAAATGGTACATCTTCATCCACAAAGAGTTAAGAGAATCCTTTGGGCCAAAGTAACTTTCTTTTATTGAGATAAAATAAAAGGTTGTGGTTGGTCAAGATTGGTAGGATAGTACAAACAGTTACCATATTTTTTAGGCCAATTTTGATTTGGATTTTATTTTTCAACAGAGAGCACAAAGAACAAAAATTCTTTTCCAAGGTAAGACTTGATTTTCTCCTTCATCAGTACATTATACAAATTTTGTATCAGTTATTTTGAAAGGATTAATAGCAACATGTTCATACTCCCCCTTGATCTTCATTTTGTGAAGCCAAGCCATTATATATGATAATAGTTTTGTCAGGTTATTTAATAAGAGTCTGTATCGTGGCAGGTCTGCATTATGTTCCAGATAATTTTTTAGTTCTGTTGGTTTTTATTTTGTTCTTTTTTGCTAATTATTCATCCTATACAAGGCCCATGAACCACTCACGGTAGAGGTTTACTGTTTGAGGTTGTTGCTCACAAGAGCAGGCTGTAGGGAGTGCAGTTTAAGAGGATATGTAGGAAAGATATCTGTCAACCCTTGAATTAACAAGGTTAAGATTTGGAGATTCAAGTTCACCCCGTATGTCAAGTGAAACTCATATAAACAAACCATTGCTAAAGATACTTGGAAAATGGTCAGTTTCTTGTACTGCTCCAGTAAGTACCCAACTGCTAGGCTTTATCTTTACAAGAGATGAATCAAATGAAAAATAGAGTACTCCTGCCATATATGGACTGGAGCTACACAGTCCTCATTTTCCAGCCTTGATAGAGTTCAGAAGCATGTTCACAAACTTATGGATGATGAAGTATTTTCAGCTACAACCCCTATTAGCTTAGATTATGGATATAATTTACTTTTGGTCCTACTGTTCTAAATAAGGCAATATGTATGGCTGAGAAAAAAGTTAATATTTAGTTCTTGTGTATAATACGCACCCTTCGCTTTTAATCGTAAAAATCTGAGGAAAATATTGGTATTATACACAGATAATTAGGTAATCTTTTCTTTTTAAGCTTCTATCAATTGAAATTATGAAAATTAGTTTTTAGTAGGAATTGACAAAAAGACCCAAAATTTAATCCTATATTAAATTATGTCATTCTCTCATGTAAGTTTTGTTCTTTTATAGATTTAGATTAAGTAAACTTTAAATTTGTATTTTTTTTCTGTATGTGTGATCAGTGGCTGGAAACATAAAATCTAAAATTTCCCACAGACAAAATGTTGCTAGCCTCTTGCTACTCTATCACTTTTTTATGGCAGATGTTCAGATGAATTATATTCCTTGGTTCCATCAGTCCAGACATTCACAGCTAGAACCTGCCAGGCCATATACACTGACTCGTCGTCTTCATTCTGTCCATATTCCATTAGTGAGGAGGAAGTTCCACTCAGATGGCTTCTTCCTCAGAACTGTTGCATTATGGAATAGACTCTTGAAAGGATTCTTCCCTGAACACTACAATCTTAACCTCTTCAAATTTAGGCTCAAATGCTAACTATCCTACATATCCTCCTCATAATATGCAACCCTTCTTGCTACAAACAACTGAACACTCTTACAAAACATCATTTAGTAACCTTTTATTCTTGAATTGCTCTTGCGCCTTGTATTGGATGAACAATAGTAAATAAAAAATTTAATTGTTGATCTTCAAAGCAGGATAGTTTTCACTATTGGGAAAACTGGTGCAATACAATCTTCCTACATAATCTCTCTTTCCTCTCATCTGGTGAACTGAATAATTATCTACTCACTCTCCAAACTCCAAGTTCAATTTATGATAACACAAATTGTTAAGGAAAAGAGAAGCATCCAAATAAAAAAACATTTCTGTAATCTTGAATATAATGTTTTAACCCTGCCCATCCTGCCAGCAGAAGCAATAACACACAGTAAATAACTTTTCTTTATGGTGTCAATAAAGAGAAAAAAAATAGTGACCCCTATTTCTGAAACATGAAACAGATCAGTTTCCCAATCTGGGTGATATCACCCACCAGCGGGCAATTTCAACTGTTGGGTGGGAGTTGAACAACTGAACAGAAAATGCTGAGTAGTTGGAAATTATGGTGGGCAATATAGGATTTTGAGTAATAAAAATGCATTTCAACACATGCTACCCCCCCAAAAAAAAATATTTAAAAGAGATATACAATGATAAAAAAAAAATAAATAAAAAACAGGAGACTAAATGGGAATAACTGTGTGACATTCCAAGATAAAATATAAAAATCCCTGCAAACAAGGAATATTTTAGTATTTTCTATAGTTTTGAGAAGGATCATTAACATTCAAATAGTTCTTCAAACAAAATAGTATTTTTTTCTCGGATATAAATCAGATAAGAGAAGACCAATCACAACTTTGCCAATAAAATTAAGAAGTGACCTCAAAATAATTTTTTTTTAATACAAAATTATATTTACTTTTGTTATCACATTGGCCATTCCAAATTCATCAAAGCAGAAAATTACCTGGTGAATCATAATTTATCTATCACTGTATATTTTGAATATTTACTATACAAATAGGTAGTGGAAGATTTTTCTATGTAAAAGTGGGCAATGATGCAAAAAAGGTTGGGAACTCCTGAAATTGATGATGCATGCTTTTTACTGCTATGAGTTTGCTGGATGGTCAAAAGAGCTAATAGCATTTGATGTTCTTTCATCTATCAGTGTTAGTTTGGTTTCCCATTGATAAAAAAGAAGACATTGCCAAACATGATTTTTTCCATCGCACAATATACCTTGCACATCAAGGAGACAAGAATCAAGGATATATATTCATTTCAGAATTAATTTTCCTCTGTAAAAATCATCACACTTAAAATAATCCAATGAGGCGTCAATAGGGAAAAAGATATTTAAGATTTAAATTTTCTTTGAAATAAAAGTGCAACATTAAAAACAAATCAAAAAGAGAAATTTGAGAAGATACTTTCAGAAACATTAAAAGAAATCCATCAAGAGTTTATACTGATTCAGAAATCTCCAGACATACACTTGACCGAACTGCAACATTGATGCTAGAATTTATGAATTACATTCATTTTCTCTTATATTTCTACAAGCATCAAAAGCAGCCAATTGATTGGACAGCAATATATTTATGCTTTGTTTGAAGAAATGATTGTTTTTTCCCCCATCAACTTTTTGATAAAATTAGAGAATCCATTTTCCTCCTGTTTATTCTTTATTCCCAAAATATGTATCTAAAATAGCATTATAGAAAATCAAAAACAGACATTAATAATTTATGCTAAATAATTTCTGTATATTTGTTTTATTATCACAAATTTCACTTTGATGAAATAATCATTAATATTAAAATATTAGATGTTAATCTATTTAATGGAGATTACTAATATCATATTATATCATGTACACCCCCAGATAATTGGTGAGCAGTGAAAGAAAGGTTTATTCTTTCAGTTTGCATTTCCCCTATTACTGGCATTATTATATCCATGATATAATAACACCTCATTTCATGGACAGAAAAAAATAGATGGAAGAAAAGGAATGATAGTTTTTTTTTTCTTCTCAGAGAGCATTTTATATCACTAGATCATACACAAAATTATATACACATATTTACACATCTCCCACACAGAGAAACTATAAGATGTATGCAACAACAAGCAAGAGAACAAAATGATAGGGTCTTATATTAATTCCCAACAAGTTTTGGTGTCTGCCAGAGATTCTTCTGTTTCTGGAAAAGCTATATTTAGGATTCCAGATTCACACAGACTGGATTTATTTGGTATGTCACTAGCAAGGAGATATTCCTCTCAAAAAAGGGAACAGCAAGTCCTGGGTTTTTCCCAAATTGAAGACTGTGAGCCTAAGATGGTTTCTATATCTGGTGAAGATATATTTCCATAGGAAAACAGTGCCATGGGCATGTAAGCCATCTACGTGGCAGCTGGCTGGTGCAAGCAAGGCAACTGCTCAGTTTGACTCCTGAAAACTGACTGAAGGACTGACCACTTTCATCACTGTATGAAATGATGTCACTAAGTGGCCATCATGTGACCCATGTTACTCCATATCAAACAAAAGGATTAATTACCTCTTGTATCCCTACATATTTGTCAAAGTTGAACTCAAATCGATTGTTATCAGCAAAGTTTATTTACAGAGGAAAATCAAACTAATCTGAAATATTTAATATAACTAGCAAAGATATATGACAAATGAAAAAGAGAAAAAAATACTAACTGGAGATGCCTTGCATGCCACTTCTATTGATTTCACACATCTATTGCCACTGCTTTCCCTGCAATAAAGATGACAATAAGTTGTTATAGAAATCATTTACAAATGGAAACATACAACATATATGAAGGTGATAGATTTTGAGAAAAATAATTGACAGACAAAAGTTCCCCAATATTTGAGATGGAAAATTATAACAGTGATGGGAATTTCCAGTATTCAAAGATATGTTTATCACATTAATAAATAATCACCTGGTTTAAAAGCAGCCAAACAACCAAGTATTTGCAAAATCCATGATAACCACATTAATTAACATTTAGCCCTTTTTTGGTGACTTTGTTTGCTGAGCAAAAATTTTGTCCTGCCTTTTCAAGCAACTTCAAACAATAGTAAGCAGTTGTGTTTTCATGTCCTGCTATGACAACTGTAAAAACAACCTTGATTGAAATCAAGACTTTTACTACAACAGTGGAAAGACTGCCATTAGAAAGAGAAATAATACTAATGAATAATTCAGAGTGCTAAAGATTCAGAGTAAATAACAATTCAGAAAGAATCTGTTTTTAACAAGAATAACAATTATTTTTTTCAGATACAAATCTTACTATTTAATCCATAGTTTTGAGCAGAAGATGGAATTATTCCTTTTGCAAAGGTATTTGCATGTAAGTGAATGTAATGAACCTGACTGGAACTGGAACTGAGCTGTCTAGTTTCTTATGCAGACATGGAAATAGTGACAAAAATGACTACATTTTCTCTTTTGAGATACCTGAGGCACCAGGCATTAACCTTATCCCACCCTTTGAGAGTAGTAGTGCAGAAGAAGATGGCTCCTTGAAGTTGAGCATTCTATAAATGAATTTAGAATGTGGCACAAGGCTGAATTTAAAGTGTGAGTTTCGTGTATGCATAAGACTAGGGATAGAAACTGTTCAGTACATTTGGCACTTCCATTTTGGGGGATGCCTCAGGTGCTAAGGATTAACACTTGAGCTGAACATGTTATGTTCTGAGCTCAGCAGGCAAGGTCGAGAAGATATTTATCTGCACCCCCACTAAAATGGGATGTGACACAAGGTCAAATTTAAAATAGGAGTCGTCCAATGCATATGTGAGACCAGGAATAAATATTGTACAAACCCTCTCAGAATTTCTCTTATTTATATAGTCCCCAGAGTGAGAGTTAATTTTCAGAGAAGTTGGGTAGAAAGGTTCTACTTTGGTAGTAGAAAGTTCTTATGGAGATATTTCTTACAGAAACATCCTTCTATTTAGGTAACTCCAAAAATTTGTTAAAAATCATGTGTTTCTTGTGTCAACATGGGACAAGAAATTTATACAAGAAATTTGAGCATCTTTTGGCACAGAAAAAAACATTGATTTGGAAATTCTTGAAAATAATCAGATAAATGTCAAATTTAATGAAATTTTCAGAAATTAACGAACTTATTTTTGAAACATTTCTTTTTTAGAAAATCCTTTTTAGAAAATTCTTTTCTGCAGTGTTTTATAAGAATAAGTCCTCAGAGAGCTTAAATCATCAATTTCTTTTTGTAAAACAGGACCCCCAGTTACAGAAAATCTACTCTGAATGATAAACACTCTTAATTAATTTTATGAATAAAGTATATTATGAACACTGTTAAGAAAAAAATTATCATTTTTTTATGTGTGTGTATAAACATGTTGATTTTTGTTAATACAGACATTCATACAGAATATTGTAAGGAAAGCAGAGCAGCAGTAAGTATAGTAAATTTAAAATTTATTGGTAATTTTCTAACATTTTCTCAACAAGCATTATGTAAGTAACGCTATAAAACCAAAATACGTAAAATTCAATAAAATATTAGATTGCTTAGAATATTTTTAATTTTTAACATTATTGGATAGTTAAAAAAAAATGACAAAAAAGGGCATTCAGTTTATGTTTGCAAAGTAATTTTATTTCTATTATGTGCCTCTTATTTAAATTTACCAAACATCAGGCTGTCAATACATCTGTTAACATGTCAAAAACACTCCCTCCTTCTAAAAAAAAAAAAAAAAAAAAAAAAAAAATTATTTTCTCCAATAACTAAAAATAAGTAATATTGTATTCATCATGCAATTCTTACAATTATTTCCTCCTTACATAAATTTCCCAAATATCAGGTTGTCAAAATTGTCAACACCTCTTAAAATCACCCACTTCCATTTTAAAAACCGCTATTCTGCAATATTTCAAACTAAAAGTAATATTTGCTTCAATTCAGATGAATTAAACTTTAAATCAGCTAATATTTCTCAAATAATGTTTCAGAAAAGTATATTTTATTTTCAAAAGATTTTTTTAATAAAGAGAATTGTGTTGATAGATTTGTCAATATGGATCAATTTATAGATTTTACTGATAATCAAAAAAAATGGTTTCAATCAATTTAAATTTGCTTTGAAATACCGCAAAGTATTTTGCATATTGGAAATATTAAATTTAAGCTTGAAATTAAAACTAAAATTAAAGATTTTTCATTAAATCTTAAGTACTTTGGGTGGGGGGGAGTTAACTACTTTTATTTAAGTGCCTTTTTAAATGACAGGTGGGAAGGGCTTCCCAAGCTACACTTATATTAAACTTATAAATTTTCTAAAAATGATGTAAAGAAACACTGAAACTTTCAATCCTTGTTTGTGGGTCACATCTAACAGTAAATATATTTTTCAAAGGTCATATTTTATGTTCTAAAACTCTTTGATCTATAACATTGATGATTTATAATTTCAATTATATTAACTGGTTTTTGAGATTCTAGAAAATGAATAAATAGCAAAGAAAAAGGATGGGAAGCAAATTTTTAACATAAGAAATGGATATTTGACGTTAGTTAAAGAAAAATGTGAGGTTGTAGTGTGACAGCAGAAATAGTATGACACGCCTGGTTAAGCAAGGAGAATATACTGACGATAAATGTGGACTAAATTTTTAAGGCTTACAAAAATGTGAGTTGTGTTTATTTTCTTTTTGTCTTTAAATAGGTGCCTCCAAAGATTTTTAAAAAAATGAGTATACATGATGAAACTGCCCCAAATTTAATAAAAAAGTTTTATTGTAAAAATATTTATTTAATATATATTTAAAATGATTTTTTGATTATTACATTATAATTTTAGTACTTTTTAGAACCTTCAAAATCTTTGTTACAAATTTTTTTCTTTGCGTCAGATGACCATAAATTAGTATAGGAAATTTTAGTGACTTTAGTGGTGAAAAGCACATTGATTTGGAAATTATTGCAAAAATCAAATAATTATCACATTTTAATGAAACTTTCAGGTCTTATGCACAAATGAATTACATTATTTTAGAAGCTTTTCTTCTTTAGAAAATCTTGGTGAAAAAGATATTTTGTACATCTGTTACTACACCTCACTATTTAATTTTATGAAATTTTGAGAAATTTTTGTATTGCTTAATGGTTATATCAGTTAAAACTATTTGGAAAATTTAAATCACCATTTTTTCCACTAAAACATCACTCCCACAGTTACAGAATATCTCTGAATCATGAAATAAAAAAAAGCATGAATACTAAGATATTTTTTAATTTGAGAAGCTTTCTCTTTTAGGAATAAAATTTTTTTTGATCAAGTTCACCTCAAGCAAGGCAGTAAATCCACTAAGACACAAGGGCTTTATAGGTGTAGAGGAATTAGAAAATAGAAACATTACTAAAGAGCAAGAACAAAAGAAGAGAAATCAAGATGGCAGTAGATAGTGGTTGACATTGCATTTATATTTATGAAGATTAAAGTTAACTGGAAAGCATGGAGCCGGAAGGAAATTCTACAAGTGAGAAGTGCAAAAAAAGAAGCTGTTAGCATAGAACTTACACTTCCATCTAGCTAATTCAACTGGAAATTAATGAGACCTTGTTGCCAATCTAGTACTGTGCTTAAATTCATATGGTCTAGGTACCCTAGTGAAGAACTCATCCAAACAATTACCGTGTAAGTATTTATACAAAAAGAAATACAGAAAAATAAATTTTATGGCAACAGGAAAGTGACTAAAGCCAAGATGTCAGATCAGGACTGATAATATTACTGATTCTTCTTTGGATTTTATTAAGCAGCTCTGGATATATAGCAGAAGCCTGGACCATATATGGCAGTAATATTCTAAAATGAATGGTACACTTTAGATATCAAGATAAATTCTGAAGAAAAAAATTGTCTAGCACAACACAGTGAACCATACTGATGGAAGGCAGAAAGAGGTCTCTCGGATGATTAATATAGAGCAGCATAGTTTTGGAGGCATTAAAATTAACAAGACATACTTTGTCACAGTTAATAACAGACTGTAAATCATTTTTGTAATCAGCTGACCTTATCAAAATGATCAGACTTAGTATCGAGACAGGAGTAAATGGTTGTGTCATCAGCATAGATATAACTCTGTCCGGTCAGCCGATGTATAACCTGATTAGCTGATGCTAACCATCAGAAGAGTGACGCATTGTGCCTTCTTGAGCTAATGTTCTTGGTTGACATGAAATGAAAAGATTATATTGAAGCCATTGCTATGTCAGCTGCTAAGAAAGTTGGTTCACTGTGTTGTGCTAAACAAATTTTTTCTTCAGAATCTATCTTGATATCTAAAGTGTACCATTCATTTTAGAATATTACTGCCATATATGGTCCAGTGCTTCTGCTATATATGGTGTTGACTGAATGTCCAATAATGGCCATCAATATCAGATATCTTCCATCAACCGTTGGTTGTAGCGATTTGTATGGTTGTCAAAAAGTTCAGTCAAATGCAACTGAACATTGCAACTGATCTCAAATGACCAGAAATCTGCTGCAGGAGTTGGTATACCATGGCCAACAGCAGCATTGACAGTTATATAATGAGAGAGATGACAACTTTAACAAATCATTTATAACAAGTTAATATTAGAAAAAAAATACAAGTTTCAAAAAACCGTGGGAGTGATGGTTGATTATACTTTAAGACTTGGGCCCTTAGTTGCTCACTCTGGGCGTCTAATTGTTGATACACAATCATGAATTCAGGAGGTAGCCTAGTCAGTTTTTAGGCACATTCTGATTCAAATTTAAGTGATAACATTTTCTCAGAGTTCTTCTGTGGACTTTGCTGAACTACTCTGGAGTCTGCTGATTTGTTCCTCCTGACCTGTGGTTCTACTCTGCTCAACCTGTGGCCCTGTTCTCTGAAAGCCTCAAAATGCATTGTTTTAAATAATACTTTACCAAAATCCTGGTGGGGATCTAACTGGCATAGAAATATCAAGCATTCCTTTATTTTAACTGAGATTTTCCAATTTTGGGCAATTATCCAGCCCCTTAGTGGCAGTGAGAGGGTTAATCCACCCATCCAACTCGCCTTCTTCATCATCTCTGATTTCTACTCATAGCTGCCACCTCCACTTCTTCCTCCAACTTCCTTAGAAACAATCTGTTACTACTTTCTTAGAGGTGTCACTTGATCCAGTTGACCAATCCCTTTCTAGGGGCAGTCTGGACTTTAAGTAAAAGCTAATCATCTCAACTATAGTAAAAGGCTCTTCCCTAACTTTAAATTTTAGGTGAATTAAATTTATGAAAAAGATCTGTAGTGAAAGAGATAATCAGGTACCCCGAAAAAAAGTTTGTGTTTTGTGTGCGATCTGCCGAAGAAAAATTACCAAAAAGTAGTCAGCAAAAATCTACATCAATGACTAGAAGCTATGCTAATGTTCTTCCCTCCCCTGAATGGCGTGACCAATCAGAAAATTCTCTTGGTGAACAGAAGTCGTTGTTTTTCGCTTATAAAAGGAGATGATTTTGTTGTTGTTGGCGAGGAGTGAAGGTTGGATTTGTGACCCCATTTTGTCGTCTCTACGGTGTGTGTTGGACTGTTACGTCGGACTATCGTGTGAACTGCAATTTGGCTACAAGTGTTGCGGCCGAGAAACAAGAAATCTATTGCAGTTGCTACTATCAGTTGACAGTCTTTTCTTTACCCCAACAAGATCACCCCTTGAAAAAAAAATGGTATCATTAATCCGTTTTCTGCTGGACAACTGTCAAAAGCATCAAGAAAATGGCTGTATGGATTTATTTTATAGAGAAATCAAATCACCAGAATAAAAAGATCAAAAAAATATTTAATTTTCTTTTCTTTCAGGCCATATGAGACACTTTCTCTAATCATTATCTTCAAGTAAAAAAATTATTATCCAAATCAGCATCCTGTTTTAAGCCTGAATGAAGCAGATGTTTTTCATCAATCTCAACCACCCAACTCTCTGACCAGACAGCAGTTACTTTCAGTAAAGCTTTAATATCCACTTAGAAATCTACATCTATTGTCCATATTCATTACAATTTTATCTTGACCAATGGGTTTAAGTATATCCAGGCCAGAACACTCCAGTCAAGATTTAATTATTATCTCAACCTGAGATAAGTGTTTTCTAGGTCATCCCATCTGCTTGTAGCCAATAATGTCACATAGATACAGAGTTGAGAGCTGATGCCATCAAGAAGGTCATTAATGAAAATCAAAAACAAAGTAGAGCCTGGGATAGAGTCTTGGGTGACACCTGCATTAGTACAAAAAGATCTCAAAGAGTGGCTGTTAAGGATAACTTTCATTTTGCAATTTAATAAGAAAGACTGGATCAGTTCAAAAATTTGTCTGTAGACAGCATAACGTTTTCAACTTGTGAAAAAAATGTGTATGCAAAACCTTGTTGAAAGCTTTTGAGATGTGTCCAAAGCTATACAGCCTGAGCTTTACCATTCTCATCTAGCGATTTTTGCAATCATTGTCAGTACATCAGCAGTTGAAGAAATAAAAAATAAAAATTATATTGCCTGTAGAAAAAAGACTCTGCAATGTGAGATGATTGACAAATTCAGTATTGATTAAGGCTCCCAGAAATTTCCCAAAAAGAGGTACAAGGCTAATACAATGATAGTTGGAAAGGTCATATGGTTCACCAGAGTTCTTAAAAACTAGAACAACAGCTGAGGATTTCCAGCTGGCAGGAAAGTAAGAGACAGCAATATTATACAGTTTAGAGAAAACGGGAGCCAGTTCAAAGAGCACATTTCTTAAGGACTATTAAAGTGATACCATCAATTCCATATGCTTTGTTGGGATCCAAATTAGAGATGATAGCAGAAACCATAGAAGGGGTTATATGCATATCACTCAATAAAGACTCACTTCTAAGTGGGAAATTAGGCAAGGAGTCTCCAGATGAGTCAAGAGTAAAATTTAAGAAGAATTTATGGGTGAAACATTCAACTTTATCAGCAGAAGATGTTAACACCTCAAATTGATTGAAGAGAAAAGTAAAAGAAAACTTTTATTTAATACAATATTACAGAGCCACAAATAATCACAAGAGCATCATTCTCTCAGTAAACACAGACTTAGCTCCTTCAAGGACATGTTTACATTTATTATATGCAGCCCTGGATAGGTGTCTGTTGTAACGTGAGGTATCATGCTAGTATAGTCACAAATAGTGGTTCTTATGGGCTATAACGGAAGAGCATGCTGATGTGAACCATAGATAGAGGTTTCACTTGGTATTTTTTTGAGAAGGAATGAAAGCATCTATGCTGACTTTGACTGAAGAGGAAACATCAGTGTTGCAATTCTCAATCTGAAGGTAACAAATGTCAATCCAAGGGCTGTTTTGAAGAAAGTCACAGAGTGAGTCCCAATCAGCATGCTGGTAACAGAAAGAGGTCTTATGAATAGGAGGCTCTTGTTTATTAGAGAATTGGAATGAAATATCAATAGATACTACAGAGTGATCTGACTTTCCCAGATGATAGTGTTGTCAAGCTCGGCAAGAGTGAAAGGAGGTTGCTTGGATTTGCTAGGGAAACGAGTAGGAAAATCCATAATTGAACAATGGAAAAATTGAGAGTTTGAATACTGACAACATTAGAATGTTTAAGTCACATGTCATAGTGCACTTTAAAATCACCAAACGAAGTAAGGGTGCCATTTCTAAACTACCAGAGATTGTGTCTAATATACTGCAGTCTCGAGAGATGGAGAAATCATAAAGGGAAAAGAGATGGCTAACAGAGTGTGATAATGAAAGTCCAAAACACATGAAAGAGTTGTCGGGGAACTTGAGTGACAATTACCTTGCCATTGGAAAATTATCCCGGATGTGGATACCAGGTCCATGCATTTGAATGCTGGAATCTTTTCAGCAAAGGGGAAGATAGCCTGGAACAGATAATTCATTGGTAGCAATGGAAGAATTTAAGTTGGTTTCATAAAGTGCAATGATATCCAGTGACCATTCCAAGAGAAAAGATTCTATACTGCTGAAGTTAGAGTGGATACCATGAACATTGGAGAAAGAAAGATTGGGGAGATATGGAGGTAAGTATTTTTTTTTTCTTTACTAGTTTTATCATTTCTTTTCAATGACAATACAAACTAGACCTAAACATAATGTGGATTCAAGGCTGCCAACTGGAAATACATGCAGGGACACATATTCGTGCATCATGACATGGCACTACAAATACCTCGATATTATGCAACTATTGATCAGAGCAGCATCACTGAGCACAACCAAAGAGTTTGGGCTCCTTATTACCTGTCAGATGCAGTAGCCAGCAAACTGACAAAACCTGGTACACTCATAATGGAAAATCATAGCCAATAAGTCTGATCATCAAAAAGATAAGAGAGTTAAATTATTATGGCCATGGAAGAAGTAAGAACCAGTAAACCATATCCTAAACAAGGAACAAGGGATGATCCTCTACTCCTGTTCAATAGACATAGAAGGTGTGCAGGCTCGACAATACAAGCCGCCATTTTATATTTTCCATTTTGTGCATACGCGTTGTTTTTGATTTTATTGACTGCACAATATAGTAGGGTCAGTTGGGTACTGTCTGTGAGAAAACGAGCACCATGATGCAATTCACTCTGCCAGAAATTTGGAAATGGCATGCTGTACTGATTGGTATGCATACCAGAAGCTCCAATGTGAACATTTCAGAGTGTCTGGGTGTCAACTTGAGAACTGCAGAGAATTCAGAAAGAGTTGGATGAGTTTAGAAGTGATTACAAAGGTGTTTGGAGTGATCACTAGTGATGGCGACGTTATGCATCCATTCATCTTCCTAAAGTGCCTAAACACAGAGGCCTAAATCCTTTGAGAAAGTAGTGCTGCCCTGGGTCAAGAGTGTGGCTGCTGGAGGATCCTATGTCTAGCAACAGTATGATGCCACACAAGCAGGACAACCCAGTCATGGCTGTCAGATAAGTCCTGCAATCACATCACCCCTTACATTTGGCCACCTAACTCCCCAGACTGCAACCCCCTTGATTATTATGTGTGGGGCACAGTTAAGCATGAGATCATCAAAACTTCTTGTAACACCAAAGATAAACTGAAGGCAAGGATTATAGCAGCATTCATCAACTTAAATAAGGAGACTGTACAGTTTGAGTTACAGGCGATTCTTAAGTCGTTGGAGGCTGTGGTTGAAGCCAATGGCAATTTTATTGAATAAATTTACTCTTTAGTATTTCAAGATATTTTTGTGTAATCTTGGTAAATATATCTATTAAAATAAGATGTCAGTGTTGTTTTCATTTTTGTGTAATTTAAACAGCAACTTAAATTTCACAAACATCAAGATATTAATTGAGCTGTCAACAGTTCATAAAAACACCCACATCTGTGTTAAAAAAAATGCTTTTCTGTAATATTTTAAACAAAAATAATATTTGTTTCAAATTAGATTAATTAAACTTTAAATTGGCTAATCTTCCTCAAATAAAATTTCAGAAAAGCATATTTTATTTTTGAAAGATTTTTTTAATAAAGAGAATTATTTTGTGCTGAGAGAATTGTAAATATGGCCCAAATCAGCGACTTTTAGAGATTATAGAAAACAAACATTCCTATAAAAACTTCAAGATTTTTCATTTTTAAAAATTAATTTTAAACCTTTGTTAATACTTTTCTTTAGAGATCATTACCTGAAGTACACCATGAATTATACACTTATGAGCAAATGGTCCAAAATCAGAGAGTTCCATGGTGCTGTGTGATGCTGTGCCATGTCCCAGAGTCATCTAGGTTTGAAGGGAAAGGCAAAGATGGTTCCCTGTCTTTCCCTGACTACTGAATCACGGAAACATCCTACCAGACAAAGAATTTCAAGTTTTTCTTTTCAATTTACGTGGCCCAAGAATCCTTTCTGTCAGTACTTAATATTAGGTTGGTGCAAAAATAATGACATAATAATGTCTTTTTTTGACATATTTTTTAACGTCAAAAAACGACATTATTACGTCATTATTTTTGCACCAACCTAATAGTTTGGAATAAAATGCATTCTTGTTCAACTCACTAAATAACCAAGGAACTTTTAACACTCACTGGTAGAACCATATTTCTGTGCTTTGGAGTGTTTATTTGGATTTGGTGTTTAGGGTGCATGCCTTAGAGCCATATAATAGAATTGATTACATACAGATTTTTTAAGTGTTGATGTTACAGATTTAATGAAAGACTTCTGTCAGTGAAAATGTTTCAAAACTGATTGCGTCCATCTTTTGCTAAGCAAATTCGGTGGCAGATTTTTCTCAAAGTGACCATCTGCTGTTACCAAGGAGCCTAGATAATTGAAAATGTCCACTTGGTCAATTTTCTGATTATCACAAATAAGATGAAATTTTGGTTTAGGACCTGTTTTTGAGATACATTTCATTTTCCTTGGGTTGATTTCTAAACATTGTTTTGCACTAGTTATTCTGGTTCAATCAAAGAGTCTGGAGACCTTTGTTTTGAGCCAGTAAGGAGGGTTGTATCATCCGCATAGTGGATATTTATTTAATAGCAACTTCTTCAGGAGATTCTTCCAGTTCATGGAGAATAAATTCACCATAGTTATTAAATGGTCAGTGGAGGCATTGAAAGTACTTGGTTATAAATTTTTATATAAAATGTTTTCAGTCAATTTTTTAAAATGTTTGCCTTAAGAGATATTGTTTAATGAAACAAATCAATTTCTAAGTTTTTCAATATATTTATAATTTTTTACTGATATACACAGACAATTGTGTGTACTAGCATATTAGTTTAAAACAGTGACACAAATATTTAAGTATTGAAAAGTATTTATACTAAGGATCACTCCTTGTCACTTACACCTGGGATTAGTGAGTAGTGTGAAAAACATCCTTTTATTGAAAAGCAAGATGGGTTTCCCAATTGATTTATATCTACAAACTTATGTTCTGAAAATGATATAAAGAAACATTAAAGTGGGAACAGAATCAACCTTACCCTTTGTTTATTGCTCAAATCTGCCACAAATATACAAGTGTATACTGGAGATACACCAAGAAAACAAGGAAGAAGGTAGCATTTGAGGAGCAACATTCAGCTGATACATAAACAAAAGAATCAAATCTTTCCTAAAAAAACAAATGTGATTTTAAATTTAACTTCCACCTCCACACCACATTTGATTTTATTAAAATAATTAGCACTTCCATTAATTTATCTACCTTATTAGAAATATGGGTGAGAAAATAAATTATAGCACAGGAGGAAAAACCAGCAAGATGAGTTCAATTTTCAGTTAAGTTCCATTACCTTCACTTTTGTGCAAATAACATTGGGAAAGGTATAAATCCATCTCTTTTCTCCTCAGCTAAGGGTTAAATAGCAAGATAGAATGGAAACTTCAGCCTTGGGTGATAATCAGTCCAGGAGAATGTTAACCCAGGATTCAAAAAGTTTTATTCAAAAAATAATATATGTTCCATAAGAAGAGCAAAGACCTTCAAAACACTAGGGATTTCTTCCATAAGAAAACATATCAAAACAGCATATGCTGCCCTATAAAAACATATATATCTATTTCTTTCATCAGAGAAAACTTTAAAAAATACCTATTAATTTTAGTTCAATAACTAGAACCCATCAAAAGTGACATAAGAACAAAACCCTTACAAACAACATCGAGTAATTTGATCTATAAGAGCTTTAACAAACTTTAAAACACCATATAGTTATTTGTTCCCTAAGAGCCTTACAAAAAAGGTACTTGTTTGTTGACTAAGAGCCCTTCCAAAAAATACAGTTATTTCTTACCTAAGAGAAACCTTTAGAAAAAAAACAATTATTCCCTAAGAACAGCCCTTCAAAGAACCACAAGGTTATTTTTTCCTTAAAAAGAGTCTTACAAAAACATGCTTATTTGTTCCCAAAGAAAGCCCTTAAAAAAAACACAGGGTGATTTGTTCCCTAAGACAAATCTTACAAAAATCACAATTATTGGTTCTCTAAGAAGAGCCATTCAAAAAACATGCTTATTTGTTGCCTAAGAAGAGTCCTTCAAAAAACCATCTAGTTATTTGTTCCATGAGAACCTTTCTTAAACTATGTAAGTATTGGTTTCATAAGAAGACCCCTTCAAAAACAAGTTTTTTTATTTGATGGCAACAATACACTTCAAAACAATATAGAAAAAATTGTTACATTTTCCTATTATGCAAACAGATGATATTTACAACAAAAGGTCATCTTATCTGTTCCTCCCATTTGCACATTATTAATAAAATTATTCCACTATTTCAGTGATTATAAATTCCATCATAATAATAATGTTTGAATATATAAATAATTACATATTAACAGAATGCATATTTCAGTTAGGACAAGAAACTATTTTGTTTTCTCTAAATTGAGTTAATATTAAACTGATTCAAGTATTGACCTAGAAGCTGATATTTATTACTTATAATATATATGTAAAAACTGTGTGTGTGTATATCTGTAAAGGGACAAAATGAATAAAAAGTCAAGATAAAACCATTCTTAGACAACATGTTTTGTCCTCTGTGGGAGTTTATCAAGGCAGTTGTAGGCTTTTTGTTGCACATGTTTATATGCAAGAGCAAGGATGTCATTGGTTTATCAAGGCTTTTAAATTTGAGAATGTTAATGAATGTTCATCAGAGAGTTGAAAGGTCAATCAAAATATGTGGAAGACACATATTTCAGTTTCAACTCTGAATGCCATGCACGTAGTTGATTGATTTGTTGTTTGTGTTTTTTGTTTTTGCTTCTTTTTTTTTTTTTAATAGGAGTAGATAGGTTTTCCATATTCCCCCCTTCTTTTGAACAACAGTAGAGGCTCATTCCTTGTTTCCTGTTTAGGAAATGGTCCCCAGATCCTTTTGTTTCTCTGGCCCCAGTAGTAGAGTTGTTGTAAATCTCTTGTGATGTGTGCAGTTTGTGGCAATGTAGCTTCATACTGAGGGTACTGAGTTGGCAATTTTATGGTTGCTGTTCCCAGCTGGTAGTTAGGAGCCTAAACTCTTGCATAGTGTTTTGATAGGCTGCTCTGATTAACAGTTGTATAATTTCAGGGTTCTTGTAGCACCATGTCATGCATGGAAGGGTGTCCCTGCACACAGCTCTGGTGAGCAACCCTGAGACCACATTATGTTGCAGTCTGTGCCAGTTCATTTCTGCCCATGTCACATATGAAGACTATCTGCTACTATTACATTAAGCCTTTTTCTTACCAGTATAACTCAACATGACCATAAAGAACCAAAAATATAAACCTAAACCTCAAAGCTCAAAAGAATCGCATAAACTCTTTACCATTTCCTCCTCCAACACCCATCATATTTGTACCATCTTCTGCAGTGTGGAATCATTCATCTTTGACAAGCTTCCTTATATACTAGCTCTCTACAATACTGACTTTAACTTGTCAATCCCCTCCTCTGATTTCTCAATTACCAGCTACCTTCTTCTCCTTAGAAAGGAACTCTAAAATCCACATGCATGTTTATGTCTATGATCATCTCCAAGAGGCTAGGGAACTCACTTTGGAATCTCCAGACTATTCATATATGTCTCCATCTATCTCTCCTCAATTCAGTAAACTCTCTCTCTTTCATACTACTAGATTGGCAACTAGGTCTTGCCATTTTACTAGTGAACAACTAGATGCAACCATCAGTTCTATTCTAATAGTTTCTTTTCTCGCATTTCTCAACTGTTGAACTCTCTTCTGATTTCTTCCTTCCCTTACAACTACAATCTTCAAAAATTTACATGCATTGAACGGATGTCATAATTCTTTGAAAAAGGCACCCCTAACCTACCTAGACTTAACCTCTTTTCGAACGTAACTCATAATTGATACAATAATAGTTAATAAAAAAGAACACACTACAGCCACTGTCTAAATTATTGGATTTCTCTGTATCCTTGGAAACAAAAACAAAAAAAAATTATGAATGTATGTGCTTTTAAAACTCAGTAAATTTCAAAATAAGTTATTCCAAAATTCGCTTGAAGATGAAACAGAACTAATGCTTTTAATTTAATTATATAATTGAATTTGAAGTTTTTAGTTTCTGTTTTTGAAACATGGTAATTCCTGTGTAGTGATGAAACCATATTTTTAAATCAGTTAATTTATAATATATATATATATATATATATATATATTTCAAAAATGTATTTCTGGTAATGTTTTTTCCTTCAAAAATCTAATTCTGGTAATATTTTTCTTCAAAAATCCATTACAGGTAATTTTTTTTTTTTTTTTCAAAATCTATTGCAGGGAATATTTTTCCAAAAATGTATTGCTGGTTATATTTTATCTGTAATAATTTTCCTTTAAAAATGTATTGCTAGTAATAATATTTCATGCAAAAATGTATTACTGGTAATAATTTTTTCTTCAAAATTGTATCTTCGATAATAATTTTTCCTTCAAAACTATATTGCTGGTAATAACTCTTCAAAAATGTATTGCTGGTAATAACTTTTTGTTCAAAAATGCATTGTTGATAACTTTTTCTCCGAAAGTGTATTGCTGGTAATAACTTTCTTTTCAAAATGCATTGCTGGTAATAAATTTTTATTTAAAAAATGTATTGCTGGTAATAGATTTTTTTTCAAAAATGTATTGCTGGTAATAGATAATAAAAATAAAAAAATAAAAAATTCAAAGAATTTATTCTTCACTGTTAAAAAGAAAAAAGAATTTTCTTAAAAATGATTATTTACCAATGAAGTTAATAAGTCCTATAAAATTAAAGAAATTATTAAATGGTGAAGTAGAGAGTTTTTGTCAGTAATTTTCCAACAAATCAGTTTATTCAAATTTCATTGATTGGTTTGTGAAATTGAATAAAACAGAGTTTGTAAATCTCAACAAAAAAATATTAGCTATAACTTCAATAATACTGTGAGGATTTCAACATGTGTCAGCATGATGCAAAAAAAAAAAAAAAAAAAAGAAATTTCACCAGTGATTTGACTGATTCAATGGCTAATTGGGATTCCTAAAAAACAGTTCCAATTTCACTTAGTAAAAAGAACTTCAATGCCAAATGCCTAGACATGGATAGTGAGAAGCTTCTAGTCATTGTCTGTGGATGAAGACTAGCACTATTATTACAGCTGTTACAGACTCTTGGACATTTCCTAGGCCAAAGGGGTACATCAAATGATGGATGATAAAGAACAATTCCTGAAAGGAAGATGCCAAGAAATCTTTTCCAGCTTTGAGAAGCATGCTCCTTCGATTAGGTGGGGAACCCACCATTTGCCCTAAAATGAGAGCTGTCTCTATCAAGAATGTTGACATGCTCTGAGAGTCTTTAATCATATTAAAACCGTCTGTTGCAGAGAAG
Source organism: Acanthosepion lycidas (assembly GCA_963932145.1). Taxonomy (NCBI): domain Eukaryota; kingdom Metazoa; phylum Mollusca; class Cephalopoda; order Sepiida; family Sepiidae; genus Acanthosepion; species Acanthosepion lycidas. Next base: position 104,275,930 of record OZ010593.1, on the reverse strand, counting down.
GATTAATATACTGTATGTTTATTAGAGGAGATGAAAGATCATTTGATTAATGTGCAAAGCTTGATGAAGGGGGAGTACTGTTCACTGTGGTCTTGGGTGTCATAATAATGGTGATTTGAATTGTGCTCTGAGTTGGCAAAAGTCTTTTGTAGTGAGACTAGGTATTTTTCTAGAATGTATCCAACTGAGCATGCCCTCTTTCACTGTGCACTTATACACCTGTTGTAAGAGCTTGTTAACTCACATACTTTGTCTTGGAAGCCAATTTGTGGCAATGTGAGCCTGTTTCTGTGATGCGAGTGTGGCACTGAACAAATGAAGGGGGTCCACAAGGATTTGTCTCTTTTATTATCATCTGATTGTATCACCTTTAGGTTAAGATCAAAGAGGAGAGAGGTTGGATGAATGTAGCATGAATGGGTTTAAATTAGAGTGACATTTTGACATCAAAGGTTAAAGATTTTGTTTTAAGAAAGATTTGTCTCCCCAACTCAGGTTAGTACAGGACTGTTTTTACATTTAAATTAGTTTAACTTGGCTAAAGGATATATGGGTATTTTTCTGCTTTTTCTTTTACTACTTCACATTTCAGTCTTCACTCAGTTCACAGTAAGATGACTGAAGGTGAATTTCTCCAGTGATGTGTGAATATTTTGTTTTTCATTTCCATTTCTTCTACATGCTCCTGCATTTTTTCCAATGATTAACTTGCTTTTTCTAACAATTTAGATAATGGGTTGGGTTACATACTAACAAATTTCATGTTGGTAAATATTTGCTGTAAATAATTTCTTATATCATTTCAAATCTCAGGGGATTTTTTACATTGTAAATATGAATCAGTTGTTTTGTATTATTTCATTTAAATATGGTATAAGAATTTTCATTAAAAGTGTGGAGTTTTGGTGATTGTTGCATGAAAGATTTTGAATAAATACAATAGTTATGGTGATAAGGAAATATATAAGGAATGGTTGGGCCAGTGAATGTTAATTACTAGGATAGTGATGACCAGCAGCTCCACCCACTCAGACTTGTGCTAGTTTTTTGTCTTTAAATTTTTTAAATACAAAAAATATATTTTTGCTGATTTATTGTTACCAACTTAACTCAGTCTTTTTTTATTATCCTACAGGTTCCTTTCCTCCTACACACATAACACATATACAAATGCCAAAACATTACAGCATTGATTTCTGTGCTGTAGAATTGAATTTCTTTACTAACAGGATTAACAATGCAAACTGCAAAGACTTTTGTTTTTTAGCTGTGACGAGTTTATTGTGTGAAAAATCAAGAAAGAATATGGTTAGGTATTAGTTACACATTAAAAGTTCATTGATTTGCACAATGGCAAATGAAAAGAGAAAAAAAGAAAAGATCCGACACAGTGACCACTACAAAAAGATATGGAACACATCAAAGGCTAGTTGTTCATTTAACCTATGATAGTCCAGATAGCATTAATACTAGGACAAATATATCAAAACCTACATTCATTCTAATCAGTAAATATATCATGACAATTTTGGGATGGAGGTAGGGATTGAAATAATATTTGTATTTTAATTCTGCATTTGAACCTGGTATAAATAGGTAGAAAGTGGATGCAAAAAGGACACTTATACTTAACATCAGAAAAAGGCAGTTGAAATTTCTAGGGCACATAATGAGGAAAGGTGTCTTAAAAAATTTGATACTGACAGGACATGAAGACAAGAGGGACAGAGGAAAGCAATGTATAACCTACATGATGAGCTTGTGTAAGTGATTGGCAGAACAGGAATTAGGAGAGATAGTGAAGAAACAAAATATAATATTGCAGAGAGCTCTGGTCGCTAGCATCCTGAAGGGACACAGCACATAGAAGAGAATAAGTAGGCAAAGTTTGCTCTGACTTTATCACTCTTTACCCCTATTTATTTTAAACATTTACCAATAAACTAAATATTTTTCCTGGTAAGGGAAAAGAAAAAGTGACTGATGACAAATCACCAAATTTTGTAATTGTTATTTTTTTAACCTAAAAATTTCAGCATATTTCAGCAATCAATCACAGTAACAAAAAAACTATCTTTTTGAAATCACAAATTACTGACAGCATATGCCTATTATATGCAAACTATACCATATTTTACTATGTAAGCTGATGTTTTCACAATAAATTTGATATTAACCAACTTATGCTGGCAGCATTTTTAGGATACACTTTATATTGGTTCACACTGCTCCCCAGTCTATTGAACAGGAGTAGAGGTTTATCTCTTGTTTGCTGTTTAGGATTGGGTTCCCAGTTCCTTCTAAAGTTTACTTTGACTCTATATTTCTGATGTTACCACCTAAACTCTGAAATTTTATTTACTATTTTTTTTCCTCAATAGGAGTAGATAGGTTTGCCTTTTGAACAGGAGTAGGGTTTTTTCCTTTGTTTCCTGTTAGGATCAAGTTTCTAGTTTCTTCTAAAATTCTCTTCACTCTCTTTCACTCTCAGAAGCCCCTTGCATCTTAGCGGCAAAATTGCCTTGCTTGGGATAAATTGATTAAAAAAAAAATCAATATATTGTGCTAGTTTGTAATAGCTATTGATGTGAAGTCAAAGTTTAGCACTAGTCAGTCACTAAGCTTGTCTTCGTCCCACGTTATTCTCAGTGACGAGTTATATAGGCTTTCTCTTGCACTTATGCAAATTAGGCATATTAATTTGCCAGTGTCACTACAGCTATCCTTATTAGAAATATTAATAACCTTGTCTTTGGGTGACATGGGGTAATAATGGATTGAGGTTCAGATTGAGGAACTGGAGAGCTGAGTTTGAATTCCAGTCAAGTTCATTACATTCACTTATGTGCTTAATACCCTTGGGAAAGGTATAAATTCATCTATTCTCTGCCCAGCTATGGGTAAATAGCAGGAGAGACTGGATTCTATAGTCTTGGGTGCCAACAGATCTAAGAGAAGGAAAACTCTGAATTCAAAACTGTATATAGTTCTGGTGAAGTACATACTTGCAGCTAAAGAAAGGATTATTCACATTGACTCGATGATCCCAACTATGGTAGATTCCTCTTTTTTTTTCTGTCTTAGAGGAGTCAGGTTTTATGATACAAACAAGTGAAACAAATATTTATTTACAGTATTTATATTATTTCGACTATTGTCATCATCTTTGTCGCCATTTTTATCACAACGTTTCGGCCGTTGTATGCTCCGGCCTTCTTCAGGTGGTTGGAATTTTGAACTGAACCCTTTATTTCGATCACTGGGGTAGACTGTTCTAGTTCCATGTGCCATGTTTGATGGATGTCAGTTACAGTTATCTCCTGCTAATTTTCCCTCTGAAAGTTCTCCACTGCCTTAACCGGGTATTGAACTCACACTCTTTGGGTCTGTCACTGGATCTAACCAATGCCTTTATCCACTGTGCCATGTGTCCTTGATAAAAATGGCGACAAAGATGAGGACAATAGTCCGAATAATGTAAATACTGTACATAATACCTCATCTCAGAAATATAGACAAATATTTATTTATAGAACCAAAAAGTACAGACCATAGAAACATGTACTTGGTTAACACAATATCCCATAGACATGATTATTATTATTTTATTTGACACATTAACATTAATATGAGTCCTCTAATATCCTATAACCTTTCATCTATTGGCTTTGTTAAGTTTTCTACTATTTCAACTTTAACATGACACACACCAGTTTTTACTGATTCCCAGAGATTGTTCTCTATCCTCATAGAAATTTCTTTTAATGATAGAATACCTGTTTTCTATTGAATTGACATCTGGAAAGGCTGGTAAGGTGCATTCTAAGAATTTAGTGTTTTTGAAACCTTTTTTTTGGACATTAACTTTGCAGAATGTGAATGATCCTTAATGTAAAGCTTCTTGGTTGTGAACTACATACACATACAAATCAAGAAGAGGTCAAGATTGTAGTGATTGGGAAAACATCTTGTTGGGTACCTGTTCCACAAAGCAACAGTTTATATATATATATATATATATATATATATATATATATATATATATATAGAGAGAGAGAGAGAGAGAGAGAGATAAATATATATATATATATATATATAGGAAAGAGAATTAAAACAAGGAAAATGTTTCACACTTAGCTGATTGATGTTACCTTCATCATCCTGACTCCAGAGTTTCATGGACAGATCCTCTGGGAATGAACCCATCAGAAGGGTACCAGCAATTGACTGCTTATACTTCTCTATTTTTCTTTTTTATATGTACTTTTTATTGGTGCAAGTTTTTTTCATAGAGTGTGTGTGTGTGTGTGTGCGCATTCATGCTCATGTGCCCGGCTGCGTATATGTGCATACATGTTGAATGTTGTTATTATTTGTCCTTTTCGTCATTTTTCTCACTCTTTAATCATTTCCCACTTTTTCACTTTTCTTTCAATTGTTGCCATTTGGCTTCCAGTTTTCTAGGCATATGCTGTTGTTGTTCATTTTAGATCCTCAAAATTTTACTAAAAATAGTTTAATACCAATTTTATTGCAGAAACAAAGACTTGTATCATAAAGTCTGACATTGTATAATTACATTGTAATACTTATTAATTCATATTAACATCTATATAAAAAAATTTCTTTTTCAGATGAAGAATTGCCAACATATTTTGAATTATTTGATTTATTCAAACTTTTGTTTGATTCAGGATTACAGACATAATGTTTCAGTCAAATATCTTTTGGCCACCTTCAGATGATCATTATTTTGACTGGTATAAGATAACATATCTGCTGATTATTGTGTTATTTTATCCCTGTGATGCCATTTCTTGTCTGTTCATGCTGAACCAGAGTATATTGTTTCACTACCTGATCAAGTGATTGAATTCACAATCAATAGAAAACAACAACACTTCATATATAATAATTTCTCAACTCAAATATCAAAAACAAAAATTATCAAACAAAATGGTATAAATCACCATGATAACCATTGTACTTAATGACTAAAAAAAAAACATGACTGATGTCCCTGGGGATGGTTGGTGGCATAATGGATATAGGCATTGGTTAAATCAAAAACTTGAACATTAGAAAATGGTCATCTGTGGAGAAACTCTAAAGTCAAGTATACCAGATCATGTGGGATACATTACAAATTCTATGGAATTAAGTCAAAATAACAGACATGGAAATAAGCATTAGAAATAAGACAAATGAAGAAATCTGCATATATGTTTGTCCTGTTAACCAAGTGATTGGAATAATTCAATCAGCAGGATAATTTGATTTCAAACTTCTGTTTTTCTATTAAGTTTAGGAATACTTTGCCTATAAAACTGTTAAAACGAACATAGGCAAAATTTTCCTAAACTTAATGAAAAAACACTTCACTGAAGCAAACAAATTATCAAAAATATTTAACAAAAATAAAGTAAAGATCAGTTACAGCTGCACAAAAAACATAACAGAAATAATCAAAAGCTACAACAAAAAAATGACAACCTACAAAAATGAAACCAAGGATCCAATATGCAACTGCAGAAACAGAACAACAGGGAAATTGCCAACTTATGAACACAATATATAAGGCCAAGGTAAGTGCAAACAACAACATAATGCACTACATCGGTGCCACCGAAGGTCCATTCAAGATGAGGAATAACAATCACAACCTTTCATTCACCAACAGGCTGGGGAATACTGAAAAAAGCCCCTGCCTAGGGCAACATTACAAAAAAATGCCTACTTTGCCTACACGAAAAAGTAGCAATAATATCACACAAACCGCAAAAGAACTTACTAAACAAAAAATCAGAGATAATCTCCAAATGTAGGCATGAGAACAAGTACCTATTATCCGAATTCATACCAAACGGATAAAATAAACAAACCACCAACAATCACAATTTAATTTCAAGATACCATCAAAATAATTGCATCTATCATTATTATCATTGCACCACCATTAGTAATCACTTTTACCACTTTACAATAACTATTAACTAATAATATTATCATTACCATCAACACCATCACTTACACATCACACCTACTATTAACATATAAATCCACTACAATCATTAACGCATATTACTCCCCCAGCATATTTAATACCTTAAAACAATAAGATCAGATATAATTTCCATATATAACCATGAGAATAAACACCCATTATCAGGATTCATAATAAATAAAAATAAACAAATAAATATAGAAAATAAAATAAAATAAGACACCAACAACCACTCTTTAGTTCAAGCTAGCACCACAATAATTATATTTATAGGTTTTATTATTCTCCCACCAACATTACTAATCACTACTAACAATTTACAATAAATATTAACCACTTATATTATTATTGCCACGAACCCCCTTACATATTACACTCACACCACATCTACCATTACCATATAATCCTACCATAATTATTAACGTTAAATTATTAACTACCCCCTCTCCCAGCATATTTAATACTACCATAAAAATAACCAATAAGGATTAGAAACTGAAATTTCTACCAGTCACATAGACACAGTCACAAAAAAAAACAAAAAAAAAAACAAGGAAATAACCAGCTTTAATATAATAACAATAATATTTTTGTAAATTAAAAATTATATCAATCTTCAACTACCATAATTTTACACAGAATACCTATTATCAGGATTTATACCAAAATAAATTAATACATATAACAAAATAAAATAAAACACCAACAACCACTTTTTAGTTCAAGCTACCACCACTATAACTACATTCATGGTTTTATCATTCTCCCACCACAGTTACTAATCATTTCTACCAATTTACAATTTCTACTAATTTACAATAACTATTAGCTAATTATATTATCATTGTCTCCAATCCCTTGCAACATTACTATCACATCATATCATATAGACCCGCTATAATTATTAAATTAAACTATCCTCTCACCCAGCATATTAAATATTAAATATCACCATATAAAATAACCAATAAGGATTACAAATTTCTACCTGTTACATATGCACTGTCATCAAAAACAAACAAATAACCAGCTTTAAATATAACAAATAAACCCCCATTTTTTTTTCAAAAATTTAAAAATAAATATAAATAATAATAATTTTTACCTATCATAATTTTACACAAACCCCACCACACGTATATACATGCGAGGAAATATTATTCAGCAGAAAAATAAAAATATGACATGTATACATTCACGAGACGTTCACAAGACATTTTCGCCACACTTCCAATCTTTAAATTTCAACATACAAATGCGTATGTATAGACACAACACCACCCGTATACATACATATGTCATATCTAAAACTGCCCACATATGTTTATATATGTATGAGTCCCGACGGACGACCAAGTATGTATATGTGTCTGCATACATCGATGTTTGCGTTAGTACGATGAGAAAACAACAAAGTTTCCCCCACCACTTCCACAATAACACCAATACACGCAATCTACATAAACCCAAATTTTAAAAAAAATTAATCAGTTTGTCTGATGATCGCTAAAGCGTGAAACCCAGGGTCACAAACTCACATCTATCCAACCAAATATGTTAGCTCTATCTCTGATATTGAGTGCTTTCTAATAAGTACCGCACATATAATATATAAACAATTATACATATATATATATTTATATACACACACTTTTCACACACACACACATATATATATACATTATATATATATATATATATATATATATATATATATATATATATAAACTGTTCTCTTTGCATTGGAAATACAAAGACAATGAAATTAGTTTAAAAATAAAAGAATGGATACTCACATGTTCTCTTTGAGTTTTTTCAAAGTCTCCAGAGAAAACTCATCTGAACCAAAGAAAAGGATATTCCATGGCGGATTTTTCTTTATTTGGTAACCAGCACTATTTTTATAACAACTTGAACAAGTAGAAATTTTCTGTCTATGATGGGTTGATATACCCAGCAATAAAGTCCTTTTCAGAAACTGGCCATTTATTGAATGTTCCAAGTTGGTCCGTGAGCTGACTAATATCTTTTGCAAACGTAAATACTCAAATTTTATCAAAGTCCACCAAACTGAATAGGAATACATGTTTGATTAGATGTTATTTTCTTTCAGCTAAGAAATCTTACAAAAAAGAAAATATTTGCAAGTTGTCTCATGTCTACTGATAGTAAATATCCTTTCTTGTTTGCTTTTAAAGTCTTGTCACTTCTGAAAAAGAAGAAAGTTATAAAATAGTAAATGTTGAAGAAAATATTTAAAAAAAAAACAAAGTGGGGCTCAATAATGTTACTGATAAAATAAAGGATAAAATTTAGAACCTAATGATATATTTCTTTTAGAAAAATATACCGACTAAAAAAAAAAAAAAACATTCACTGCTACATTGGAACCCTTGTATAAAGCTATATGTTTTTGTTGTAGGTACCATTAGAAATGGCTATAGATAACTGCAAAGGTAAGTCAAAAAATATCCACACTTTTGCCATAATATATCTTTACATTTGTCATATTGCCTTCTACTCATGTGCTTATAGTTGGTACTATCATGGCCATGATGTGATCAAAGTTTGAGCTTAATCATGCCAGTTTTCTTGCTGCTGTTACAGTGCAAACATGGCCACTCTGTTAGCAGTGAGTATCAATAAGGAAAAGAGCAGTGATTTGATTTCTCTGGTTGGAAAGTGTGTCAATGGCTGAAATTCAATGGAGGCTTTTAACACAATACAGTGAACTATCATGTAGAAGTGTGTGTATGATTGGATTGAGAAGTGTCCAAACAATTATGACGCATAAAGAAGCAGAAGGATGCACATCAACCTCCACCACTGTCGACAAGATTCAGCAAGTTTCAGAGATAGTAATGGTGAACCAACAAGTTATCATCAATGAGGTAGATTTGGATCATTGCACTTTGTTCCTCCTTGGTGCACACTGCTAGCAGAGCAACCATGTTTACAATATAACAGCAGCAACAAAACTGGCACACACATATGACCACAATAGTACCAACTATAAGTATGCATGAGCACAAAGCAGTTTGATAAACGTAAAAATATGTTATGTTGAAAGTGTGGATAATTTTTTAAATTACCTTTGTACTTATCAAGAATTAATGGATTTATTTTTAATTTCACAATTTTATTACTTCACACATTTTTAGTGGATACTAATATTTTAAATAGACATCCTGTTTTTTTAATTTATTTTAAATGGTGTGTATTATGTCTACCAGTCTGCACACTTGATGAAACTTAAAGGAAATGTGCTTGGGTATGGTCTGAATCTGTGTTCCCCTTTGTAGGGAAAAACTACCATTCAATCTAGTGTACTTAAGACCCACTCAGGCACAGAGACCATCACAGCCCAATAACGTTCTTTCTACCCTTTTACATAAGTACCTCCACTAAATTTATAATACCTAAGCTTTAAAATGAATTTTTTAAAATGAAAAACTTTTCTTGACACTTTCATTTTAACTTTAATTGAAAGCTAAATGATTATATTTACTAGTTCCAGTAAGCAAAATACTCTGGTGTATTTTAAATAGAAATTATATTGATTGGAATCTTAAGTTTTTGACCACTTTCATTTAAATCATTTAAAATCAACCATTTTTGACACATTTGTAAACAAAAGTTAATTCTCAATTTTGAAAATCTTCCAAAAGTAAAATGTACTTTTCTGAAACTTTATTTGAGCTGATTTAAACTATAATTAAATTGATTTGAAAAAAATATTATTTATTATACTTTAAGTTTAAAATAACAAAGAAATGAATTTTTAAAACAAACAATAGCAATGATTATGTGCTTGTCACCCAACAAGTGATGATAAACATGTCAACACGTTTATTGCTGTTCTGTTAAAACATAATTTAAGAAAATGACAGGTGAGCGCCTTCTTTTTTTTTTTATAATTTTTAAGTACTCAGTAATCTTTAAAATGTTGGAAAATATTCCATGCAATCTAATTTAAGGAATGTTGACTTTAAAGTTATTATAGTCATCGCTCGTATTTTCTGATAATGTTATGTATGGTTGACTATACTTTCAAACAGAGGCATGTTATGTAATATTTTATATACATAAAAAATATTATAAATTATTTTTAAAATCTTGGAGCAAAATACTTTGTAATTAAGCTTTTCAATTTTTGATTAGTAAATATACTTTTCACTTAATAACAATATCACCAAACCAGATTAAAGCAATGCAGAATTCTAAATGATTTATATATTATAAATTATTATAATTTTAAAAAAATGAAAAAATGCTTGTAAAAACTTATTATTCATCAAAAAAAATTTTTTCTTAAGTGATGTAATGTAATAACCAGTCACCCCATGAATGATTACACTATAGGTAGTAAGTGCTTATAAAGTCAACCATCTATGAGAGACTGAGGAGCCAGAAGACACAAGCACGTCTCTCACCTTCCATTTAGTGGCACTCACTACTAGATTGACCTGCGTGTATTACTGTATTTCATATTGTACTTGTTGTGTACAATAAACCTTTCTTCTAGTATCCACCTGGTGTTATGTGTTTATTTTCTTAGTACAGAATATAACATTAAAATAATAGTGTCCTTAATAAATCTTATTTATCAAAGCAATTAAAAGGTTTTCTAATTCAATAATTTCATTGCATTTTTTATTTTACAATTCAGAACAGGTTTTCAGGAAATGAGTGGTAGTTTGAAAAAAAAAAACTGATGTTTTACATTCTCCAAGGAGTCCTGCTTTTAACAAATAAAATAAATTTTGAGATTGAAATTTAATTTCTCAAAATTTATGAAATAAACATATGTAAAAAAAAAAATATTTTTTACTAAGATTTTGTAAATAAAAAAATTTAAAAAATAATTTATGAATAAGTCCTGAAAGTTTCATTAAAATCCAACAATTATTTGATTTTTGCAAGAATTTTCAAATCAATGTGTTTTTCACCTGAAAAAAAAGTGCTAAAACTCTAATTGTAAATATTACTCTGACTGCTGACGTAAAAAAAAGATTTTTCATCAAAATTTCAAATGTGCTAAAAACGATTAAAAAATTTAATAAAATAATTAAAAAAATACTTTGGTCTTTCCTCTTGATAATAACAAACATTTTGACAATAAAACTTTGTTTTTATTAAGTTTGGAGCCTTTTTTCATCATGCTATGCTGTTTTTTCAGTGAAAACGTTGGGGTACCTACAGGGAATGCACACTTCCCTCATTTAGATTTTTCAGTTTGGTATCCAAAATGTAAACAAAGCAATTTTTAAAGAATTAATGGATTTATTTTTAATCCAATAAAGGATGCCAGATCAAACAGTGGCTTCTCCTACAAACAGGGATGCAAATTCAAACCTTGCAGGAGAACACATTTTCTTTATTAAGTTTTTTGGGATGTACAGAACAAGCTGATAGAAATACACAGTTCTATTTTTTGTTTTTTTTATGTAATCAAATTCACTCCAATCAAGGCAGTAAAGCCACTAAGGCACAAAGGGTCAAAATTGAATGAAAAGCATTGGGACTTCCACAAGTGAGAAGTGTGAGAAAAGAAATTGTTAGCATAGAACTTACAGTTACATCTAGCTAATTTAACTGTAAATTGATGAGACCTTTTTGCCAATCTAGTGCTGTGATTATATTCATAAAAGTCTAGGTACCAAGTGAAGTGAAGTGCTCATCTGAACAATTATCATGAAAATATTTATAGAAAAGGCACAGGGAAGTAACTTTATGATGGTGGGAAAGTGACTGAAGCCAGGATCAGGACCAATAATATTGTTTAAAAATAACAAAAACATATTGTCTATTTCAAACATGGGTATCCACTACAAATAATCTTTGAAGTAATAAGTATACCTACTTATTTATGATATGGCTAAATAAAATTATGTTCACTGTTACCTTGAAAATTTGAAATGCTGCATCTGCACTACATCCCATATTACTAAACATTTCAATTTCTCCTAATATTTAGAAAGCTAATAGATTCATGGAAATATTTGCTTTATTCATAAAAAGGTTATTTCATATAACATACATAAATTATTATAGACTGTGTATGACTCATATGATGTGTCACCAGCTGATATTCACAGGACATATTGCAGGCAAGAGGGACAGGGAAGCTGCAAGTAACCCCACCTGATGAGCTTGTGTAAATGGATGGCAGAACAGGGAGTAGAAGGTGTAGTAGAACTACAAACATTGCTAAGAGCTACAAAGGATTGAAAGTTGTGGAGATCCATGATTGACTACATCCTGAAAGAGGCATTATGTGCTGATGGAGAGGCGCAGAGGCCCCACAAAGCATGTGGATAGGTCCCCAACCAAGGTGTCCACAGATCCACAAAGTTTAATTCAATCAGTTTAATAATTTTCAGTAAAAGCGAAAAAGAGAAGGGTGGGGTCACACAGGCAGACAGGCAACTAAGATTTCATACATATTCCAGCTGTTCAAATTTATTAAGTACACCTTTAAAAATAAGTAAAATTTATACATAATTCTTAAAAAGAATAATCAATTCTTGACATTGGGACAGTAAGTAGGCAACCCTATTTACCTCAATCACAAAACATAAATATTCACATTTTTCTTGAAAAATTTGGTTCTCCTCAGCAATTTTCTTTTTCTTTGACATTTTTTTGTTTCAAGATTATAACAAAACTGTAGCTGCATTTGCTAAACTTCATTCCTAGATAAAAATATGTCATGAAGTGTTTTGGTTGGTAGATTATTTTTCTAGATGTCATTATTTCTTGTGAGATTATTTTTGTTTCTCTACTCTTGTACTGTTTAGTATTTTATGACCACTTGACCTAATAAAAGCATTAAAAAAACTAAGGCATGAAAATAGTGTCACTTTAGTCACTCATCCATCTTGTCTTACTGAAAATCCATTGTTACTGGACTTCCTTGGAGTGTATTCTGGAGATTAAGTATTAAGTATCCAATGGTTGGAAAAATGCCCATTTTCAATTGTTAATTATGGGCCAATGATGAGAGAACAAGACTTCATTTTTGATTCTTTTCATGATTGTAATTACGTGGAATACTTAAAAAAAATAAATTTCATTTACCTATAGTGCCATATCATTTTTCGAGATATTTCCCACATGACAAAATTTACTCAAATTGTTGTATAGCTTAAAAATGATTGATTTCTACATGTTTTTGATGTCATTTTTGGAGTTCTGGCTCTCAAAAACTTTCCTGTAGAAATTTTCATGACTCTAGCATGTCTGGATGGAATCTTATTGAAGAAAATGGGATTTTGTAATGCCATGGTTTTCTCACAAACTACATTTCACACAAAATCTTTAAAATGTCATACTTTCTGAACTGCTTGGACTTTGAGGCTCAAATTTTCAAGATTGTCATGTTTTAATGATACCTGCTGTTGGTTAAAATTTGAAGAAAATCCGTGAGGTATGGGTGACAACTTTTCATTTTCCTGGATGATTTGATATGGAATTACCCTTATGTAGTTAAGCAAAAACAAAATTTTTCCCTTGAAAATTCAGGTAATCTAACAATCTTCTCTCAAACCTCTAACATGATATTCTGTTGTCTGTAATCTCATGTGCCCTCTCCATCCAATATAAAAATCAAATCAATTTTTCCTACCATTATGAAAAAAAAAAAAAATCCTCATTTTCTGCTATGCTTGGTGGTTATCCATTATCTTATATGGCCTCTCAACACAAATGTTATCAAATCTATTCCTGCTCTCCCTATAAAAAATACCTCATTTTCTGTTGTCTGTAGTCAATCTGTCATCTCATTTATGTCCACACCAATCAGAGCAGCCAAATTTATCCCTTCTCACCTTATAAAAAAAACTTAAAAAAAAAAACTTTCCATTTCCTCATATCAGAGTTGGTGATATTGCATCTCAATTGAACCCTCTAATGTTCTTATCAAGAATGCTTTTTTAAATACATATAAAAATTCAATGCTCATTTCTGTTTGTCAAATTTATTTCTTATAAAATTTTTAAAAAATAAACCCATTGATGCAAAGTACATTTGTATCTTCTCATAAAGTATAGGTGGTGGTGCAGGGCTGGGGGTACAAGAACACAAAGAGGATCTGCAGTGTGCTGTCGGGAGCACATGACTTGACAAGCTGTGTCTACCACTCACACTCCTCTGTGACTCCTGCTCGCAACTCTTCAGGAGTAGGTTGGGCCTTCACAACCATCTCTGTCAGGGGGGAGAAAGAGAATAATGAGAGAAAATGAGGATGATCCTGAAGCAAGTGGGTGATGATGACAGTGCAGAAGTTAAACATTCTTCCCTTCATAAGAGAGGAACTATGAAGGTAATTAAAAAATTATCTGCACATTCACCATAACATATCTTTACGTTTGCCAAACTGCCTTCTGCTTATCCATAGTACCCATCAAAATAATTGGATTATTTATGTACATATCATCATTTCTGCTTAAGATCAGTGTGTTGTATCTGTGCATGCTGTAAAAAATGTTGTCCATCAAAACAACAAAAATCATTATTGGGATATATGAAGGCATACTGAAAAGTTTTAACATATTTTTGGGAAGTGCTTTTTTGGTTGAGCAGAGAACCTTTTAGCATCTTACAATGGTACCCTTTCTTTAATATTTGGTTGCATGCCATTTGGCAATGATGCTTGCCTCAAAATATGTCTATAAGCTCCTTGTCTTTTTATCATCACTTCTTTTATGGTAGTTATTATTATTTAATACACTTTGTCTAATATTCTGGCATATACACTCCTACTAACATATTAAGACAAAGTGAAAAAGGGTTTTTTAGGCCTGCACCTCCCCACACACACTTAAGGTTAGCATAATCTAAGTGGAATGAGAGACAGACTTCTATGAGGGAAAAGGATGAGGAAGATTCAATAAAAAATCATTATCAGGTGCTGCAACCAAAGATTTGGTGATTCTCTTACTGAAGTCATTAAGATCTGCTGAATTTGAAATTTCTATCCATATGCATGTTCTATATTATTCTAATATCTTTTCCCCAATAGAGCAAGTTCCCTAGTAGTATAAGCAGTTCTTTAGGATGTAGTTTTATCAAATGCTTTTGCATAACCTATAGGACATAGGTATACGTCCTTTTGCATTTGGATTGCTCTTTCTGTTATCATTAGTCATTACTATCATTGTATTCATTAGAGTCATTCCGTGTCAAATCAACAAGGGTCTGACCATCACTGACACAGATTTTTTAAATTTGGTACACTTATAGAATTTCATGATAGAAATTGAATGGCATCTATTTTAAATCACTAGGTCAAAGGTTCCCAAGATATGACTTTTTGACCCTTGCCAAAAAGGTAAATTTTTGAAAATAGTCACAAAGTTTAAAATATCAATATCCCAGTTGTTTTTTCACCTACAAAGCTAAATTATATACCATTTTAAAGTACTTGGATGAACCAAATATGAGTTCTAATTATTTTTTGTTTAAAGCTCAAATAAGACAATTTGACACTGACTTTAACATTTGACCATTAATTTTTCAAAAAACTTATCTTTAATTTTAAATTTAAACTTTTTAAAATCAGACAACAAATTTGTCTGGATTCTGGCAAGATATGTACAAAATTATGGGGTGGATTTTTGACTGTGGCCTGAGTTACAAGGGTTTTACAAAGAGCTTTCTAAAGATATACAAGTTGACCATATTGGGAGATATAAAAATGTTAGTATATAATGGCAAATACCAAAATCTGCCATTCTGAATTTAGCCCAACTTGGGTAAAATCCTTGTAACTCAGGCCACAGTCAAAAGTCTCTCTCTCTCTCTCTCTATATATATATATATATAGAGAGAGAGAGAGAGGGAGGGAGAGAGAGCATTAATATGAATAAAAGTTTGTCACTTAGTTGATTGATGTTGCCTTCAGCATCTCAACTCCAGAGTTTTGTAAGCAGACCTGTTTGTCCACTCTTCAGTGGGTATCAGCAATTCACTGCTTATATTTTTTGATTTTTTTTTTATACATTTATAGTCTAAGGGGTATTTAAATGTTTATGATAAATCCATACATTTTTGTTAATATTATGTGATAAAATCAATAATCTTTGACATTTCAAAAAAAATTCCTTTTGATGAGTCTGTACATATCAACAATATATATATATATAAAACAATAAAACAATTTTTTCCAGTCAAATTTAGAATTGTTTGAATAATTTTGCCTCTTCCCTTATCATTAAAATTCTCACCCCCTCCCTTACATTCTCTCTACCATTGTTTAACTTAGAATTCTCCCAATATTGATTTAACCCACTTTCCTCATTATTATTATTATTATTATTATTAATATATTTTTCTCCCCCACTTACATTCCTTCTACCATTGCCTCTCTATTTATTAGTAATCCTTATTATTAATACTAACTTTACCTCCCCCTCCCTTACATTCCAACTTTTGCTTTTCTTCTCCGCTTCAATTGTAATTCCTGTTGAAAATGTTCCCAAAAATAAACAAAGTGTTTGGGTAATATATATATTTTAAGACATTTTTATGTTTAACATTTTTTTTATAGATACAAATATTTAAGTAAATGCTCTGTTTATAATAAACAGTATTAAACAACATTTACCGGTCTGAATGTCTGAGAAATTTTCACAGATTGTCCTCCGACAGGATTTGAACCTGTATCCTATATGGAACCGTCATTTAGCTTGATGTACCTTTACCGATTTGGCCACGAAGAAGCATTTGGTTAGCAAGGTCAAATTTACTGTCTTTAAACTTCAATCTTTCATGAATCTCTCACGTACATTCATATCTGCTCATGGCATATCAAATGTAAACAAATGAAATCACACATTATGAAATGGACAAAGTCCGACAATTATTTTAAGACATTTTTATGTTTAACATTCTTTTTATAGATACAAATATTTAAGTAAATGCTCTGTTTATAATTTCTCGGACATTCAGGCCAGTAAATGTTGTTTAATACTGTTTATTATAAACAGAGCATTTACTTAAATATTTGTATCTGTGAAAAGAAAATTAAACATAAAAATGTCTTAAAATAATTGTCAGACTTTGTCCATTTCATAATATATATATATATATGTTTTGAACAATAAAAAATATTAAAATCTTCAGACACACTGAGTCATATATTAATATTCTTTTGTTTTTATTGTTTCAGCTAGATTCCTCAATATATATATATATGTATGTATGTATACATGTGTGTAAATATATAAATATATGAATTGCACATAAAGTGCTGGTATTATTGGAAAAGTGCTCAATGTTATATTACAGACCTATAAAGTATATATATTAATAAATATACATATTATCCTTCACCATTTGCACCACTTGAAGTTTCATGCCAAATGCAATCTTCAGGTGCTGAGTGTGTACTGAGGATTACTTAAAATATTAATTTAGTAATTGAAGATTGCATTTGGCATTTTGGTATGAAACTTCAAGTAGTGCAAATAGTAAAGGATTATATATATATATATATATATATATATATATATATATATATATATATATATATATATATATATATTGCAGGCTTATGGCCACATCAAGACTGGTCAGTACCTAGATGGGTGACCACTTGGGATGTACAGGTGGTGTAATGTATAATGGCTTTGAACTGTTAATCAGAGAGTAGAGTCCCAATTTCTGTTGAATTTATTACATTCACTTATGTGCAAATACCCTTGGGAAAGGTAGGAATCTATCTTGTCTTCCTCAACTATGGGTTAATTAGTAAGACTTGTATCATTAAGCCATTATTATCTCACAAAAATAAGATAAAATTGCATAAAAAATATTTAGATTTTGACATTAAATAACCCATAAACAAAAATAATCATCAAGTATAGTGCAAGTTTTTATGATCAGTTTTTTTATACAATAGGAGGGCACACTATACATAGGTAATTTTTTTTAAAGAGATTAAAAATCATGCATTTTCAGTGACTGGTTGCACTATACACAAGTAAATTATTTTCTGGAGAGGTTAAAATTCATGAAAAAAAATTCAGG
Organism: Acanthosepion lycidas; assembly: GCA_963932145.1. NCBI lineage: Eukaryota > Metazoa > Mollusca > Cephalopoda > Sepiida > Sepiidae > Acanthosepion > Acanthosepion lycidas. The sequence continues at coordinate 104,257,896 of OZ010593.1, read as the reverse complement.
GATCACACTATACATGAAACTGGCTTGTACACAAGTATATATATATATATATATATATATATATATATATATATATATCCAGGTAAAATGAGAACAAATAGAGTATAATTCCACTGTACATAACATTTAATTTAAAAGAGGGCTCAAAACAGAGTACAGCTAAATATTATTTATTTTAGGATATTAAAACTTTAAAAATTGCTTCATAATGGCAATTATGTTTCAACACCACAAATGCATCTCCTCAGACTGCAAAATTTTATGTAAGAAGCTGAACAAGCATGTAACTAGTTAGTATTATGTTAAATGACCTCCCCACCTTTTTTGTTTTTTATTCCTTAGGAAAGTTGAAGAACAGACTTCGATACATCTTACAAAATAACATACCAACGTGTATCTGCCCATAAGGAAAATTTCTAGGTTTTATAGGCAGACAATTTTTCTGGTAAATTTGAATTTAGCATAGGTCACTTTTGATTGGTCAATCACAGCAAAGCCCACAAGCCTATTTTTTAAAGTATTCTACTTTTGACTCGCCAGTAATTTAACATTGCCTAAGGAGATATATTTATGGTGTTGAAACATATATACATACACACACAGACATACATATACTACAGTTCAAAAATTTAAAGCCACCCCCAGAATTAGCATGGGATGAACTTGATGGAAGAGTGAAATAAATCTGAAAAAGAATTCTTAGAGTCATTGAAAAAAGAAAGGAATCAATTATTAAACTTATACCTTGAGAAACTTTTGCAACGAATGCCAAAAATTTGTGCAGCAGTAATCAAGGCTAAAGGAGGATATTTTGACGAGAGCAAAATTTAATCACAAAAACCTTTTTTTCTTTGTCATAATAAAATTTCTAATAAAAAATCATGTCTCACTTTTTTTAACCATGAATAATAATTTTCTCTTATTTAAAGTACAAAACACTTACTTTTTGGACCAATTTAAAAAATTATCAGGGGTTTTCCTCAAACATTTGAACCGTAGTGTATATATATCTGCATAACACTTTTCTACATCACCAGATGTCCATTTGTATGTAGTAGACACTTTTGTTGATGTAGTAGAATAGGTCAATTAATTTAAATATTTTTATACTGATTATCACTCTCTACAATGCCTAAGAGCCACTCAAAATATAGGCTTACTGTATGATGTTATACGAGTATAAGAAGTGGCAAAAAATGAAGTTCATGGGGATATGCAAGAAAGGTAATGGTTAACTCTAGACTTGAAGGGTCTAAGAGTAAACCATTTGTAGCATAATGGTTATAGGAACAGAAGATAGGGTCAGCAGTTCACATCCACACTAATGCACTTGGGTAAGGCATGAATCCACCTCTTCTTCCTCTAGCTAGAGAGTAGACTGCATTCTGTAGCCATGGATAGCATCCAATATAGGAGAAGGAAAACTCTAAATCAAAACTTTAGAGAAGGCAACAGGGAAATCAGTCCACTATTTTTCTTGAGAAGTTAAGGAAAATCTCGTTAGAAACAAAGAAAAGCATACTTAACTTATATGTAATATCGTTCCTTTTATATGGCAGTGAATGCTGGACAATCTCATCACTGATGAAGAAGAGACTTTAGATAACAGAAATGTGATTCTACAGAAGGATGCTGAGAATACAATTGACTGAACATGTGAGCAATGACAAAGCTTTAGAAAAAATGGTAAGAAAATAGACACATACTTAGAATCAGAAAAAGATAAATTGACATTTCTAGGACACATGAGGAAAGAGGGCTTAGAAAATCTGACACTGACAGGACATTAAAAGCAAGAGCGACAGAAGAACGCAGTATATAACCCCTGCCTAACGAGCTCGAGTAAATGATTAACAGGACAGGGATTAGCAGAGATAGCAAAAAAAAAAAAAAAAAATTATTTATTAAGATCTACAAAGGATAGGAAATTATGGAGAACCAAGATTGCCCCCGTCCTGAAGGGACACAGCATATAAAACGAAAAAAAGAAAAAAAGGAATCTGTGGAGACTGGAGAGTTATGGAATTTTTTTAAAAACACAAAAGAAAAAAGAAAAAAAATCACTTGATAAATTTATTTATCTCTATACATTGGATTTTCCTTATGAAGTTAAAATAAAATTTTTAGCTATTAATTAAATTTTTATAAAACTTGAATAGGATTCACTCCCGTTTCGGTTTACTGGGCACGCAGCTAAGCGGCAGTTTAGAAACTCGTTACTGGGTATAGAAAGTACAATATAAATTTGTGCAGGGGAAACATAGAATAACTAGCTGCAAAACATTAGTTGACTTAGTACAATTGTTCTAGGGAAACTTGTGTGAAAATTGTAGAATTATTTCATAAAATAAAATAAGTTGATTGCTGTGTGCCCGGTAAACGGAATAGTAGTCAAACCATTGAAAATTCTGAATATTTTTTTTGATAAGTACATAATTACAAAATTACTTAGTTTCATTTTTTCCTACAAGAAAAGGTAATAATAATAATACAGTGAGTGAAATTATTAGTGGAACTAAAAACTAAAATAAAATAAAAATGAAAACAATTTCGTACTACTTAGACTAACTACCATCTACACTACAAACTACAGTACACTCTCTGTTCCGCTTTTTACTTAATAAATTAACATTTACTTACATAAAAAGATAACTACTAAAGCAAATAAATACAGTTGGTTTATTAGTGATAATAATTGTTAGTCCGAATAGCAAGGCATTCCTCACTTAAAAATTCCGACTACTAATATTTTTTTTCTTTTTGTGAGGTTTGGTAAAAAAATTATGTTTCCTTTTTGTTCAAAAGGTAAAAACTATCAATACACTAAAATAAATAAGGTCACTTTTTAGTTTTAAAGTTATCATTTTTATTTACCTATTTTTTTGTCTTCTTAAATTTAGGAGTTAACAAGCCCCACTTGCCAGGCACTTAGCTGGCAATCTCGAAAAACAGTCCGTGAGCAGAAAAAAAATCGTATAATATACGATACAAATTTACAAGATACATAAGTAAGTTATTTTAATATTAGGTAGGATGAAAATCTCATTCAATTTAGAAAGTAAATTACCTACAGCGGTTTTTTTTTTATTCAAATCATTTCTGTCGTCTGGCATTACTCAGTCTGCATGCCGGGCGGAAGTAAATTCACAGGAAGAAGGAAAATACGAAACTACAATTATAGTATTATCATTATTTTATAGTATATTCAGTTTTTCCCAGTAATTTTATGCTAAGTATTATTTAATTCATGTATAGGCAGTTTTCTTTTATATCACTACATGTAAGACAATATGAAAAATCTATGTGCTTCATGGTACGAAACTTCGGACAAGTCAGCAGATGACGTATAAATATTATAAATTATGAACCAAAAGTAAAATTAGAGTAATCTTTATAAATTTAATTCTGCTTAATATTTAAATACATATTTTTTAAAGTAAAATCTGATTTTTTAAAGAGATTGTCGTCCATAAGTAACGCATTTGTTTCGTATTCAATATGGCTGTTGCGATGTTCTGCCGACTTTGACGGAAAAAAAAGAGTTTTTTAGTTGCACTGTTTTTCATCTATCTTGTACCCATCTGAATAGCAACTATCATGGAAACTAATGGCAACCGGTGGGGTTTCGACCTCGACGAACTTTATCGATTATCCTTGCAGTTCTTCAAAGAAAAGGAAGGCAAAGCGATGCACCTTACCTACAAAGATAAGTTAAAACTCGTGGCATATACGAAACAAGTGGCCCATGGCAAATATCGGACTGACGTGTTCCCTGAGGTTGGACTTCTAGATGTGGTTGGTAACGACCGAAGGCAAGCCTGGCAATCGTTGGGGGATATGTCGCGTGAAAGCGCCATGGCAGAATTTGTGAAAATGCTTGATCGTCTTTGTCCACTCTTAAAACCTTTCATCCAGGCACATCGGACTGAACGAGATGAAAAGCGGCGCAAAGAGGAAGAAGAAGAACGAAGGCGATTAGAAGAAGAAGAAGAACAAAAACGAAAAGAAATGGAAGAAGCGGCCAAACTTCAGCAAGAACTCGAACGACAACGTCAGTTGGAGCGAGAAATGCAAATACGGGCGGCGCTGAACCAACAGACAGCAATTCAATTCCAACAATACGCCGAATCACAAATTCCGAAAAATAAAGAACAACAACTAGAACTAATAGCACAACTCCAAGAACAACACTTCCAACAATATATGCAACAAGTTTATCAACAACAACTTCTCCACCAACAACAACAGTTCATGCAGATGCAGTCAATGACGCAAAAAATTGACAACGACGAGAGCCAATCTACAGTACCCAATATGAACAACAATAACAATATCAATAACAATGACACGGAGGAAGAACCGGGCGCCGGACACAAAGAAAAAGAGGAACCCGTGAATGTAACTCCAGTTGCCCCAGAAACAGAAGAGGAGGAACAGACAGAAAAAGATGAAGGAGAAATTGAAGAAGAAGGAGAAGAGCCCTCAACCGAGATTGGAGAAAACGGGGAATTATCCGATCTTCCACCTTTGGCCGCAGCCTCCATATGGACGCGGAAAGACCCCCAGGAATTAAAAGCATCCCTGAAAAATGAAAAAGATTGCATCCTGAAAGTCGGTTCCGGGGAGACTGTCACGGTTCGAGTGCCAACTCATGAAGATGGATCGTGTCTATTTTGGGAGTTTACCACAGACAACTACGATATTGGTTTTGGTATCTATTTTGAGTGGACCGTTGCCCCAAGCAACACAGTAAGTGTTCATATAAGTGATTCCAGTGATGAGGAGGAACTTGACGAGGAAGAAGATGCAAACAAAACTGATCCTGAAGTTGGCATGCCAAGCAATCCTAAACCAAACCGCCCGCCAACAGATGAAATCCTTCCTGTCTATCGACGTGACTCACATGAGGAGATCTTTTGTGGCAGTCACTCTTACCCAGGACGCGGAGTATACCTCCTTAAGTTTGACAATTCATACTCACTCTGGCGCTCTAAAACTCTTTACTATCGAGTCTACTATACTCGATGAATGAAGAAGATTCACTTAAATATAATACGCATATATACGTTTTGTTGAACAAACTTGTTTTATCACAGTTGAACATGTTTAAACTAAAATTTAAAGGACCGTGGTTTAAACATATTTTTGGTTTCGCTATTGATGATGGTACTCGGAAAATATTATTTAGGGATTTCTATCTGGTTTAGAAATATTCTTGGTTTAATTGTAGTTTAACTTTGTTCAACTGTATTTTTCATATGTTCCTATGTACAAATATTGTTTTTGCTGTTTTAGTTCAGTTTTCTTGAAATGTTACTCTTCTTTGTCAGGTTTTTTTATGAACTATTTTTTTTAGGCAGTCTTTTATGATCGTCAGATATTGCAAATGCTTTGTCTATTCTGCCGTAAATGTGGCAAACCAGACGATGTGTCATTTTCTTTCATTAAAAGACAAGAAAATTGAAATATAAACAAAAAAAAATGGATCACATTTTTGTTGATCAAATATTGATCATCTCATGTTTCTCAGAGTTACTTTTTTTTTATCCTATGGTTAAACATTATTCATTGAAATAGGTGCAGACACAGCAAAAATTCTTTTATGCATGGAAACAACACTTAGAATATAATTGAGCCATACTAAGCCAAGATGAGTAAATAACCTATTTGGCACATCACAAGAAATAATAGACAAAATATAAACATGCCAAAGAAGAATGTTTCAGATGATGAAACAGATTTTCTTTAAGATCAAAGGTAATATGATCTAAAAAAAAAAAAATTACAAAATACATTAGAGAAAAAAAAAACAAATCTAAAGTTTTTGCTCAATACAATTCTATAAAATCTAAAAAAATACAAATTTAAAGCTTACTTAATCTAAATCTATGAAAAAAAAATCTAAAACTTATGCAAGAGAATGATGTAAGTAATTTAATATAGGATTTTGGGTCTTTTTGTCAATTCCTACTAAAAACTAATTTTCATAATTTCAATTGATAAAAGTTAAAAAAGAAAAGATTACCTAATTATCTGTGTATAATACCAATATTTTCCTCAGATTTTTACGATTAAAAGCGAAGGGTGCGTATTATACACAAGAACTAAATATTAACTTTTTTCCCCAGCCATACATATTGCCTTATTTAGAACAGTAGGACCAAAAGTAAATTATATCCATAATCTAAGCTAATAGGGGTTGTAGCTGAAAATACTTCATCATCCATAAGTCTGCAAACATGCTTCTGAACTCTATCAAGGCTGAAAAGTGAAGATTGTGTAGCTCCAGCACATAGCAGTACTCTATTTTTTTGGTTTGATTTGTCGCTTGTAAAGATGGAGCCTAGCAGTTGGGTACTTACTGGAGCAGTACAAGGAACTGACCATTTTCCAAGCATCTTTAGCAATGGTTATGATAATAACCATTTCCCTACAAGGAAATGTTTAGAATTCATTGACTGAGTTGCCAGTACTGCTTTCAGTTAAAATTTCAAAAATTTGTCTCTTAAAGCAATTTTTCAGGAAATTAGGTTTTCCCAAGTTCAATAGATGTTATTGAAGTTTTCAATATTGATTGGGGGGGGGGTCCACTCCTAACCTAATCATTTATCCATAGGAGTTCTACTTGAGGTCTTGGGTGACCGAAATCTTAACCTCATTAATTCTAGGGTTGAAGGATACTTTTCCTACATACCCTATGAAACTGCACTCATTACTTCTTCCTCTTACAAGCAATAACCTCTACCTTGAATGGCTCATGGGCCTTGTATTGGGTGAATAATTAGTAAAAAAAAATTACTAACAAAACACTGCATTTGTTTTAATTTTTTTTTTAATTATTCACATACAAATTAAACATTTTAGTCTGTTTCACTGCTGTCCATGTCAAAGACAAGCAGATGTCATGAGTTTCATCTGTTGTCAGCATTGTAGTAGATGTTTTGTCATCTTCACTCTTATCAAGGTCATCCACACAGACCTTCCTTCAGAACAGAGTAGTAATATCTGCTTCAGTTGTGTGTATGACACTACAGAGAAAAAGACATTGGAATGATGTGTGTTTGTTTATAATTTTGTTTCTCCACACATGAGCTTACTTTCACCACAAGCTTTTTGCATTTTTGTATGAACACATTTCTATGTTTGCTCCAGACACCATAAACTTTTTGGTTTCAAAAAGCTATATAAATTCTTATTTTTAGTCAGTATGAACCAGATAAAATTAAAGTTAAATTTAGCTGCCTAAAATGTGGGCACATATTATACATGAAAATTGCTTCATTTTTTTCCCCTCAGAATTTTCTAACCCAAAGTCATAAGTGTGTATATTACACAAATAAGTACTTTGGTTGATTTTTTTTTTTTTTTTTTTTTTTTTCCTCCAAAAAAAATGTCCCTCAAATGGTCTTTTGTCTTAGTCCCTACCATAGAACTCCTAATTAAGAAACAAGTAAATAAACTTATAAATTCCCATTGACTATGAAACCTTTGATTTGGTAAGGACTAACAAAAAGAGCCCCAAATACTATGCTCTGTATTGCTAGTTTTTTCTTATTTCAAACTTTTAACAGCATTAAACATTTCAGATAAAGCTGCCAAAATCTGACAGCTTGTCTGATATTGAACCCTATTCAAAAACGTATACAAAACCTTTTGAGACAAGGGTTGAAATTCTTCTACAGGAAACTTCTGTTAAAATATAAGTCCAAAGTAAACTTACAAATTGAGTTTCTAGTCGGCAATAAAAAAGAAACTTCCATGCATTGAAATTGTAATGTGCAAACTTAGGGTAGGAATGAATGAAAACATTTCTAAATTTCTTTTTATTTGAGACAGTAACTAAATTTGGTTAATCAACTGTCTCTCAAAGACCTCATGTGGTACAACAAAAACTCATATAATTGAGGAAAATCTGTATCTAAAAGAACTTATTAAAAAAACTGATCTATATAGAAATGACAGAAAATAAAGGAAGAACCTACAATAAACACATTCTTCTTTTACAGAAGGTGGAAAAAATAAAAAACATTTTGGCATTTTAGTCACTTTCAGAAATGGTTCCTTGTGTCCTTTATTAAGCCTCCCATTAAAAATGCCATAAATGAAAGAAAAAGGCATATAATCGTTTGTATTTCATGTCTAACATTAAAGCTCACATTTAAAAAAAATCAAGTTGTATATCAAAATTATATGAAAGTTTGAACAAAAAAAATCAAGTACAAATGAATTGGAGATAAATTCTTAGAAAACAGAATAACTCCACAAACAATAATATATGTACATACAAACATATTAAAAGAAATAAAAGCAAGTTTATCTTTTTTGTTAAATGAAATATGTAAAAAGAAAATGTCCTACCAGTTGGCGCACACATACACATGTGCTGACACAATTTTAGTGGGTCGAATTAAGCTTTGAGCATAGAAATATAAGGGTGCTTTTTTTTTTCGTCTTGCCCATAAGTGGGAGATCAATTTTGTATTGTTGACATGTAATAAACTAATTCATGTAATGAAAAGCTTTTACTATTTAATTCTATTAAGAATCTAACTTTTGGCAGTGGATGAGATATATATATATATATATATATATATATATATATATATATATATATATATATGCACTATTATTAAATTTCCCAATGTCTGGGATGAGAATGTTAATGTGGTCGCACTAAAACGCAACACTTCCTAATACAAGTTGAAAGATGTTTTGTGTTCTTCATTAAAAACGAAAACTTTCTTTGCAACTGATTTCAATATGACATTTTTATAAAAAATTTAAGAAATACAAAATATGGTATTTATGTGTTTTTTTTTTTTTTTTTTTTTTTTTTTTTGTTTTTTTTGCAAAATTGTAAAAATCTGGAGAAATATATGGAATAAACTGAACCTGTTTTCCTGAATTCTTTTGTAATGGATTTGTATGCGGTCTGACTGATACAATAATACATGCTACCATATAAGGTCAGTGTCTATAATGCTTTTTAAATTTTTATTGTGAGCAATGACAAAGTTTTAGAGAAAATGGAAACAGAACCGACACTTCTACTTAACATCAGAAAGAAACAGTTGACACGTAAGGAAAGATGGCTTAGAAAATCTGATACTCACAGGACAGATTGGAGGCAAGAGAGACAGGAAATGTATAAGAACATTAGTTGGACATGACTAGTTAAGCTTTTTAATTATAATTCAATTATATTTCTTCTATAAGCAACTCATTTCTTAAAAGAAAAAAAATTCTTTTTGATAAATACACTTTTTTTATTTTGAGAAATTAGTTAACAAAAAAGTATTACATTTTTGGTTTCTTTAGCAAAATTCTTATCATTAGATTCCAAAAAACAATATCTAAAACATTGCCAAGAGTCAGCTATTAATGCAAGTGTTACTGATAGGATAGGGCTATTATATATATTATATTTACTATGCAAATTAATTTTAAATCAGTGAGAAATTGTTAGGAGTCATATTAATGTGAGTGTTACTGATAGAATAATGCTGTTATATAATATTTAAATACTAAAGAAATGCATTTAAATCAAAGAAAAGGATTGTTAGGACTCAGATATTAATGCAAGTGTTATTAATGGAATAATGCTACATATATATAATACTTAAGTATTTACTATAGAAATGCATTTTAAAGGAAAAAAAGTATTGTAAGGGGTTAGATATTAATGTAAATGTCACTGATAGAATAGTGCTATTATATATATACTTAATAATCTATATCTGTAAAACAAGATGTCTGTGTGTATGTATGCTATTTATGTATGTCCACATTTCTCAACCGATTTTGATTGTACACACATTACAAATTTTCTAAGGTAGGTCAAGACCAACTTTTCAATCTCCAGGTTTGACAGAAAAATTGATATAACTGAAGGTGGGTACAACTTTTTGCAAAAATGAAGACAAAGTTACAAACAAAATTTTTACTGGATGAGCTGATGTTTTTTTCACTTAATGCAAAACATAGCTCATGTTACAAGGTTTTTGTAGAGTGCTTGATGGTTTTGCTGCAACAGTGGATTCATACAAAAAATAGCAAAAAACTGAAAAAATCAGGCTTTTCATATTACTTAAAATACAAACTTGAATAATTTCCTCATTTTTTATCAGTTTTTCTTCAAACATATCACAAAAAATTTACCGTCATGCAAGAAATAAGATAGTGTGGTTTTAGTCCTGCTTGCTTCCCCATGTATAATGAAAAATCATGAAAAACTGTTCAAAAAGCCTGTTTTTGGGGCATAACTCCCTGATTTTTCATTTGATACTTTCCAATTGGGGTGAAATAATTTCAAAAAAAAAATTGATTTAATTCAGGTTTGTGGATTCATGGATCTATGGTTAGGAACCTGACCCTAAAGTAGCCTCCAGTCACAATGTTTTGGAAAGCCCAGTACCCCCCACCATCCAGGGAGTTGACAACCATATATGTTTTCTAAATTGTTGATTATTAGGTAGTCTATTTTTTCTAAATATATTATGGCCTCTTCCAAGTTCAGAAGCATCTTGCTTGTTCTACAAAACAAGTGTTGATAATTATTTATGGTCATGTACCAATAGACCTATTTTTCTCGGTTATGTTATCCAAGTCCATAGTTATCCACTGATTCATCATTTTCTTTCCTTCTTAGTTTTTGCATTTAGCTATTCTACAATTACTTGTGATTTACGCTGGTATTTTCTACATTATTTACATTATTCTGACTATTGTCCTCATCTTTGTCGCCATATTTATTACAACATTTCGGCCTTTCAGTATCTGTCTATATTTCTGAGATGAGGTATTATGTACACTATTTACATTTTTCGGACTATTGTCTTCATCTTTGTCGCCATATTTATTACAACATTTCGGCCTTTCAGTATCTGTCTATATTTCTGAGATGAGGTATTATGTACACTATTTACATTATTTGGACTATTGTCCTCTTCTTTGTTGCCATATTTATTACAACGTTTCGGCCATTGTACGCTCCAGCCTTCTTCAGATGGTTGGAATGACGAACTTAACCCATTATTTCACTCAGTGGTGTAGACTGTTCTAGTTCCACATGCCATATTTTTAATGGAATCAGTTATCAGTTATCTCCTGTTAATTTTCCCTCTGAAAGTTCTCCACTGCCTTAACCAGGTATTGAACTCCCACTCTTTGGGTCCTGTCACTGGATCTAACCAACGCCTTTATCCACTGTGCCATGTGTCCTCAAGGACAAAGAGTGTGAGTTCAATACCTGGTTAAGGCAGTGGAGAACTTTCAGAGTGAAAGGATAGTGAATGCTGAACAATTTACTCACAGATAAAGAAGAAAAGAGACTTGAGGTAACAGAGATGTGGTTCTACAGAAGGATGCTGAGAATGCCATTGCTGGAATATGTAATCAATGAGGAAGTAGGAAGTTTTCATTTCCTATCCTTTTTAGCCCCAATATAATTTATCACATGATATATTGTTCCTATAAGGAAGTGTATATAATAAACATTTAACAACAGCAGTTGGTTAAGATCAAATTTATCATAAAAAATTGAACTTAAATAATGGAATGTGACACAGTGTATAATTGTCTGTATTCATTTTTTAAATTATTATTAAGTGGTAGAGATAAGATGATAAACTTGTGTAAAGTTGATATATTGGATAGATATTAGGTTGGTGCAAAAATAATGACGTAATAATGTCGTTTTTTGACATTAAAAATACGTCAAAAAACGACATTATTACGTCATTATTTTTTCACCAACCTAATACAAACAAAATGAGATAGCCAAATACAAATAGACTGATTTAGCTAGCTAGATAGATAGATGTGAACAGACTGAGATAAATAGATAGATCCAGACTGAGATAAATAGATGGATCCAAACAAACTGAAATAGGCAGATCTGAACAGACTAAGATAGAAAGATAGACCCAGACTGAAATATACAGATAGATCTGAACTCACTGATAGATAGATCAAAACAGATTGCAATAGATAGATAGATCTGAACAGATTCAGATAGATAGGCACATAGATAGAAAGATTACATAGCAGTTCAGTTTGTCTCTAATGATATTCAATAAATTATTGATTCTTGTGTTCACATTCCTGGAAACTGATGTAAGGAGGAAAAAGAAAAGCTCATTAACTTTTGATTTCAAGCAAAAATGATCTGCACTTTGAACCAATTCCTTCACTGAATTTTTTTTTGTTTTTATTTTTTTTCATTTTAAAAAAATCATTTTCATACATAAAATGATGATAGCTAAACCAGATTTTGTTACCTTTTTAAATCAATACTTTTTTGTTTAATAATATTGTTATTTATGTCCAGTCCCTCTCCAAATTCTGCTGGTAACATGTCACCCAACACAACCTTTGCCTCCACCAGTCTTTTCTGGTGATGTTCACACCCAGTAGGATTAAAACCAAAACTTCTCAAAGGGCACTGCTTGATTTTCTTGGGGAGGGGTGGTAACTTCTTCCTCACAATAGGATAGGCTGAGTTGCATAGCTATGGATGCAGCCAGTATGGTGATAACATGGTATCACTGGGCAGAAGGTTTCCTTTGCTTCCTTGAACTCAGTGGCCAGGGTAGTGTCTGCGAACAAGGTGAGCCTGAAAGCTGGAGGTCATTGGCTGTGATTTGACCTGGAGAGGGATATGCTCCGTCAGGTATGCTGGTGCAAGATACACTGCATATGAATGAATACCTCCCTGGTTTTCAACCCAGATATATGGAGGGAGCTGGTCAGGTGTTCAGCTACTCAGTGACCCTATGGCCACACCCGGCCATTGGGCTGCTGATGATGATGATGACTTTCTAGACCAGGGTTTCAAACTAAAGGGCACAAAAGGGCTTAGGGAAAAGTGCAGTGGACCACAGGCAAGCCCTTCAATAGGGTATTATTAGTGGGTGGGGAATCAACTCCAGTGGGGAGGCATGAACTCCAGAGGGGGCACAGTGGTAGAAGTGCATTTTCTTGCATTAAAATTAGTTAACATTAGATTCACAAATGAGAGACAGAGCAAAAATTTGCCAAGTGTCAGCTTTCCCTAACATTATTTGCCAAATTATTTATTATTATAAAATTAAAAAAAGAGATTGAAATTGTCAGACAATACATTTGTGCCCCTTTTCAGGCCAGCTGGTGAAGAAGACATGACGGCTGAAGAGGTTAAGTTTTTCATCCCTTCCATTGAGAAGAACTTGAACCCTACTGATCTTACAATTGACTGTCTGGTGTTGGGTTGGTCAAGCTCTTTTAATGAGTTTAATAAATTTCTTGAGGGAAATATTGGTCATGTGGGCCACAGAAAAATAGTCTGTGAGCCACACGTAACCCATAGGCTGTGTGTTGGAGATTTCTGTCCTCAATGTTTACTTCCTATTATTATCAATGTATTCACTTGGATTTCCACAACACCTTCAACAATTTGCTAACTTACTAAGATAGGAATAAGCTGAATTATAAAATGATTCTTAAAAACTCCAATGAGTGTTTACTGGCCATAATTTTGAGAAACCAAATCATGTATTATCATCTCTCTCATATGGTAACTTCCATCAACGGAATGTGAATCAACAAGTTCTGGTTTTGTTTGTTGCCTTTGAAATAATAACCTTGAAAAGGTATAAGTTTCTCTCTTTCTCTCTACTAGATATAGGTTAAATAATAGGGTAGACTGGGCTCACTAGACTTGAATTTTATCTGGTCTAGTAGAATAACTTTTCTTTTTGTTTTAACTTTCAACTGTTTCAATCATTGGGGGGAGGGGAATTACCTGAGGTCAAACTTCACCTTCCTCATGATCCTTTCAGTGGGCTTTAAGATAGCTTGGCGGCGCCCATCTCCTCTCCAAGCTCTTGTCCAATCGAAAGCTGAAGACCATGGAATATGGTGTAGGTTGCCCTCAGTCCATACACTAGGCCTTCAGATTTTAAATTCAGAGTTGTCCTTCTCCTACACCGATTGCCACCCAAGGCTATAGGATCCAGTCTGTCCTGCTATTTTATCCATAGCTGCAGGGAGAAGAGATTGATTCATACCTTTCCCAAGAGTATTAGCATGCAAATGAAGGTAATGAACTCGACTGGAATTTGAACTCGGCTCTCTGATTTCTCAATCTGAGCCACTATTCATTATGCCACTGTGCCTATTGTAGAAAAACTACTGAGTTCAAAACCATGGAGAAAGCAATGAGATATTAATCCACTATCTTTCCCAAATAATAAAGAAAAAGGAATCTGTGCAGAGTCATGATTCTCCATGTCCTAAAGGTACATGGCATTAAAAAGAAATCTGTTAAATGCTTTTTTCCCTGATGTTGTCTACATTTTTATTTGGTATGCTCTATTAGATATTTTACATCATTATTTAGATGTGAAATAATTTGTTTTTATTATCACAACATTTCAACTGTGGCACCCCCTGGCATTCTTCAGGGGTCAGTTGATCCAAGTAAACTTCAGGGAATTTCAAACAGAACCTTTTATTTAATCTATGGCAGGGGACAGAGTAGATTGTTCACATTCTGCTATTCGTCTCTAAATTACAAAGTATCCACACAACTAAGAAATCCAGACAGAAATGTCCTTTCTTTGTTCATTGACACTTCCCTGAAGATAATTAACATCAAATATTAATGTGGTTATCCATCTAAGATTAGAAATAAGCTTAATAAATGCTTAACTCTTCAATAACATTGTCTTAACTCTTGGCTATATCAATTAGAGGATAGTCCTGGGTATGACGAGAAACTATATCCAGTTGATATTGGAGGTTTTGAGGAGCATGGAGCCACTTCTTAATTGCTGTTGTTCTTAGATTCACCCTGACCTGGGGTGGTAGCACCTGTTAGGGTCCCAGCTATGGGCAAATAGTGAAACCCCAAACAAAAGCAAAACACTATGAAAGTATAAAAAATACCAGGAATATATATTTATATAAAAAAATTAGCAATGATACATATTTATAGTAAAATTACCAACACTACATTTTATAGCAAAGTAACCAACAATACATTTTATCTGTAGCTGAAGCCATAAAATTGTATACAAAATATTTAGATTTTAGCATTAAATAAGCCATAGAGTTTGATAAGTCACTTACAATCAACCAACAATTACAGGAATGGAGTTATCTCCCTTATCCCTTCAGCAGATTTTTTTTTATCTGATATTTCATTTTAAAGCAATTGTTTGTTTTATAAATTTTTCATTTTAGAGCATTTGCTTGTTTTATGAATTTTTCATTTTAGATTGTTTTATAAATTAAAAATATGTAATACAAACATCATGAAAATATATATTCGTATTTTGGCGGGGACTATAAAATATAGAGTCAAGCATATAATAAACATTTAAGTAGCCAATGCAAACATCCATCCATAATGTGATAGATTTCATCCCTAAGGCTAGAATGCACTTGCAAATATATATAAAGAATAAGCAGTTCATTAGAGAATTTGCTATTGAGGCACACTGGAAAAAGTGAGCTCAATGTCATATTAACAGGCAGAGCCATAATATATTTTAATTAAATTTCCAGTGAATAGTAGCCAAGCACAACTAACTGTTTCATGCATTTTTACACAATCAGGTGGACAGCAACAGTTATATGTGAAAATGGACACCTTATATTGCCTTAGGCAAATCTAAGATGTTAAAAATGTAGTTTAGGCATGCATACTATGCACATACCAACCAAACTCAATGAAAATTTAATTAAAACAGATATATATATATATAAATTTTCAAAGTTAACCTGTAAAAAAAGACAATATTTATAAAGGTAAAAGACAATAGGAAAACTGTATTATTGGCCGACGCATTTCTTCCAATGTAGACTCTTTCAAGGCAAAAACAAAATGAATTCATTAAAATAAAGTAACTATTAACAACAAAACAAAATCTCCTTAGTAACTGGAAGAATTTAGAAAATATGAATACTATAGTGTTTTCTAAATTCTTCCAGTTGCTAAGGACATTTTGTTTTGTTGTTAATAATTACTTCGTTTTAATAAATCCATTTCATTTTTGCCTTAAAAAAGTCCACATTGGATGAAACACATCGGCTAATAATACAGTTTTCCTATTGTCTTTTACTTTTATAAATATATATATATATATATATATATATATATATATATATATATATATATATATATATATATATATATATGATGGGTGCAAACTCATACTCAAGTACTGCCATTACTTGATCAATCTATACATGTCTTGCTCTAATATAACTCATTAAGCCAACCAGGGACTAGCAATGTTTACCATAAACGTTACAGCTGAAAAGACCCATGGGTGTGTACTGCTGCTTCTTTGTTATCATTATGAATTTTCATGTGTCTCTTCAGGCCACCCATTGAAGTGCACTCTTTTCCACAATGTCTACATATTTTCAGGCCATCCACAATGTAGTTAGTAATGTTGAGGTTCATGTGACATTGCTGGTGACTTTTAAGGCCTGCTTTACTTAGGCATTTTTTACCACATTGAAGACAAAGTGAGATCACATTCAATGGCGCCATACACTGGGAGTTCAACATTTTTACCTTTTCTGAGATCTCTTTTCAACTGTTCTGCCTATGATCTTCAAATGAACTTGCAACTGCTTTCAAGGATTGCCTCGGGCTGCCATGATCCAAATCTGCATTATCCAAGTTCCTCAAGTGCAATATGTGCATTTGTCAATCTTTGAACTTCATTTTAGGTTTTGTTTTGTGGACACTTCCCTTTAGACAACTCCCCATAAAAAAGCTGTTTCAGAAGTTACTGATCATGCATTCTTACCCCATGACCACATCACCTAATATGATGTTGCTTTCAATGCTCATGCCCTTAACACTTGTTAAGGACTTCAATATCAATAATGAGTATCCGCCAGTGAATTCCAGCAATCTTTTTCAGACACTGTTGGTGAAAATGTTCTAATGTCTTCAGGTGTCTCCTATATGTTTACGCATGTCTCCCAAGCATAGAGAAGGATGGATAGAAATCAAATCTTATATACCTTCACTTTTGTGTCTAAAGATATGCCATGTCACAAACACAAATGATCATCAGTTTGCCAAAGGAAGCACTAGTTCTGCCAATTCCCACTGAAACCACATTGTCAAGGATGCACACACATATATGTGTGTGCGTGCATGTATATATATATATATTTGTGTATTTAGGCAGCAATCCTTCTTTCATGCACATTTCATTGAAAACAACAGACAAGGTGCTTTTATTTAGTTTTTTTCTACAATTTCTCATGTGATCTAATAATTTTTTCTTTTCGGATGAGAAATTATATAAAAACTGTCCGAATATAATTTATCATCCAAAAAGAAAAAAATTATTAGATTGTATGAGAAATTGTAGAAAAAACTAAATAAAAGCACCTTGCCTGTCATTTTCAATGAAATGTGCATATATATATATATATGTAAGCAAATATATGGATATAGATCCAACAGTATGAAGAAAAATATACGGAAAAAACAAAGAAAAATCCTAATATGCAATTATGCTGTTTTAATGATAATATAATGTCAACATCGGATATTTTGGTCTAATAGACCATCTTCAGGACATATTCATAAAACATAATTAACATTAGACCATATTCAATTCAACATGAAAAAGACGATGGATATAAGAGCAAGACCAATCCAAACAGATAACTGAAATCTTTTATAAGATCAGCGTTCCGTTTAAATATGATCATGTCGTCGTCACATTATATTAACATTAAAACAGCATAATTGCATATTAGGATTTTTCTTTGTTTTTTCCGTATATTTTTCTTCATATATATATATATATATATATATATATATTTATAAATGTAAAAGACAATAGGAAAACTGTAATATTAGCCAACACGTTTCATCCAACGTGGACTTTCCAAGGCAAAAACAAAATGAATTTATCAAAACAAAGTAACTATTAACAACAAAACAAAATGTCCTTAGCAACTGGAAGAATTTAGAAATAGCTTGAATGTCTGAGAAATTTTATATAAATTATGTGTCTTCTGATAGGAATTGAACCTGTATCCTACACAGATTCCTGTTGGAAGATGCATATTTTCTATGAAATTTCTCAGATATTCAGGCCAGTAAATGTTGTTAATACTGTTTACTTAAATATTAGTGTCTATATAAATAACGTATAATAATAAAATATATTAAAATAATTGTCAGACTTTGCCCATTTCATAATATATATATATATATATATATATATACACACACAAACAAAATATATATGGATTTTATTTATATAGTTAAATTCTATTTACACTATTCATATGATTCAGATTGTTGTCATTTCCCATGTTGAATGCTCCGACCTTCTTCAGATGATATACATTAGAATTTCAAACCAAACCCTTCATTTAGTGAGCGGGGGTAGATTGTTCTAATTCCATGTGCCATGCCTTTTTGGGATTATCTCATTTTCAGTTAATTCCCTTTCATAACTCAAGATTTGACTATGTATTGACACACACAACTCTTCATGTTGTCACTTTTTGGATTTACGTCAATCAACCCCTTTACCCGCTGTGAAACATCATGAATATGATAATTAAAATGAGGACAACAGTCCGAACAACGTAAATGATGTAAATAGTTACAATACCTCATCTTAGAAATATAGACAGACAGATAAATTCTTTGGTAGGAAGTAGAGAGATATTTTTTTCATTTTATAACCAGATGTGAAAATGTCTTTGGTTCAGTTTCATATCAAAATTTTTATAAACAATTTAATGATTTCTTTTGTCACACATCTCATTTATGGAACTTTCTTCTGGTTTCTTGAATCTCCGCCACAAGCTTAAAAAATTTAAATGTAACACCAATCACCATCTTCTGTCTTCCCAAAATCCTGTTCTTTTATTGTCCTTTCTCCTCACTAAAGTCTCCCAGTAATCCTGAAGTGAGTACAAAATAATGATAACTTCTTTTACCCACTCCCTTCAAATTCATGTGAGGAAAAGATGGAAAGAAATTTGTGTGTCAATATGAAATTTTCTTTGGACCAATGAAAGTATTGCCTTCACAGAGATTGACTGGCAACCTGAGAAGAAGATGGAAATAAATTTGTGAGCCTATGTGAAATTGTTTTGGGACCAATGCAAACCTTGTTTCTAGAGAAATTATCTGTTGAACCAAGATGGAGCAAGCAGCTAGCCTATTTGAAATTCCTTTTGAGAAAAATGAGGAAAAATAATTAAATTAATAAAAGAAAAGTATCTGAAGTGATGGGAAAAGTTTTGTTTCTGTTCATGCATCCATTGTCAAAGTTTGCGCCAGTGTCAAATTACTCACCAATTATCGGCTTTTAACCAAGCCCAGAGCATTTTAAATAAAACAAAGAAAGCTAAGTATTTAAAACTATCTTTCTTCGTCTATTTTTGAAAGTATGCAACCATATA
This sequence comes from Acanthosepion lycidas, assembly GCA_963932145.1. Lineage (NCBI taxonomy): Eukaryota > Metazoa > Mollusca > Cephalopoda > Sepiida > Sepiidae > Acanthosepion > Acanthosepion lycidas. The sequence continues at coordinate 104,238,456 of OZ010593.1, read as the reverse complement.
TCCCTTCTGTGAACAACGAATGCACTTACCTTTGTTTTAAACATTTTTTAATATTATTTTATGTCAGATCATTTGGTCTGTCGTATGAGCCTTTCCTCTTAGTGATAATTTGTTAAAACTATGGAATTTAAAAATTTCTCATTTATTTTCCTGAAATGAGCTACTGACACAATTTCAAGAATGTAATTTTGTAAATAAATTCCTTATATTGTTTTGTTAAAATTACTCATGTGTTTCATTGTTATTATTATCCTCCATTAATCTTCTTGGCATGGGTAAAATCAACTGTTCATTTTAATCCTGAAGCCCTGTACTATACTCCCTTGAATCATAAAGGCAGTATTGTCTTGCTTGAGGTGAACAAAAAAAATAGTTGTATTGTTCAGTAAAGAATAATATAAGATAATCAATAAAAATCTTTAAACGCTCCAAATAATTAATCAATGGTTTGTATACTTGTGATTCTACAGTAAAGGATTATTAATATCTAAGTTAATTTTAATGATAACTAGAAATAAAGTGTAATTTTTTCTAGAATACAGAAATAGTAACACTAATATTAGCCATTTCCCTACAAGGAAACATGTGGCATTCATTGACCAAGCAGAAATATTGCTTTTGGTTGAAACTTATAAAAGTTTTCTCTTAAAACAATTTTTCAGTAGCTGTTATCACTCTTTCCAGTATCGACAGGGATTTCCTTTCAATTCTTTTATTTGAAGTTGTGTGGAATGTCAACATTTTGTTTATGTCATTACTTTCTCTTTGAGTTACATCCATTTTAGTTGTTGCTGCTGTTGGTAGTCCGCAAGTGATTTGGTTTCTTTTATTTGGTACAGTTCATTGTGATTCAGTCAACAAGGTTCAAGTTTTAACAATTGATCTTAGAAAGTAATTGTATACCATTGACAGTTTAGATATTTCTGAATAGGTTTGGTGCCATGCATGGCATCCATTTTGAATATTGAAGTTGTCCAAAGAACTAATAAAAAATTGGCTTCCAATAAGAACTTGAGTTTTATAAGGTTTTTTATTCAGTTCTTCTAGTGGCCTGACAGTTTTTTCTTTTATGAAGAATATAAGTTTATAGAAACTGTCTACAGAGATTATTGTGCAAATGCCTACATGAAAAACTACACATCATTAAGTTTCTAAATAATGAAAAGTTATTAAACCATAGGCAAGAGTTAACAGTTTTTTGCCGACATCAACAAATTTTCGCATTAAATAATTAGTATAAAAAAAAAAAAAAAATAAATAAATTCCATAGATTAATAAAAGACTTAAAAGTTTAGCCAAATCATTAAATAGAAAAAAACCCTTTGTGAGGTCGTCAAAAAAATAAATTGTAGTTCAATACAACTCCTTTCTATACGGAACAGCCATTAGAATAAACAAATAAATAAAGAGATTAACAGATAGATAATAATAAAACAAAATCCTCTCAACACTTAACGAGCATAACCTTTCTGAAGGTGACGAATCTGTAGATAAGAATTAACAATTTGACCACCTAACCAAGATGGCAGGCCCAGCCGTTTCCATAGTAATTGATGTTGCAATGGACCATAATTATAAACATGCGCAAACCACAAGAAAACTTATTCCTAAACTTTCTCTTGAAGATGAAATGGGACCTAACACCCTGATTCAACTTAATTTTAACAATTATATTGATGGTTTCGGCTCTCATTTTTGAAACGCGAGAACTCTTATGTAGCGAAGGAATCATATTTTCAAAAATATTATAATATAAGCTCTACTTATGTATGGAGCACTGTCTTCTTAAAAATAAAAACAAAAATACTAAGGAACTCCGGATTACTTACCTGACATGTTCTTTCCTATTTTTCTGCATACTTGTGCACATATATATATATATATATATATATATATATATATATATATATTATAATTATTTTTTTAAAAATATCATTCCATCACTACATAAGAGTTCTCATATTTCAAAAATATAAGCTAAAAACTTCAATTTAATTATAGAAATTAAATTAAAGTACCTAGTTTTGTTTCATTCTTAAGCAAATTTTGGAATAACAAATTTTGAAATTCACTGAGCTTTATAATATTATAAATGTACATGCTTATAAAGTTCTATAAATTTCAAAATTTGTTATTCCAAAATTTGCTTAAGGATGAAACAGAACTAGGTACTTTAATTTAATTTCTATAATTATATTGAAGTTTTTAGCTTCTGTTTTTGAAACATGAGAACTCTTATGTAGCAATAGAATCATATTTTAAAAAAATAATTATAATATAGGCTCTACTTGTGTATTGAGCTCTGTTTTTTTAAAAATAAAACAAAAATACTAAATAACTTTGGATTATTAACCTAACAGTTCTTTCCTATTTTTCTATATATTGGCATATATATATATATATATATATATATATATATATATATTCTATATTTGGGCAGTAATACCTCTTTTATGTAAGTTTCATTAAAGACAATTGGCAAGGTACTGTGATTAAGCTTTGTATTTAATTTTTCTTGTGTTCATACAAGTATTTTCTTTTCTGGACATAAAGTGTGTATAAACTGTCCAAAAGTTCTGCATATCTGAGTGCTTTTGGCTATTCTTTTAGCCATTATCAATGATGATTTTTTTTATTTTTAACTGAATGTGTGGGTTTTTCTATCTCTGTATCTGAAGTTATAGGAATGGTTTATTTTCCAAACATGGTCAGCATGTTGTAGCTGTGTTCATTGCTAATGTTGGCACTTCTTTTTTTATTATTAGAGCTTTTATTTTTTATCTTTTTATACATGTCGATGAGGCTATTATACCAGTATTTTCTATTAGCATGGTTTGGATGGAGTTTGGTAGGTTTTTTGTGCATGTTTTATTTGAGTTATGGTCAGGTAGGTTTAACATGAATCGTCTAGATAAGCATGTAGTAGTGTGACCAATATAATTATTTATGACTTTGGTTTGATCAGGAACACAGTTCCTTAAGAAGCATTTGAACATAATGTTTGTTCTTTGTAGTTTTGATTCTGCAGGTGTGTTGTTATTTTTGATGATAAAGTTATCAAAAATAACAAAAACTATATATAATGAATGTATATATATATATATATATATATATATATATATATATATCTTTTCATTTTTTTTGTGTGTAACAATTGAGGGTCAGTGTGCAAAATAACGATGACCCACGCAGTGCTGTGCTGTCTTGGTCCCATTGACATATACTGATATTGCTATTGAAAGAGTTTGTATATATAATACAGCACATATATATATATTTTTGCTTGAATGCAATTTTTAGGCTTGACTCTTTATATATGCTGACATATATATAGTAAAGATAACACATCTGTTGCTATTCTAACAATATAAAATTTTAAAACTGATCCACAAAAAGAGCTCAATGTATTTATTATTACAGAGCAAATAATTAATAAACAATAAAATCCAAAATCACCTCATATGGGGAATAGCCTATTTTGGCAGATGAAGATATCGGTTCTCTGTCTTATCAACTCTGGTATGGATTTTCTGTCTGACTCTCTCTCTCTCTCTCTATATATATATATATATATATATATATATATACATACATACATATATATATATATATATATACACACACACACGCAGACTTTATTTTAAAAAATACATGTCAAAAAAAAAAAACTATGCAATTGCAGTAGTGTTTCAATGTGTATCCACACATCTCATTAGGTTATTGTAAATTACCGGAGAGTGAACAATTTATTGAAGTTCAAAGACAAAACAACAACCTCTTTTTATGAGAAAAAGTAGAAAAAGGAAAAGAAAGAAAAGAGGAGTTGGTTATAAGGTTTATGGACTTTACTCAGATCAACCAATCAAAATGACTTATGTTAAATTTAAAGTAAGGGAAGAAGGAAAGATTAAGAGGCTGACTTTCCTAAATGGATCATGTCCCGTAGATTTAGGATCAAAGACAGCAAGCAGATGCCAAACCCAGCCATCAATGGCTACAATGTTGTACACCAGACAATGCCATTTCCTAGGTAAAATAAATGGTAATCTAACAAAAAGCTTGCCAACCTACATGCCCTGTGAGTTTCAACAAAAAAAAAAATATATATATATATATATATATTCACCACAGGATAAACGTTTGGAGCCATTCTGTAGTTGTTTAAGATAAAATATAAAATTTCAGTAATTACAGTGTATTTATTTTTATTTTGACAAAAAATAAGCACTTAATTATGAAAAATTATTATACAACATCATATTTTATTTTGTCAGTTAAAACCACTATAAAGATGAATCCAAATTTGAATTGTTTGATAGTAAGCGGAGCCTGGAGAAAGACTGAAAAATAAAAGCACATACGTTGTAGGTACTGAAATTTTAACTCTTACTTTAAAAAAAAAAAAAAAAAAAAAAAAAAAAAAAAAATGGAAAAATATCTGATTTTAATGTTTATAAAGAAATGCAAGTTGACTCCAAACTTTTTGCCTGTAGCATATAATAATGCATATAATAAGAGTAAAAACAAAATATCAGTTGTCTGTTAAATTTATTAATTGAATTTTGATATAAAATGTTTATTCTATAAAAAGTTTAATTTGCCTATTTCATATTCACTACTGAATTAAGTTCATTGTCAAGGACGAATTTGTTGGTAAATAAATGTCTTTTTTTCATCATTAGCCAACACTACAGGGTTATTAATGTTCATTTCTATCTACACATTGACTATTAGTCCATTTGCATTGCTTACCATGTCCCCTGAACAGCAGTAAAATACAAAGCTCCCAATCGTTATGGTAACGAAGCCTCCAATTTGTGGCAAGCACACTCCCACTTATAAATGGTCTGCGAGTTTAGCTTATTAAATGTTTTTTCTAGAAACACACAATGCCTACATTTAGTGTCCTTAAAAGATTCCATGGCCATCTGGACATTTTGAATGCCTCAATTCAAATTAGGATAATGGAGGAAAGGGTGGGGGAACTATGTTAAAATTCCTATCAATTGTACTGAAGAAAAACATTTTTCAGCACCAGCAAAATTTTATTAATAAAAATTTTATCTGCTTTCAGAAAGTACTATCAGATTCTAATTAACTTCTATGAATGTGTTTGTTTGGCTGTAAAAGTTTTAACAAATACAATTAAAGTGTTTAAAATTCAGAAAAATGATGTGTTCTTCTTCGGTTAATTAGATCCTGATAACTTAATTATATAATTCAATTAAGTTTTAAATAATTAGCAACGCAAATAAAATAAATAAATAAAATAAAATGTTTAACAAAAAAATGTCTTATATTCGAAGTCTCATCCATGTTTTTTTTTGAGAGAAATTGTCTAAGGGGAGATAACTATTTGATACTTCATTAAAACTTTATCAGAAGGATAAGAATGTTTTGTTTTTACAATAATGTTCATCGTGTAGAAGGCCGGAGAACCACTCGAGGTAGAATATTCCAAAATAAGAGGCAGAGTTTATGGGGATATATGGGGAAGATAACAGTTAACCTTTAACTTGAACAGGTCAAGATTGCAGTGATCAGAGACGTATCTTTTTCAAAGTCGTTTCCACAACGTGGTTTGTAGGAAGAAACTGATTGGGTGCAACTTACATCTGATCAATGAAATACATAGGTAAATGTGGATGTTTTACTACAAATGTGCGTGTGTCATTGCAGATCTTAGCCATGAAGGCTAGAATTAGTGGGAATAAGGAGTGTAGTTCGTTTGGACACTTTAATAGCAATAGAACAGTGAGAGACTTGCAAAGTTTTGTCTTTGAGATATATAATCTTGGATATATGTAAGGTGGAAAATAATTCATCACCCACAAGGATGCGGAGATGCTTTTGGACTGTGGAAAGTGAAGACTGGGCAACTCTTGCTCATATAGGGCAACAGTATGCCATTTTCAGGCTGATTTGACTCTTGTAAATTTACAGGATAACAGAAGCAGTCAGCTAATTATTTATGATGCTACAACAAAGAGTAATAATTTAACTAAATTAATTTACTCATTATTATAAATAAAGCAAATACACTATTGTTGTATTGTTGTTATTTTCATGAATCTATGTTTTTTTTTTGTAAGAAATTTTTGGCAATCATGTACCCCCAAAAAACAGAGAGCCAAACCCCATGATACAGTTTTTATTATTTGAACTATCGTCACTCTTTGGCAATGTTCATTCTTTTAAAAAGTAATGATTAGAATTGTAATGAAACCTAAATGTATGAAAATTAATTTATACATATTCTTTGTTCTTGAGAATTGGCAACAAAAATTAAAAATGCAATTTATTTATTTATTAGATTCTTTATTTACATTATTTATTATTTTGCTTATTCGAATAGTCGGCAAAACATTGGCTGATTGCCAATTGATTTAAACTTTATAAAATGGTAAATAAGAATTTACTTATAGTTGGTTCCCATATTTTAATAATTTAGTAAATGTTTATAAATTTATGAAAAAAAATTATTTCTTTATAAATTGGTAAATGATAAATATTGCATTGCATTCGTCATAAAATTGTATTAGTTTTTTGAATATTGTAAATATGAAATTATTTTTAATAATCTAATGAATAAATAGTGTTTAAGAAGAAAAAAAAATGTATGAATTCATTTTAATCATATGTTTAGGTTTTATTGCAATTCTAATCATTACTTTTAAAAGACTAAACATTGCTGAGGAGTGAAGGTAGTTAAAATAATAGTGGTGTCAAGAAAAAAGCTGTCCTTTTGACTCCATTTCTGCAGGCATGAACGTCCATGTTTGCCAGATTTTTAACTAGATCCTAATTTCTAAAGAGAAAATCTTCCTCACTAAATGAAAATTGTCACTTGTATTTTCTCATTCATTTGTTACCTTGAAGAAATTTTCCACCTGGATGTTTCATATTTTAAGCCCAATATTTTAGACTTTGAAAATCTTTTTGGCAATGCAGCCAGTGCCAGATTTACATACGAGCTAGTATGGGCTGCAATCCAGAGACCCCAAAACTAAAGAGACACCCCTAAAGCCCTCTAGTCTTGAGTTGCTGATAAAGCTAAAAAAATAGATATAAGAAAGGTGGAGATTTGTTTCTTTTCAAATTTAATGGGGCTCCTTTGAATTTATATGAAAGAATTTAGAGTATTTCGGACCCACTGGGTGGAGTGGATCTTTTTAAATTCAATGGGATTTCATTTAGATTTTGGAACATACATAATGAACAGGTCCGCAAATTCTATTAGCCCAGGTGCGGCTTATGGCCAAAATCCAGCCCTGAGTGCAGTAGATGTTAACAAAAAAAAAAAAAAAGAAAAAGAAAAAGAGAAAATCCCTTAAAAACATAAAAAAGTTTAATACACAAAATTCCGGCTGTGCAAATTGATTTAACATTGAAGCATTGATTGATTGATGAACTTTGGATAAATGATAATAATCGGAACAGAATTGAAATTCTTTATTTCCAAATTTTAAACTTAAAACAAAAAATGAATGGAAATAAAATAGAAAAGAAAAGTTGTGGTTATAATATCAAAAATCAAGAAGTGGAATTTTGAAAGAATTATTTTTATTAAATTTCCCCAACAAAAACCTTTAAAAGAAAACAAAAAAGAAAACTGAAGTTAAATTCCAAATATGTCATTAAAAAGCTTTTTTTTTTTTTACGTATATATATATGCGCTACTGTCTAGTCTTGTGGTGGATTATACTAAATTCTTTTTTAAATTTTATTTCAGAAATAAAAACAAATATTGATAAATATGATTATTTGCTTCATTATAAAAAATATGTTTTTAAAAATCACACGTGTATTTCTTGTAGACTTAGTTCTTTTTTTTTAATATGTGTATATGCGTGGATATGTGTGGAGGTGTTTTGTTTCCCATTTTTTCTTTTTCCCCCTTCGATGTTTTTGGTTTTAATTATTCTCAGGCTGACGAGTGCAGGAGACTCCAGTCTGGGAACAGCTTTGGTTATTCTGAAAAATAAAAAGGAAATTTTCATTTTTGGAATCTTATTTTTCCCAAAGGAAATTAGACATTACGCTTTGATCTGTCCACAGAAATAAACTCAACCAAGAAAGAATTTTTTTCAAACTTTTTTTTCATCTTGTCATAAGTACCATATATATGCTTGTGTATAAGGTGACTTTATGTATAATGCAACCCCTTATTATTGGGCATGAATTTTAACCCTGCCAGAAAAAGAATTTACCTGTATATAGTGCAATGGGTCAGAAAAATTCATGATTTTTAACCTCTTCAAAAAAAAAATTACCTGTGTATCGTGCAGCTCCTACTTTTTGTGTAAAAAAACTGATCATAGAAACTCACCCTATACTCAGGGATATACAGCAGTTCAGTTTATGAACAAAACAATTAAATTTTCTAAATTTGAAGAGTGGTGTTCAGCAATAATAATAATAATTCTCACCAGAATCTATTTTACACATTTGTCTACCATTCATTTGTGCAGTAAATATTGCTGCCATATTTGATCTGGTGCTTCTGCTATATATTTAGAGATTCTTGATAAAATCCAAAGAATCTGCAATTTTATTGGTCCTGACCTGGCATCTCAGTTTCAGTCACTTTCCCACCACTGTAACATAGCTTCTCTCTGCCTTTTCCATATATATTTTCATGGTAATTGTTCTGATGAACCTCCCTCTATGGTACCTAGACTTTATGAATTTAAGTGCAGTACTAAATTGGCAGCAATGTCTCATAATCTTACAGTTTAAATGGCTATAACTGTAACTGTATGTCCTATGCTAACAATTTCTTCTTTTGCACTTCTTGTTTGTGGAACTCTCTTCCGGCTTCTTGTTTTCCAGTCAACTTTGATCTCCAAAAATTTAAATACATTCTCAATTGTTATTTTCTGTCTTTTGAATTCCTGTTCTTTTATTGTTATCTCTCCTTAATAGTAATTTTTGTTCTCAAATTCTCTGACACTCAGTAACCCCTTGAGTCTTAGTGGCTTTATTGCCTTGCTTGGGGTGAAATGATTAAAATAATAATAATAAAGGCAAATGGTAATTAAGAATTTGCTTTAAATTAATATTTCCTGCCTGTTTTGAAATTATTTAACATTTTGCATATAAGCTTTATTTTAATACAATACAAGCAAAAGTTAAGTAAGAATATGTTTTAAATAATATATTAACATTCTTTTTGTTTTAACTTGAAATTATTTGAAATTTTGTAATGTAAGTAAGAATCTGCTTTAGCATGCAGTGTGAGCATATTTCTCGGTGGTTTGAGTAGGGGGCTTGGTTTACAATGAATTTACATAGGAGACTGAAACTCAGCTTTGGCCTTGTGTTACATTCGATAGCAATGTGGGTGCACTGAAAAAAAATGCACAATCTGAAGCCAGATCTTAAAATTTAGAAAAAAAAATAATATCACGATCTGGTGAACATATTTAACATTATTTTGACAAAAAATAATTATTTCTTAGAAAGAAGGTGTGCTTCTGTAAAAAGGTCCATTGATTCAATAACAAAGAAACAAATTCCGTTTTAAAAAATAGGGAATTTACTTTTTTAGCTATTTTTTTGCGATTACCATTCATTAGACTTTCCTCTGACATTTGCCAGAATTAAGAAATATAATTTTTGACACTTTACAAGAGTGTCATATTCAAAATATAAATACAATCTCAAATCATTACCTGATTTTTAAAAGAGTTACCTTTATTTTTATTTACAAATATCAAGTCTGAAACTGGTCTGACATTCTACATGCAAATTATGATGTCCCTTTCCTCGATTAGGGGATTTTCTTCTTCCTTCTCCAATTCTTAATAAATACGTTCTGATGAAACATAGATGGAAAGTTAATGAGATTGCTCCTATTGAATCTTACCCAAAATGTATACCTGCATCTCGGATTTTTTTGCAAATATCTCCTAAAAGCTAACATACTTGACCTCAAAAATCTTTTAAAATTAAAAGAAAATTGTTGAATCAAAACCTTCGATAATTTAAAATAAATAAATTCATAAATAATTTATCAAATTAAAACAAAATAATAAATAAGAATTACATTAAAAAATAAATAATATAAACAAATATAAAAAAAATTAAACAACATTTACTCATTTTGTTTATTACGTATTGCATTATATCACTTAACATCTTCCATAGTTTACCTTGACTTTTACAGTTAGCCAGAAGAATATTTTTGAGTGTTCTTAAATTTAAAAATTTTGAAAACCTAATCATTTTTTTATTTCAGTTTATAAATATACATTGCAAAATAACATCCTTACATTTACCTTAATAAAGTACTTCAGAGGACAAAATGTGTTGGTAAAGAAAAGTTTACCTTTTGTCTTTATATATATATATATATATATATATATGAAAATTTCTTCGATTTAACCAGTAGAGAAGACAATATTTATGACTAAAAATGACAATAGGAAAACTGGTAATTGCTGATGTGTTTCGTCCAATGTGGACTTTATCAAAGCAAAATACGAAAATGAAATTAATTGAACAAAGTAACTAATAAAAACAAAAACAGAATGTACTTAGCAACTGGAATGTAGAGAAATGCTATTTTCATATTTTTTTTTTTTTAACTGAAAAATAACGTCAGTAATTTGTTTTTATTAGTTACTTTGTTCATTTAATTTCATTTTCGTATTTTGCTTTGATAAAGTCCACATTGGACGAAACACGTCAGCAATTACCAGTTTTCCTACTGTCATTTTTATTCATATATCTCCAAGTATAGGATTGGTGTATACGGGATAAATTCCAATAATCAGCAAATACTATTCTTAAAAGAATGCTCAATATAGAGTAGAGCAAATATAATTATTTATTCGAAAATTATAACATAAATATGTTATAAAATCACTAAAAAAATAGCCATCTTGTTTCAACACTTCTGGTGTCTTATTTTATAACATATTTATGTTATAATTTTCGAATAAATACTTATATATATATAAGTTTCATTAAATATGACTGACAAGGTACTGGGGTTAAGTTTTTCATTTAATTTTTCTTGTGTTCTTATAATTTTCTTCTTTTCGGGACATAAATTCTGTAGAAATTGTCTGAATCTCTGAGCACTTTTGGCTATACATTTAGCCATTATCAAGGATGAGTTTATTTTTTTTATACAGAATATTCAATCACAATTTCTACAAAACAGAAGAAAATTATACGGAGACAAGAAAAATGAAATAAAAAGCTTAACCACAGTACCTTGTCAGTCATTTTTAATGAAACTTGTATAAAAGAGGGATTGCTGCCCAAATACACAATTTTATATATATATATATATATATATATATATATAAATATATATGTGTGTGTGTGTGTGTGTGTGGACATTCACATTGTATTTGGTGTATGAGGGTCAAGCAGCTTTGTTCCTAGGAACTAACAGCCAGGCACCAGCACATATGATTTGATGATTTGATTATTGTTGTGAAGGCTTTGTGCAGAACCAACTACACTTTTTGAGGGCTGAATACACGTCCAAACATCTCCATTTTTTAAAAAAAACAAACATGACTGTTAATTCATTGCCAAGCAGTAGAGGAAGATATGCATGTTCATTTATATATCTATTTTACATTTCAGCTAAAATTCCTCTTTTAATTTTTTTTATTTATTTATAATAATTAAAAGAGGAATTTTAACTGAAATATATATATATATATTCAAAAATTATAACATAAGCATGCTGTTGGTACACTGAATGATTTTAAAGACCCAAAGTCAACACACAATCAGTAAAAAGTTGCCAACTCCTGATTTATCAGATGCACCCAAGAAATATGGAGGAACTTAAAGTAAAAAATTAAATATGAATGGAGTAAAATGACAGCGGAAACTCTCCAATGTGTTAATGAATCCTGCAGGCACAGAAATTAAATGTATTTTGAAAAAGAAGGACATTTGGAACAGCACATAGAACAATTAAATAACTAGTAAATAAAATTAGCATGTGTAATTATACTTTTAATAAATTATGGCTATAGTACATGACTTTTGCCTCACTCTGTATATGTGAAATGGTAAGACTATGTTTATATAGGATTTACTTAGTGGTGGTGGGGGATATTTTCTGTCATCAGGCATTTTGTGTGCTCCGACAGTCACCTGGTCCCAAGTGTGTTAGATTAAAGAGGTTGAACTGTTTTACAAACATTTAATTAAATGGTCAAGTTTTGTAATGATTAGCGAGTATCTAATCAGAATAAACATTTGGCCACTAAATAATGTTAAGAATATGAATGTATATACCAATCAAAGTGACCGATATAGCAAGGCAATCCTAAGGGAACTCACTAGGATTTATTATTGGCTGACAGAATCTTAACAACATAAGGTACTCAGGTGACAAATATTCATAGCAAAGAAAGAAAACTGCAAGAATTCCTAGACATGTTAGAAAACAGAAAAATAGTAAAATGTCAGATTATTGGTTGAAAGTAAGAGAAATAGTCCAAAATGTGTGCTACAAAATCAAACAAGTACAGTAATTTAACTTTTTTTTTCTGTATCATCCTGTGTAAGGCAATAAAGCCACTAAAACACTAGGGATTACTGGACATTGGAGAATTAGGAACAGAAACATTAATAATGACCATGAAGTGAAAAGTCAGTGTTTTGCATTATTTAGATGACAATTCATCCATCACACCCTGTAAAAATAATTGGTATTACATAAGAGTTGAGAACTCTCTTTATTTCTTTTTATTTTAAAAGAATAATCAGGAGGACAGTAGATACTGTCATCCTGATTACTCTTTTTGCTATCTAGCAAATGATAATTGACGCCATGTGGGAAGTGTTTTAACAGATGAGGAAAAAATGTAATACAGAAATCGGAAAACACATTGGAATAGTGAAAAATGCCTTTCAAAAGCTAAACAAAGTATTAAGAAACAGGAAAATTTCATTGGAAATAAAAGGAGCGCTCAACTCTTATGTAATACCAATTATCTTTTACAGGGTGTGATGGATGAATTGTCATCTAAATAATGGAAAACACTGACATCTGATTTTAACAGATATATTTACCAAAATCACACAAAACTATTTTGAAATACTAAAGAGTAAATTTATTCAATAAAATCACCATTGGCTTCAGCTATGGTCTCCAGATGACTTTGGAATCTCCTCCAACTCTTCTGGACAGTCTCCTTATTTAAGTTGGTGAATGCTGCCATAATCATTGCCTTCAGTTCATCTTTGGTGTTACAAGGAGTTTTCGTGGTCTCTCACTCAACTGCACCTCACACATAATAATCAAGGGGATTGCAGTCTGGGAAGTTAGGTGGCCAGATGTAATGGGTGATGTGGTCGCAGAAATTGCCTGACAGCCATGACTGGGTTCTCCTGCTTATGTGGCATGGTGCATAGTCCTGTTGACACACAAAAGATCTTGCTAGAGAGTCCAGTCTACCCTGCCATTTAACTTATTACTGTGGGGAGAAAATATGGATTTGTGTCTTTCCCTCGAAATTTGTTTAAAAGTGAATGGAATTTGAACTCAGCACACTGATTCCACCTTTGCTGTCTATACCTCTTACAGTACACACATGGCATTGAATTCTTATTCAGTTCAATGCTAGGTTCAAAAGATATGGAGCAAGAAGTTTTTCACAAGATGTCTAATAAACTATTGTCAAGTTCTTAATATATAAATACATGCATATATATATATATAAATATACAAATAAAGAAAAGAAGAAAAATATTCTTAATTGATGCATTTCAATCTATGAGTGACTTCATCATTGGAAATGTAGGATTTATTTTGTTGCACATGTTTATATACAACAGCAAGGATGTTGTTGGTTTAGCATGGCTTTTAAATTTGGGAACATTCATGAATATTCATTTTATATATATATATATATATATATATATATATATATATATACATACATACATACACACAAACATAAGATAAAGAACAAATCAGAAACATTTAACAATCTAATATGTTTCATGTTTTTTTAAAGCTTCATCAGAGAATAATAAAAGTGAAACATATTACACCAATAAATGTTTTATATATATATATATATACGAGTTGGGATCAAATATGGATTGGAATCCAACAGAATATGATTTATAGACACACACACTCACATATATGTGTGTGTGTGTGTCTATAAAACAGACAGATATTTATGGAAATTCAGGTGAAAGAAGTTTCTCAAGAGAGATTTGTCTGAATCTTAAGATTCATTATAATATTCAATCTGAAACTTTGTAATCTCAAATTTTTCATATCTGCTCTTGATGGTTATCATTTCCAAATAGAAACATACATTTATTGTGAAGCATTTTCTCTATTTTCCCAAAATAAGAATTTTCAACAGGTTGTGTCAACACTTGTAAGTGCCTCAATTTTGGGTCAATATTTGAAAGTCTCTTGAAAAGCTCATTTGGCACATTTGTAATTTTACAACGGCTTAAATGGACAATGATTTGAGAGCAACAACTTTTACAACTCTTTCTTTCTGCTAGAAAACATGCATCACTTTTTCTCTCTCTTTCACACACACACACATATATATATATATATATATATATATATATATATATATATATATGAGTCGTGGGTGAAATGTTATTAAGCTCTTCCAGAAAAAACATCTGATGTTTGGTTGAAATTGAGAAGTGGGTCAAGCTGGGAATGTTATATATATATATATATATATATATATATATATATATAGGTAATAAAACAACTATGATGCAATGGTTTATTGAGTGTTAGAGAGTATACGAAAAATGTTATTAAGGAAAGAGAACAAGAATAAGAATTAAGAAAACAGAAGATAATGATTGGCATTGCATTTAAACTTTTGAAGGCCAAAGTTGACTGAGAAGCAAGAATCCGGAAGGGAGTTCCACAAGGGAGAAGTGTGATAGAAGAAACTTTTAGCGAGATGTAAATGTATGTTCTTTGCTATTTCAACTGTAAAATGATGAGACCTAACTGCTAATCTAGTACTGTGGTACCATAGAGGAATATTCATCAGAACAATTATCATGAAAATATTTATAGAAAAGGCACAGGGAGGTACATTATGGCAGCAGGAAAGTGACAGGTCAAGACCAATAATATTGCAGATTCTTCTTTGGATTTTATCAAGAATCTCTAAATGTAGAGCAGGAGCATCAGAACAGACGTGGAAGCAATATTTAAAGGAACGATGAATGGTAGACTTACGGAAAATTGTGCCACTCAAAAAGATGATCCAATTTTGAGTTCACCGAGTGCATGTCAGTGCTAATATGTATTCTGATATAATTCATGTCTTGCACTTTTGCCTGTGGAACTTTCTTCCTGTTCCTTGATTTCCTGTTAACTACAATCTTCAAAAATTTAAATTCAACATCAATTGTCATTTTCTTTCTTGCATCCTCTTCTTTTTATTGTCGTTTCCATCACTAGGCAGTGAGTGAGTTATGTGCCATGCATGATACACGATTAGGTGATCATATATCTTTCAATACATGACTGACGAGGCAGATTTTTTGCCCACAGTAGGTTGCCATTTCCTTCTGCAGTTGACCAATTGCTATCCAAGGCTATAGAACCTGTCCTGACCTGCTACTTACCCATAGATTGGGGAAGAACAAGAGGATTTATACCTTTCCCAAGGGTATTAGTACGTAAGTGAATGTAATTGATTCGAATGGAATTCGAACTCGGCTCTCTGATTTCTCAATCCAAGCCACTATCCATCCTCACTGCATCTTAATTCTTTTATTGCTTTGCTTGGTTGGGGGTGGGTGATTAAAAAAGTCTTGTGATATAGTAACAATCATACCAGTACATTGTCTGTGTGTGAGCTTTAGATAGTGACGCATGCTGCAATAAGATTCTACATACATACGTCCTTCTTTTGTTCCATCAGGGCCATTTTTCGGGCATTGTGGCTCATATAGAGGGTTTGATGCTTATTTTGAAAAATTACTGCGCCAATTGGATGTGACGCATCTGTGGCAGTTTGATGTTGGCAACAGCAGGCAAATAAATATTCCTACATAAGACAACCAGTTCCTGGACAGCCATATAGTGTTGAAAAATGATGCAAGTGTGTTGTAGGCGATTACGCACTGAAATATGCCATTCTCCAGCTCCATCATCACTTGCATGAAGGAAGAACCCACTCTCATCCTTAATCATTAGAAATCAATATTTGATCTTCTAGTAATACCATTTGAGACATGTGCAAATACATTGTAGTGTAAGTAGACTATATAGAGGTGTGTGTGCTGGTTGTCCTGCCGCAAGTAAGTTCTTGTTAACACTCCAGGAGCCACATTTTTTCTGATTTGTGCCATGGACACTACTATTGCAGTTCTTTAAAAAATGCTGATCAAAAAGGCGATGAGCTGTTCCAGCAGAGTAACGCCTGCCCAACTTGATGCCCATACTATTCAATATATTCTTCAAGATTTATGAGATAATGCTTTGTTCACTTAGAACTCTTTTAGCATTGTGCCAACCAGTGCAAGAGGAATAAAATAATGTATTGCAAAATATTATTCGCTATGTGTAACATCCAAGGATAATATAAAATGTATTACTATGGGTTTTGCTGACTATTGATACACAATTATCTTAGAACTGGTGCATGCATTGATCTGTATATATGATATTTGACTCTAAATCCAGTCTTATTATTATGTCAGGGTTAGAATACCAATGATACGGGTACCATGTAAACTAGTAATACTTGCCGCATGATCAGGTCATCGGTAACTACATGGGTTCCCTCACCAGGATTCTCTACTCAGGAGGGTACCCAGACACCCAGTGGGATTAAAAAAAGAAACCTGTTGGCAAACTTGACCTACCTTCCTGCCTGAAAAAAAAAAACCAACCCTGAAGTGTCAAAAGGACAGTTTTTCCATTGATACCGTTATTATTTTAACTACCTTCACTCCTCGGGCAATGTTTATTGTTTTAAAAAGAGATGATTAGAATTGGAATAAAACCTAAACATATAAAAGTGATTTTATATATTTTTTTGTTCTTGAGAATTTACAAAAATAATAGAGCAGCAGTTTGTGGGAAGATGCTGATCGAGTGGAAGTTACATCTCATAAATAGAATACAAATGGAATGAGGGTGGTTTGCTACAATGTGCACTGTATGGTGGGTCTTAGGCGTGAAGGTTAGAACTGGTGGATATAAGGAATGTAATTCATTTGAACAGAGAGAAATAAGTAAAGGTAGAAGATTATGTCGTACCAATCTTCTAAGTTAAATACAAGTACTCAAAAGTCATCATTTTTTTACCTGGATTTGGACTTCAATCAGTAGCACCAGTAAAATACACGAAACTACCTTATCTACTATGCAGCCTCTTGATATTTACAAAGCTTAGCTAAATGGAGTTTTGAGAGAGACAATATCTACTGTACATGTAAAAGTTTAAATGGCTTCTAATTTTAATTTTTTCAATTACAATGCCAAATAAATATAAGTGATTATTCTCTGGATTTGCCACACTTTCAAGCGATGAGAGCCCACCTGACCTGAAAAATAAATAACCATGGCAATGATCGTGATGTAAACACTAACTACTGGCAGTAGTCCTGAAATATGTAACTATCTCAGCCACAGGGCCAAAACATCTGTGTTTATCAAATAAACTTTTGATACACCTGATTTTTTTTAATTTTATTTGACAGCTGTGTAGAAATGTGTCAGAAAATTTGTCTAGTTTGTAAATGAGACAAAATAACAGAAAGGCCACCAAAGTAAACATTCTAGAAGAGTCTCCATCTTCCATAAATTCTGATTGGTCACTCACTTTTTCTTGTTACAAGATCACATTTTTTGAAGGAAAATTGATACACATTAACATTTGACAATTTAAAACAGAATTTATTTACAAATTCTAACCTCCTAACCTTACTGAAAAGTAAAGACTTTAATAACCGATGAGGTGATCGAGAGGCCTTCTCTTGACATGTCTTGAATTTGGAGCCTATTTTTGATGATGCTATGTCTGACAACAAAAATTTGAATGTTCTAGAAAAAAAAGATTGAAAAGGAGAATTCGACAAACTTCATGTCCACAAAAAAAAAAAAAAAAAATCGTTGTGCCAAAAGAACGATTTTTTCCATTGATACCGCTATTATTTTAACTACCTTCACTCCTGAGTAATGTTTATTGTTTTAAAATCCTTCATTCTTTTTACGGGCACGATGATACAATTTTGCAGAAAACTTTTCCTTTGGATTATTTTCGACTAATCAGATGCAAGGAATTCAAGTAACTAAGTGATTCTGGAAACCTAAATATAAACAAGTTCATTGACCAGTGAAAATTATTATTCGTTCACGTGTCAGGCTCAAACCCTTCAACGATAAAGTAATTACAAATTTTTCTTTGGTTGTTCCAACTCTGTGCAAGGCTGACTTGAGCTGGACGATTAATACGATACTTATACTTACTTATCTTAATGTCTGGGCCAAAAAGAAAATTAACAAGAGACATTGAGAACTTTGTTTCACTACAGTTTATATAAGAAAGAATAAACGATCATTAGTAGAAAGCCAAGTTTTCGTATGCTTCTTTTTTATCATATGAGAACACGCACACACTGGAAATACACACAAATACACAACCTTTCAAATTCCGTACTATCAGTTGTAAGTGTCATTTTTAAATAGACATTTTTTCTCTTAACCTAATTTAATTTTTTAGGCGTTCAAACGAATATTTTAAGCAATCCTATATACCCTTCTTGCATTTCCAATTGAAATTTAATTATAAATAAATTCTTTCTGTTTAATTTAACACTGAGTTGTGTACCTAATGACCCTATCATATTTTTTTTTTATTTTTTCTATATAGAAAGATTTTGAATACACAAGAAAGATTTTTAGAGAGATATTTTTTCTAGAGAAAAGTTGATACTCGTGAACAATTATTGCAATTGAGAAATTTAAAAAAAAAATAATTAATTAGAAAGCTGAAAGTCTACCGCTTCTTTATAACTAAAAAGTTAATGTCTATAAAATTTATATTTTGAAAAAAAAACAAAAAACAAAAATAGAAATAGTAATGTTTACAGAAAATTCTCTTTCATACACGGACATTGATTATGTTATAGTTTGTTTGAGATTTTAAATTACTTACAGTCGGAGTCTTTTCACCATATTTTGACCAGAATGTCATTGGAATTTGGGTCCTGTGTCCAGTTTTCTGGTCAAACGTGTTACACATTATGAAGGGGGGAGAGTACAAATGCAAAGTGATGGCTTTTTCACAATGGCTGGGATTCTCCATTCTGTGCAGACCTATGGAATCTGAAAAGAAAAGGAATGAAAATACCAAAATAATCATAATAAATTTATTGGAGTAATGGCATTTAAATTGGCTTATTGGCATTGTCGACCAAATGGAAGCTGTTCAAATTTATTAACAACATGATATGGGCATGTGGTTAGAACTTTTGTTTTCCGACCCGTTTTTACAGTAGATTTGTCAAGAATGTAACTTTTTGATGTTATCGGTCTGGGAGAGGCGATCCCAGCGTTGGAAAGGTGTCTAAAAAACATATCACAGGTTGACCCAAGCCTTGTGAGTAAAATTGCGTAGACAGAACTGTTCAGAAGCAGACGACAGTTCTACTCGCATGTAAGTCATCGTGACAGAGGGTTTGAATGTTCAAACTGCTGATCATGATTCTCTCCTAGAACTGTAACTAAGGTCTGCTCAGCATAGTTTAAGTATGCAGTAAAGGGGCGGGGCTCTATGTGTGTTGAACAAGCACCAATGTGCCTGAGCAGGTGTCTTTTTTCTTTATGTTCCCCCAATACATGGCCTAAGAGGCACTCAAAGTAGATGGTTATTGTGTGGTATGGCATGAACATAAGAAAGGGCAAGAAGTGAAGTTCTTGGGGCTATGCAGGAAAGATAATGTCTAACTCTTGACTTAAGGAGGTCAAGATTTATTTAAATTTCAAGTGAGGATGTCAGAAGTTGAAGTAGATTTTAGAAAAGACCGGAAAGCCAATCCTAAACAGGAAACAAGAGATAAACCTCTACTCCTGTTCAAAAGACTGGTGAACAGGGCGATTAGCGAACCTATCTACTCCTATTAGTAAATTTATAACATATATATATATATATATATATATATATATATACGAAGAAATATAGTTTTAAGGTGTGCTATATTTATGGGATAAAGTACTCAATATCAGAGATAGAGCGTATGTAATTATAAATTACAAAGTGAATATTGAAGTAATCACCCAGAGGCGACATGCCTGACGATTGCGTCTAGCATGAAACAGCCTGTCGCCTCTGAGTATTCAATGACTTCAATGTTCACTTTTATATATATATATATATGTGCGATACAGACGTAATATTGGAGATTGTGAGGCTTTCTTTATTTGTCCTAAGCTTTCATTTCCGTCTGGAATCATCTTCAGGGAAATAAACTAGTAGCGAAAATCTGCTTCAATGTGAATTGTGAAGCAGACTTCTAGTACTGGTTCATTATCCGGGAAATGTACAGTTTTCAATGAACTATAAGCTTAGAACAAATGAATAAAGTTCCAGAGAGCATCATAATCTCCAATAAATTAGTATAATACCCATGAAAAATGATGATGAAAAAAATTTTGTATTGTTTATTGGGACTTCAATAAAGTACATAAAGTATTTCCGTAACATTTATATAAAATGCGATGAAAGAAAAGGGAAGAGGTTTATATTACCATTGATATAAGTGACTTGATTCTTGCTAAATTCTGACTGCGATTTCATGCACATCTCCTCCTCTGGGGCAGATTCCTCTGGCCATTCAAAAATTTCTTCTCTGACTTTCCCAGAAAGAACTTTGAGGAAGCAGTGCGAGTTAGCATGGGAATGAATGCAACTACCTTGGCTTTCGTTCCAGCAGAGAATCATAAGGTTGAATTTACCATTGCCTTCGTCTACCAAGTTCCGTGTATATCTGCAGAAGGAAAAAAACATTCTTTAATACAAAGTTTGAGTAATTAGAAACCATGTTAAACATAAAGATAGATTGAAGCCTAGCAATTAAAAAAATGTCCCTGATAGACGAATTGTGTGTAGTTGTAAAGAAAAGAAAAAGAAGAAAAAAAACTGTCAGCTTATAGTTGCAACAAACGTCTGCAATAGATTTCTTCTGTCTCTCGAACGCAACACTTGTATCCAAGTCACAATTCAAACGATAGTCGGTCGTAACAGTCCAACAGGCAACGTAGAAACGACAAAATGGGGTCACACGTCCAACCTTCACTTCTCACCAGCAACAACGCGTGTTCGTCCACCAAGCTCAGAAAATCTAATCTGCCCACATAAGCGAAAAACAACGGCTTTTGTTCACCGAGAGATCTTTCTGATTGGTCACGCCATTCAGGGGAGGGAAGAACATTAGCATAGATCCTAGTCCTTAAAGTAGATTTTTGCTAACCACTTTTTGGTAATTTTTCTTCGGCAGATCTCACACAAAACACGAATTCTTTTTCGAGGTAGCTGATTATTTCTTTCACTACAGTATGGCATGTAAATTGGAACTATTTCAAATTCCCACATTTTAAGGTGGAGAAGGGAATAAAGATCAGCTTCTGAACATTAAAAAAGAGATGAAAGAAAAAACGTCAAAATATTTGTAATGGTGAAAACAACTGAAATATTAGGACGCATCAAAATGATTTTTCTTTTCTACAGCCGTTTACTTTAAAGTTTATTTCACATACACATATAAAGAATGGCTATGACAAAACATCAAAAGACTTCGACTAGAATAGTAATAATGTAATAGTACGGACTTGGGGTTAACCTTAATCCTCCCCAGGGCAGAGGAGGAGGCAGCTTCTGCTGTAACTGCCTAGAAATTAATCTTTCTTTCATATTAATTATTCTTTTATAGGAAAGGTGCTGAAAAGTTATCGTTCCGAGTCACTTCCTAAAATCTCATTTTTTTAAAAAAATCCCTTCTTAGATGAGTTGAGAACTTTTCAACACTTCATTGTATTTCTTTGTCTACTCGGTGTGTGTCTACTCGGATGTAAGATGATTTGAATATGGGAATATACGACTGGAGATAAGAAAACGAACTTTATAACTTCCATTGCATTTGAAATTAAACGTTGAACATTATATATATATATATATATATATATATATATATATACACACACACACACACACGAGTCGAAAAATTTTATATATATATAATTTTTCGACTCATTTAATACGAAAAATGCTAACGTATTGACGTTAGTTGAAATAGTCTATACAGGTATATATCTTGCTATCTTGCCTTACGTCGGTCATTTGTTCCAGGAGAGGCGACTGAAGTCGAATTTACTTGTTACTAGGCTTAACCACAAATAACCATTCCCAGTTCTGGATTTTATTTATAAATTATTTTTTAATAATATATGGTCAATAAAAATCTGTTTTAAGCTTACAAACAAACAAATTTTAGTTTTTAATATAATACAGAAAAAAAGCAATCTCAGATGTTTTAATATTTCATTCTCTATGATTTATGATGATTATATTAACATCTACTGTAAATGTACGTATTTTAATATAGGTACCAAAATGAGATCGCTGGAAAATGGGCATAGCAGTATAACGGCCTTAAACTTGATGAAAATAATTTTTTATCGTCTAAATGTTTATGTTATTATCAAGAAGAAAAATCAAAGTACTTTTTGATTATTTTTTTTACATTTTTTAATAATTTCTAGCAAGTCCAAAATTTTCGTTAAAAATCTTGTATTTTTTTGATCAGCAAAACTGACAGAAAATCGATCGTCAGCCATTTTTTAACCTTTGTTTACAAAAGTGAAAATCTCCGTTTAATATGATTTTATATTACTTTATTCTTCTTATTGTACAGTAACATGATTTTATGTGTTTTTAAAGCTTTTTTAATGAATACAACTTCAATATTTATGACGGATGAACATAAAGTCAGATAAAATGACTTAAACTTGATTTTTATTTTTCCATATATTTTTTGACAAACGATGTATAATCGAGAACGACTTAACTCGAAACGAGGTAATCCAAGCTATACTCATGAAGTAATTTTGAATTTCTCTAGTATATAATTTATATGCTCTGTTATAATAAATACATTGAGATCTTTTTTGTGGATCAGTTTTAATATTTTATATTATTAGGATCCACTTGGAGATTATATATATATATATATATATATATATATATATATATATATATATAAAGAAATATAGTCTTAAGGTGTGCTATATTTATGGAATAAAGTGCTCAATATCAGAGATAGAGCGTGTGTAAATATAAAAGTGAACATAGAAGTCAACACTTAGAGGCGACAGTCTGTTTCATGCTATATGCAATCGTCAGGCCACATATGCTGTTATGTTTCTCGGCTATTTATATATATACGGGTTAGTGGTGCATTGTGGGTATTCTATTATGGCGGTTATTTTACCGGAAGTTGTTTGTTTATTTATTTGGGTCAAATTATATTGCTTGTTTTTATTTTTTTGTTTCTTATTTTATTTATTTATTAACGTAGTAAAAATTTGTTTATATCACTTAACAGTTTTGTTTTGGTTTGAGAATTTAATTAAAGCTATTTGTTCAATTTTGGGGTTGATTGTTGTAGTTAAGCTAGAACCAATATTCGCAACAAACAACGATGTGATTGCTCATCTTCCGAGAATGGCTGCTCATCTTCCGAGCATGGCTGCTCATCTTCCGAGCATGGCTGCTCATCAGCTCAGGCTCATTTATGTTTCTACAACGCTCACAGAGCCAACCGATGCGTTATACTGCAACTAGCTTAGTTACAGTTAAAATATTTGCCTTGTTAGGTTACACATATAGTTTAGAATTCAGAGTTTTCCTTCTCCTAGACTGGTTGCCAATCACATCCAGATGAGTGAAGTTTTCAACAAAATCAATGATTTTTTTAAGTGTTTGTTATTAAAGTAAGGCCATTTTAGTTACAGAATCCGAAACCGATTTTTTGAAGTAGCAAATGTTGGCCTTAGAACATACTCTATGGCCTATTTCATATAGCCTTAAAATTCCTCTGTAATTGGTCAAATTTCAAAATTTACTTAGGGGCTTGCAGTGCTTAAAGCGTCAGCTGTGTGCGATCGTTGGGCTCGCCAGAATTTATACATAACCTACATTTTGGCAGTCGAATTTATTGTTGCTAGTTGCGAAGGGGCTCGCCATATTTGTTCAAGCTTCAGGGTCCAAAAAATCAATCTATCCAATAATACGTCCGACAATATTCGCAGTGTTCGGACAGTTGATAATAGTTTCACCAAGTAGACGAAATCTCGTATTACATGCAGTGAAAGGGCTACACAGTCACAGGAGGTTGAAAGGTTTTGTGTGCGTAGTCATTAAATCAAATAGAAGTGAGAAAGATTTTCTCTGAAGCAGTTTCCGTAATAGACAAAAATCACCGACACTAAAACGTCGCAAAAACACAGCGCCGTTCATTTTCTGTCTTAATGTCTTTTCTAATGGCACAGTGCGTTAAACAGTTTTGCTAGTCTGTCCAGGGCTGACAGCCGCATCACATTGAAACACCGGTTCTCATAAGATTACCGAAGTTAAGCAACGTCAATCCTGGTCAGTACGTAGATGGGTCACCGCTTGGATATGGGGGTGGTGTAATGGATAATGGCTCGGAACTATTAATCGGAGAGCCGAGTTCCAATTCCAATTGGGTTCATTACATTCACTTAAGCGCAAATACTCTTGGGAAAGGTATGGAGCCGCTTCTTCTCCCTCAGCTATAGGTTAATTAGTAAAACTTTTATCAGTAAACCATTATTATCGCCAAAAAATTATTACAAAAAATTTACTGGCTTTAAATAAACTGCAATGAGTTGATAAGCTGCCGAAAAGCGAATCAATCAGTCAATTATAGTGTGTCAAATGGCTGTTTTCAATTCCCTAATCCTGCCAAATTACGCCATTTTTGGGGTAATTTATAAAAACGCACACTAAGTTTTCGTGGAACAGTCTCCCAAAGGGATGCTTCTCCAAACACGATAATCTTAATCTCTTCAAGTCTCAGTCAATGGTCATCTATCCTTCATATCCTTATAATCTTCATTTCCTACTCCCTTCTCTGATGTTAATATCAAACACTTCATTCTGTAACCCTCTATCTTGAGAGGCTCTTGGGTCTTGATTTGAGTGATCTTTAATTAAAAAGGAAAAGGGCTCACAAATCGATCACTTCATCGGTGGAAGATAGAATGAATAAAGAATGATTTGGGACGGTAATTTCCAATTCCCTTTGCCAATTTACATGGTCATTTTTTTTTTTTTTATCATTACAAAGTTTCGGTAAAAATATAAAAATATTATTTAAACTAATGGCAGAAGACTCTTATTCCGGATATCGGTTTTACGAAATATCTTCTTGGAAACTAATTACTTGATCCTTAAGACATATTAGAAATAGAAATCAATATCAAAATATCGATCCAATTAAATGGAAAGACAGCAATCATTACCAAGCGAAGTACAATGAAAGGTCAAGAGTGGCTAGACCGAGTGATAGTTAGATTAGCCATTCGTTGTCTGAGTCGAATACTGAAGCGATGTAATAAACTTCTGTTGTTTTGTTGTTATCTGTTGGCGATGAGCGTTGTTAACGTTCTTTCACTCAAGCTAAATTTTGATGTGCCTTCACGCTTGATATTTCTTTTGTCTGAATGGGGTACTGTCCTTTTAATATATTTTGCTTATGTGAGAAGTATCGCGTCTAATGTTAATAACTGAAATCAATGTTTGCAAAGAAAAGTCGTCTAAAGGGCCCAGTTCTGAACCATTATACAAGAAAGAAGAAATAATTGATACAATTTGTTGGTTTCAAATATTTAGAGCTCGACTCCGATCATTTACACTATTTAAATTGTTCGGGCTGTTTTCCTCGTTTTTGTTGACATATTCACAACGTTTCGGCCGTTGTACGCTCCGACCTTCTTCAGAGCTCATATCGTAATTTTTGTTATTATTGCACTTCTCTAGCACTACGTATTCTCATATTATAATCATTTCTATGCTTGGTCGGCTTAGGAGTTTAGTCATGTTCTCCTTTATGGGTGGGGAGTCTTACTTGGAAGAGATATATGCGAAGTGTTCAACTACATTTGAAGGTCGTCCTGATGTTATACGGAACACAGATCTTTTGTATTTCTTCCGATAATCCCTAACAGGGTGCCTCCGTATGTTAATTGAATTCATTTGACACGTTAAATGATTTTCTGACCTCCACCACTTTTATAAGGACGCCCTCGTTTATATAAGACACTTAAGAGGATATTGTTAAGTCCTTATAAAAAAAAAAAAAGTTTTCGCATGAGATTGTTTAAGTAGAACTTTTCCAATTATTACTGATATACACTCCTTTCTCACGATGTCGGTTTTTTTTTTTATCCTGGAACAGTCTGGCATTATCATAACAAAGGCATTCTCACCTAGCGTCGCCAATGCAAGGGTCACAACATTAGTACAACCCCAAAACACTAGGTGTATTATATTGAGGATCGAACACTTGCTACTTTGTCATAATTACTTCTAGCGAGATGAATATATATATATATATATATATATATATATATATAGTTCTTACTGGGTGCCCCAAACAAAATTTGACATTATATGACCCATGAAAAGTTGACATGCCGTAGAATCGGGCAACGGAATATTTGTCAATGTCCTCGTTATGACGCACGTTAAATATAGAGTGAAATTTGGTTGAATAAGCAATTACAGAGAACGAGGAGAGTAGAGGAAAATAAGGGAAGGGGTGAAAACATAGGTACAGAGGCGGAGTATATGAATAGAGGTGGAGGGAGGAAAGAGAGAAATCACATGTACACACTGACAATCACATAACAAAAACCGAAAAAAAAAGAACAGTAAAATTACTTTATATTTCTCGTCTTCAGTAGGGCTCTTTGTTTTTGATTATGTCTATCAGCCCCCAGGGGTCCATTTGTGTTTCTTCAACACTCACAGGTCCAATCTGTATTTCCTCAACATTCACAGGGCCAACCTGTATGCACCTGTCAAGTATTGCTATTTTTCAGCACCCCACATTGCTACCGAATGTGACACAAGGTCGAGGTTTAAAGTAGGTTTACCGGCAACACAACGTGGAAAAATTACCCAAGATCCGCTTCTTGCTTTATCGGGGACGCCTCAGGCACCGAGCAATATACTCATCACCTCCCGAATGAGAGTTACTCCCTAGGGAGAATGCCCCCCTGTGGCTCGGGCGTGAAAATTTTTTTAAAACTTCCCGGCATGTCCAGTTCCACATACGGTTTTGAATCCAGATCTGTCCTTTTCTTATACTGGTTGTCAGCCATAGTTACATTGTTTTGGTTTGGTTGATTTTCTTTAGCAGCATATCAACACCTATGGTTTATTTAATGCCGAAATCTAAATATTTTGAACAAAATTTTTATTTTATTCATTTGTTAATTTTTTTTTTTTTTAGATAATAAGGTTATTTAAAACTAGTAAATAGTGGTGTTAATAAGACTATGCATGCACGTAGAGAACGATTTCAGTGAATATACAAAAATAGAAAGTCTATACAGCGAGGCAATCCTGAGAGAATTGGAAACCTTACCGGGATTTAACGTTGGCGGCCACAATCATAACAACATAAGATACGCAGATGACACAATACTGATAACAGACACGGAAATGAAATTACAGAAGGTGACGACGGAGAATGGCAGAAGGGACTAAGCCTAAACTACAAGAAGACGGAGTGTATAGTCGACAGTAAGAGGATGAGCTAGAAATGCGATTTGAAGGTCGGGAACACTAGAATCAAGCAGACGTGGAAGTTTAAATATCTGGGAAGCTTTTTGACAGAGGACGGTAAGTTCGACACTGACATCCGCAAACGTATTCGGATGGCCAAGGACACATTCCAAAAGCTACGAGACAGGAGGATATGTTTGGTAACAAAGAAAAGAATACTGAACTGTTACGTGACATCTGTCCTTCTTTATGGCAGCGAATGTTGGACAATTTCCTCAGAGACTCGATGCGACGGAGATATGTTCTACAGAAGGATGCTAAGGATATCATGGACGGAGTGTGTGAGCAACAATGAGATCTTAGAGAGGTTGCAAACAAGGAGGAGGCTTATACTTAACATCAGGAAGAGGCAGTTGAAGCTTCTGGGACACATAATGAGGAAGGAGGGCCTGGAGAATCTGATACTCACGGGTTGAACAGAGGGAAAGAGAGACAACGTGTGACATACCCGGCGGACTTAAGCAAGTGGACGATAGAAGCAGATGGAAGGAACTTATTTAGAGCTGCAAGGGATAGAGGGAGGTGGAGAGCCATGATCGCCTACGTCCTGAAAGGACATGGCACATAAAAAGAAAAGAAAGATAGTCTAATTAACTCATAGCTAGGAGAGAAAAAGGTGGATTCATACCTTTCCCAAGGATATTTTAGCGCAAGTGAATATAATAAACCCGACTGGAATTTGAACTCGGCTCTCCTATTACACCATCCGCACACCCAACCATATAGCACCTGGTATTCTCAAGCGGTCACTCATCTAAGTACTGACTAAGCTTAACTTCGCTGATCATATAGAAACCCAGCCACGATCAAATAGTAGAGTCTACATTACTATTTAATCCATAGCTGGGAGTAACCAACGGTATTTGTGCGAAAGAGAATATAACTATATTGACCGGAATCCGAATTGTTGGTTGTTTTTGTTTATCGGCACATCAACACATGTATGGGTTATTTAATGTCGAAATCTAATTAATCGGAACACAGTTTTAGCTTCAACTAAATATATTTTGAAAACAATTGTATGACCTTAAATCCAGATAGTGTTGGTTATTTGACTATAAATAGATATTGTTGGTAATTTTTTATATAAAAATGTATTGCTGGTATTTTCAAAAATGCATTTTTATAATCTCATATTGTTTTGTGATTGCTATCTTGGGTCAGGGGTGGAACTGGGAACAGCAACAATTAACAATTTAGAATCCAAACTCGGCTTTGAGCTTTTAATCATTTAAACCACATGCAATTTAGTAACACTGAATAAAGAAATAATTGTTTTTTGCGGTAAATGTGTGTTTCTTGTAAAACAGGTGCACAAATGTTGCGGCTAAAATTCTCGTATCACAGATTGTTTTTTAAAGTTACGACGAAAGCGATTCCTATCTGAACAGGCTTAGTTTTATGTTTTTTAGTTCCCACCTCGCATATTGACTCAAACACGGGTTTTATTTCGCTTCTTGGGTTTGGTCGAATGACAAAGATCAGGAAATATACAGAAGTTCACTTAGTAAGAGAATTGAAAAACTTCGGTTAATAAAATGCATGCAGAAATGAAACCAAAAAATCGTGACCCGCTGTTTTTAAAAATTTGCAAAAAACATAGAATTATCCAATTTAAACGATATTTTCAGTATTGAAATTTTGTGTGCGCAATAGGTTATTTTATTAATGATTTATTATATGGCAATATTTTGGGGCTCTGTTTCATTACGATCTTGTCGGAGTTAGCTCCTCCTTAATTCCCAAATTGTCACTAGGGGTCACTCTCCCTATATTATAAATACTGGGCGACTTCTCGCCTCGTTCTCGTTTTCATTTCTTCATTTCAGCAATTACAATGTAAGCTCTCTTAGAATATCCGTGTCTTCCCATTTGTGGAAGACGGCATGAACATTATACACACATACACGTACGTACGAACATTCACCAAAGAACAGACACAAACGTTCACACACATATTATTGTCTATGTCCATTGTAAAATTGTTTTGTTTAATACATATATTTGTTTATATATATATATATATATATATATATATATATATATATATATATATGTATGTATATCGGTTTTGTTTCTTTATCTTCAGTTGGACTTAATTCAGGCCCGGCCATTTTCTTGTAGTTGGACCTTTTAATATTTTACCAGGAGTTACACACGTGTTTCTAATACAACACGCAAACACACACCGTCCTCTACAATCCCTTGAGTCTCATTTTTAATTTGGGGAACTCGTTTTACAGTTATAGAAAAAAAATACCTGAAGATGTTATTTCAGTAAAATAAAAAAATGCAATATGATGTGTGGATACACTGAAAATTCGTTCTGAACCATACCAAAAATAATTCAACAAAACTGAAAAAGTTTTTAGAGTTCGTGCCTGCATTATTGAATAAAAGACATTATGTTCTTTCAGATTGGACAAGACATAAATCTATACTTAATATTTATTTCCACAAAAAGACTTGTAATTTTTCAGTGTAATTCTTTTTCTTTTTATTAAGTAAAGGCTTTATTGAAAAATCAAAAACTGTAAAGATTAAATGCTATTTTTAAATGGTAACCATTTTTTGTCTTAAAGTATTTAATTTTTTTTAATTTTTGTAACTTAGATTATTTTTTATATGGAAGTTCAAAAAAGAAATAATCTGAAGAAATTCGGAAGAATGATATGAAAATTTAGTAACTTAAATTTGGAACAATAAAAAATTATTGAGTGCTAATAAATATTTTATTACATAAATTAATAAAAAATCGAAGGCACTGCATTAAACTCGAAATATGTTTTTCCGAGATATTTTAAACTGAAGCTAAATCAATTCAAATTAAACAAAATCATTTTTTTCAAATAATGTTTCAGAAAGTATATTTTATTTTTGCAAGATTTTTTTAATAAAGAGTATTATTTTGTGTTGACGGATATATCAATATGGACGAATTTATAGATTTTACTGATAATCAGAAAAAAATTCTAATCAATTTAAATTCGGTTTGAAATACACCAAAGCATTTGCTCTTCGAGAATATTAGATTTAATTAATTAGCTTGAAATACAAAGTAAAATTATAAACGCCAAGAAAGATTTTTCATTTTTTCAAAAATCATTTTAAACTTAGGCAACTTTTGTTTTTAGGTGCCTAGAATTAATTACCAATTAAAATCACTGCCTTATTATTATTTAGCTACCGTCACGAACTTCTTAAATAAGAAACAATGCATTTGAAACAATTTAAATTTGAAAGATAAAAGCCTAAAGCATTGGAAAAAAAAAATAAAAGAAATTCCATTTGTAAAATTCTTATGCAGTTTTTTTAAAAACTTTGACACTTTCACTTGTCACTCATCAAAAACGTTACATAAGAAAAATGTAAACAAATTCAAAGGTTTCTTCAAAATTTCATATTTGTTCTAGAGATAGGGTTTCAAACTCATTCGGAAAATTTAATATTTAATTCATTGGATTTTGTAAAAGTAATGCTTACTTTTTACTTAAAACACAATGGAATTGTTTCATGCCATAAAAATATTTGGCAATATTTAACCGTCGTGTTCCCCCCCCCCCCGCAACGGCCCGGGTGTCAAAAGGATGGTTATTCACTTGACTCCGCTATTATTTATACACTTTTGACTTCCTCATGTTTATTTAGACAAATTATAAAAATATGTGAACGAAATATCATTTGATATTCATTATTTACCATTTTATAAAGAAATAAATTTGAAAGGAAATTGTTTTATTCAAAATTTATGAAGAAAATGACAAAATTATCAAACTATGTAAGAGAAAGAGATGCTCTGAATGTATTTTCACGAATTTCTGTGGCGAGAGCAAATGAAAGACATGTCCAGAAAGGGTATCTATTCAAATTTTATCAATACAATTACTCATCTTTATGTGTTCACAGACATTTTAAAAAAATATATGAATAAAAAATTATTTCCATATTTATTCTTTATAAAATGGTAAATAATAAATATTTCATAATTGGTCCAGATATTTTTATAATCTTGTAAATACAAAATTATTCTTGTAAATAAGCAATCTAATAAATAAATAGTGTTTAATATTTTGTTGTCTATTCTCAAGAATTGGTCCACATATTTTTATAATCTTGTAAATATAAAATTATTCTTGAGAATAAGCAATCTAAATAGTGTTTTACATCTTTGCTGTCAGTTCTCACAAATAAAGAAAAGATATAAATCTACTTTTATATGTTTTGGTTTTATTAAAATTCTAATCATTGCTTTTTAAAAACATTATTGTCGAGGGTTTCAAAAGTGTATACAGTAATAGCGGCGTCAAGGGAATAACCGTCCTTTTGACACAACCAGTTTTTTTTTGTGGCTACAAAAGTTAAACATTGCCAAATATTTAATTCCACCGAATGTTTTGTTTAATTATTCTGAATTTTAAAAAATGAATTAAAATTACGGAATTTTAGTGGAAATTCCGTAATTTTAATTAATCAAAGCAAATAGACAAAATTCTTAAAAAGTTATTGAATTGATAATTGATATTTTTTTCTGTCCATTCTGAAAAAAAAAATGTATTTTATCTAATTATACAAGTAACCGAGTGGTTAGAACGTCTGCATTCTGATCATAAGCCCCGAGTTCAAATCTCACCATGGTCGATTTATCAAGAAGGAGACTTCCTAGTGTTATTGGACTAGAGGGGGTCGATCCCAGCACGCGGCACCTTTGGAAAGTGCCTGAAAACTATACCACAGGTTGGTCCCGTTCCGAGTGAAATTGGGTAGACGGAACCCTTGAGTGCTGTCGATAGCTATGCTAACACGAAGTCACAAGTCATTGTGACCGAGGGCTTTAGCGTACTAGCCTTGTTCAAACTGTTGATTGAAGGTCTGCTCAGCATAGTTGCAGTATAAACCACAGACAGGGTCTGTTGGTGTTGAATAAACACAGATCAGCCTGAGCAAGCGTCTGCAACAGGGATTGGCTAGCCACCTTAGTAGACGGGTATACTCGAATACGAGTAGCCAGCGAGACAAGCAACAATTCTAAGAAAAAAAAAATGAGTTTCATTGAATTATTTTTTGTAAAATTCATTTTTTTTTTACACTTAATTGTTTTACGGAAATAACATCTTCAGAGATTTTTCTTTATATAACTTTTTAAAAATCTTAGAAATACCTCCATTCCAATTAAAAAAGTATACACGAGATATCGAAAAGGTGATTTAAAGTCGACAATCAAAAATATTTCTACAAAGTTTTTTTTTTTTTAATAAAATAACCCTTTCGGTACAGACTTCATCCATGATGAATAGAAAATAATAAAAGAGTCGACCATATTTGGGATCATGTATTTCGCCGGGGTTACATACAGTTTTGAATTCAGCGTTTTCCTTCTCCTAGACTGGTTACCACACAAGGCTATATCTATAGAACTCAGTTTATCCTGCTATTTACCCATACCTTTCCTAAGGGCATTCCATGACTCATGGCATTGTTTTTTAATAAAAGACTCACAACTTTTCCTTTCATTTCGGAAAAACGTATCTATTTTTGTGAAATTAGAAAGTTTCAGGTGAATATAGTAAAAAAAAAAAAAAAATAAACAAATAAATAAGTAAAAATAAAATATAAAGAAGAATAAAGATTTCCAATGCACCCGCCAATAAAATGTATTTTAAGATGCTTGTAAAATACTATAGGAAAGAAATTTGTCATCCTGATTTTTGTTCGCTGCAGAAGAACGGATACACGCTCAAAAGATTTCTTTATTCGTCCAATCAGTAGAAACAGGCCTCAAAAATACATCTGTATTCTTCATGCACATGTTATCTCGCACCTGTACACCCACGCAGTGATCACTCAAAATAATTTAGGAATCATAACATATCTAAACACAGGCATTGACAAACAATGAACATAAAACCTTTCTCTTTTTTGCCAATGCCCTTAATTCATTACTAAAAATAATAAACAAATAAAAATAAAATGATCAACTTAAAAAAATCACATCTAATGGAAATTTGGGCAATGTTTAACCTTCGTGCATGCAAAAAAAAAAAAAAAACGAAAAAAGGTTATTCCCTTGACACCTCTGTTACTCTATACACTTTTGAATCCCTCGGCAATGTTTATTTACAAGATTATAAAAGTACAATGTTATATTTATTATTTACTTTTTTATAAAAAATAAATCTATGAAAACAAGTTTTATATTCACTTTAATAAATAGTGTTTAACATCTTTGCTGTCATTTCTCAAGAATAAAGAGAATGTATAAAACTATTTTCATATGTCTGGGTTTTATTAAACTTTTTAAAACAATAAAACATTGTTGATGGAATTAAAAGTGTCTACAATTTAATACT
Organism: Acanthosepion lycidas; assembly: GCA_963932145.1. Lineage (NCBI taxonomy): Eukaryota > Metazoa > Mollusca > Cephalopoda > Sepiida > Sepiidae > Acanthosepion > Acanthosepion lycidas. The sequence goes on along the minus strand of OZ010593.1, from coordinate 104,204,243 downwards.
AAAGGAAATAACCGTCCTTTTGACACATCGTTAACATAAAGCTTAAGTAAAAAGTTAAAAACTGATTCTAAAGTTTTAAAGTTCCTTCATTTTAATTCAAAGAAAGAATGGTTCTCTACTCGTCCACATTGCTGCCATATCTGTTTTGGTGCTGAGACAATTCATCTCGAGATTCTTGACAAAATTCAAAGAAGGAACTGTAATGTAATCAATCCTCAACTTCAGTCATTTTCTCACCGACGTGACATGGCTTCCCTCCGTCTTTTCTACAAATATTATTATGCTAGTTGTTCTAATGAGCTTTACTCCTTGGTGCCTTGACTGCATGAATTTAAGCTTTCTGCTAGATTGGCAACTAGGTCTCACCATTTTAATGTTGAACTAGCTAGATGCAACCATATGTTATATTCTAATAGTTTCTCGCTTGTGGAACTCCCTTGCGAGTTCTTGCTTTCTTGTCACCGACAATCTATAAAAATTTAAATGTAACATCAATCGGCATCTTCTGTCTTTTTACAGGCCGTTCTTTTATTGTCCTTTCTACTCATTAAAGTAATCTCACTCTCTTTCACTCCCAGGAAACCCTTGCATCTTAGTGGCATCATTGTTGCCTTTTACTTGGAGCAAAATGATTAAAACAAATGAAAAATCAAAACGAGAGTGAGAGAATATAAGAAAAGAAAACATCAAGGAGAGAAAATAATAAAAGAAGAGGAGTTAAGAAGATTAAAAGATAAGTATTGGTATTGCGTTCAAATTTTTGAAGATCAAAGTTGACTGGAAAGCAAAAAGCCGGTCGACAATTCTACAAGGCGAGTAGTGCGATAGAAAAAACAGCATAGGATTTACGGTTACATTTCGCTATTTCAACAGCAAAATGACAAGACCTTGCTACTAATCTCGTTCTGTACTTAAATTCATAAAGTCTAAGTACCAAAGAGAGGAATTTACTTTGCAAATACAAAAATATAACACAAGGACAAAAAAGGCGAGAATAGGGCAAGGCTGATCTTCAATCTGTCCTATCTTAAACTTAGCTAGCCATACATATCCAAACATACCACAGTATTCCTTACACCAAAACAACACTTTCTTACTTACCATTCATACTACTGCTACCATAATACCTAACTAGTTACCATATGTACAATGTCTGGGGTGGATAAAAATAACAAAATTAAAAATGAAACCCCAATGTACCAAAGAAGGAAGTTCATCAGAACAATTAACATGAAACTATTTATAGAAAAGGAAGCTACGTTAGGGCGGTGGGAAAGGGACTGAAGTCGAGATGTCAGGTCAGGACCAATAAGATTGCAGATTCTTATTTGGATTTTATCAAGAATCTCTAAATATATAGCAGAAGCACCAGACTAGATGTGGCAGAAATATTCAAAGCAAAGATGAATGGTAGATTTATAAATATGTAAGACAGATTCTGGCGAGAAAAAAATTGTCTAGTACAACGCAGAAAACCAACTTTCCTAGCAGCTGAACTAGCAATTCATTTACTATAATATTTCCACTTCATATCAGCAGAAGACATTTTAGCGATTCCTAATTAAAACCGCTAAACTTCTTGTTTTCTTTCTTCGGTCATTGATTATTTAAGTTCCTTGCTTATGAAACGTGCCACTCCCTGTCACTAAACAGTTCTCCTGTTCACAGCTATGGCAGGCTAAAAGTGATATAAAAGATTTTCGAAAAATAATTTGAAAAGAACTGTATTGTCAGCAAAAGGAACAGCTGAACATACGAATTACAAATTGGAAATACCAAAGTCAATCATGTACAAAAATTTAAGTGTTTTAACAGTGGACGGAAATGGCGACGCCGAAATCCAAAGGCGAATTGCGATAGCGAAATACGATTTCCAAAAGCTAAGAAAAATATTAAGAAACAGGAAAATCTCGTTAGAATCAAAGAAAAGAATACTTAACTGTGATGTAATATCGGACCTCTTATATGGATCATGCTGACCCATCTCATCAAATATGAAGAAAAGATTTGAAACAAGAGAAATATGGCCCTACTGAAGGATGCTGAGATTACTATGGACCAAACATGTAAACAACGAAGAAGCTTGAGAGAAAATGGAAACAAAAAGAACACTTCTACTTAACATCAGGAAGAGAGGGTTGAAATTTATAGGACACATAATGAGGATAGAAAGCTTTGAAAACTCACAGATCATATTGGGGGGGGGGTAAGAGGAACGGAGGGAACAGGACATAACCTTCCTAATGAGCTTTCGTAAACGGTTGCAGAACAGGGATTAGTAGATATAATGAAAAAGACTAAATCATCATCTACTACTACTACTACTACTACTACGAAGAAGAAGAAGAAGAAGAAGAAGAAGAAGAAAGTTCTTCCAGACACAGTGGAAAATTATTCAGATATTTGTTTTTACACATAATAAATACATTTCACATATTTTTACGCAAAACATAATTAAACCTTTTTTTCTTTAGCTTTCATTTATATATTTTATCCATTTTTGTTTTATTTAAACAAAAGAAAGACTAGATAAAAAATAATTCACGACATCAACCGACTTTGCTAATCACGACGTAGGCTAATAAGTCCAACCAAACAGTTGAATATAGAATTTCACGAACCTTCCAAGCAATAGTCGACGACTCAAGACGAGGTATATCGATTTATTTTACTGCAAGAGCGTGTGACCGGTAAAAACTAATGTCTGTTCTTGAATACTGTATTTGATGCAGGATAATGTAACCATCTTAAATAGAATAAGAATAATAAGTGGACTTTTCGGTAAATATCGTTGTTAAACGCTGCTGCTGATAACAATTCCTTCATAGTCACACGTGACGCACTGTTGGCTATTGACATCGATGTAGAATTACTGGAACTATAGTGGAAACAAAATGAATATTTGGAACTAAACAAATGGGAATATGTAATATTCCCCAATCTAAAAAGACTAAGAAACACAGAATAAGGATAATGAGAAGAAATTGAAGGAACTCTAAACTTGGTACTAACAGAAAAATTCTTATTTATAAAATAGATTCATATATACATAGATAGATATGAACAGATCTAGATCTAAATAGATATATAGATATCACTATAACTAGTAGATATAAACGGATCTATATAGATAGATATTGAACAGATCTAGTTAGATATTGAACAGATCTAGTTAGATATTGAACAGATCTAGTTAGATATTGAACAGATCTAGTTAGATATTGAACAGATCTAGAAAGATAGATAGATATGAACAGATCTAGATAGATAGATAGATATGAACAGATCTAGATAGATAGATAGATATGAACAGATCTAGATAGATAGATATGAACAGATCTAGATAGATAGATATGAACAGATCTAGATAGATAGATATGAACAGATCTAGATAGATAGATATGAACAGATCTAGATAGATAGATATGAACAGATCTAGATAGATAGATATGAACAGATCTAGATAGATAGATATGAACAGATCTAGATAGATATGAACAGATCTAGATAGATATGAACAGATCTAGATAGATAGATATGAACAGATCTAGATAGATAGATATGAACAGATCTAGATAGATAGATATGAACAGATCTAGATAGATAGATATGAACAGATCTAGATAGATAGATATGAACAGATCTAGATAGATAGATATGAACAGATCTAGATAGATAGATATGAACAGATCTAGATAGATAGATATGAACAGATCTAGATAGATAGATATGAACAGATCTAGATAGATAGATATGAACAGATCTAGATAGATAGATATGAACAGATCTAGATAGATAGATATGAACAGATCTAGATAGATAGATATGAACAGATCTAGATAGATAGATATGAACAGATCTAGATAGATAGATATGAACAGATCTAGATAGATAGATATGAACAGATCTAGATAGACAGATAGAACGCCAAAATAGGCAAAAACACGTTGAGAATAAATTAAAAAGAAAAATGTTTATGTGGTTTTGTTTTGCACAGTGTGCAGTCTGACACTACCCGACTCAAATAATCATCACAAAAGGAATGTCGAAGTAAAAAATTCAATATGACGCAGCATTTTCTTTTGCCAAATTGAATCCTATATACTGAAACTGTAATAATATATGGCCAGGTAACATAGCAGTTAAACGGGCAGGAACTGGAATCAACGAACCTTAGATCAAATCCCTGCCTAGTGGAGGATTAGGGTTTGCATAGTAATGTCCTTGGGCAAGTTATGAATCCATGAGCCCCTCCCCCACAAGACCCGTTCACCATAATATGTGTAGCTCAGAGGCGCTAAAAAGCCGAAAGTATGCGACACCCAGTGAAGATCGAACTCACTATTCTTGCTAACCATTACGTCACGTCAAGTGCGCAACAAATGATTTTATAAGCGTAGCTTAGATGTGGTACAAGGACGAAAGTGTGGAGCACCCAACTCACTACTCAGTCGTAAAATGTTCTAAAAGGAGATGACATTAAAAACAATTAAAGAAAATCGTTAAGACAGATTAATGAGTCGGATCCTTGTTGACTGCTTGAACTTGAAACAACATTAAGCTCGTCTGAGTAAACAAGAAAATCTAATCCACACAGAGAGAGACAGAGAGGGGGGATCACACTGAGTGACATTTGATTTGTGTAAAATTTATTTTTTCGATTATTTGAAATCTAACCGAAATAAATTATGTGTGGTCGGAAAGATGGTTAACATTAAAAAAGATGCTACCCTAAAATTGAACAAGAATTTTTTTACAAATTGTTTTTCTTTTTCACTATAATGCTGACAACAAAAAATACTCATAAAATATTTTAGATTAGATGGAGCAATCAGAAAATAAGTCGTAATCTTATGAAATTCGGTCAGTTATTTATTTTTAAATTAACACCTCCAGTCAACTAATTAATTATGTCAGACATGTGATTATAATAATATTAAAGGCGATTATCACAATGACGATGACAATGGTGATGGGATTAAAGAAAACATAAGAATCGGCTTAGCATCAATCTAAATTTGGACGCGACTCTCCCAAACTGGGGTGTCTAGATCAGTGATAAATACTGACGTGCCAAAAGTCATGGGATAGCAGTATGATAAGGTAATGGGAGGTGGCGCCATCGTACTTTTGATTCCTGGAAATACGTAGACATATCAATTGTACTCTGACATTAGTTTGCTAAGTGCAAAGTGATCGAAGTTCGAATTGTGAATGATAATGGGTGCAAGATGGATAAGACATTTCTATTTCTGTAATTGTGGGACAGTGCACATTCCTCGACTTAGGGTGTCCCGTATGTACTGGTAAAACCTGATGCTCACCGCGGAAAGTGAGTAGCGCAGTGGTCGCCCATGGAATCTTAATGATCGCTACCCGAGTTTTCTGGTTAGAATTGTCATGTGTTAACAGACAAGCGACACTAGCTGAAACCAAATCCCACTACAGGAGCTATCAGATGCATACCATCAAGTCAGTTCAGTGTTTTTTTAGTTTTTATAGGATATGAGAGCAGAAGATCCTCCAGGATGGCTCTGTTAACCCCACGATATCAAACACAGCGACTCACCTGAGATTATGATGTCATTGATTGGATGCTTAGTGACAATGTGTGGAGTGTTCCCATGAACTATGGTTCACGTTGTTCAGCCTCCTAGTAAGGTTCAGATAGACCTCAGTTGTCAACAAAGAACTGTACAGGTTGGTTGGTTACGCCATGATATGGGGGGTGTTTAAGAGGATTCGAATTCGGTCAACTTATTCATATAGACGCCATTGATTGCACTGTTTATCTGCACTCACATAAAAACTAATATTTACTTTAATAGCCTCATCGGATCGAGACTATCATAGGGATGTCATTCATGGTGCCAAACTCGTTCAGAAATATTTAAACTGTCAGCTCTGTATACAACTGCTTTCTCAAATCAATGGTTAAAAGTGGCTTCCAATGAATGAAGTCTACGAGATTCTTTTTTTTTTTTTTTTTTTGAATCTCGTCGACTGGCGATACAGAATCAGAAACAAAGAACTTTAACGAATAAGAGAAACCCCATCACTTGAGGACTTTCAACAGTAGCAAAAGCTAAAATATATATCACGTGTAACTCGAAGAGAAAATAATGACATAACCAGAATGTTGGCATTCCACATGACTTCAAACAAAAGGTTAGGAAGGAAACTCTCACCAATGGTGGAAAGAGCAATAACAGTTAGTGGACCAGAAAAATCTATTTAAATTTTTTAAAGATTTTATAAATTTCAATCGAAAGTAGCACTGGCTGCTCGATGGTCAATGAATACCAAAAGTTTCTTTATAAGAAAGCGCTTAACATTAACATTACTATATGACCCAACAAAGATGAATTAGTGCAGCAGGTTAATGCACTGTGTAATCGATTGCTCAATTTGTCCAGAATTGATTTGAGTTGCATTCTGAGGACATCTGATGAATGTTCATATAAATAACGAAATACTTAGGCGTTTTCCTTAAAACGAAAAAGTCACTTATACTTGGAATCAGAATGTGACCCTTGAAATATCTGGGACAAGTATTGAGGAAAGAAGGCTTGCAAAATTTGGCATTCACAGGACATATCAAAGACAAAAGACAGTAATTTATCTAATGAACTTTTGTAAATGGATGGCAGAACAAAAACAGAATGATAGTATAAAATATATTGCTAAGAGCATCAAAGGATTGGAAGTTGTGGAGAACCATGATCGCCCATGTTCTGAAACGACACGGCTTATAGAAGTGAAAGGTATTTATGCTGCAAGATGCTGTACCTGCTAACATGTGAGTGTATGTGTGTGTGGGGGGGATAGAGCTAATCAATTTTTGATCCATAGTTCCATGTGCGTGTGAGACTGCTACTTTAAACTCTGCTATGTGCCATATTCCTTGCTCACAGGTAAGTCTCTTAAGTGGTAAGAATTCATCCGAATAGATTCTATTAAAATTGACTGATAATATCTGTGTTTAATATTACATATTTTCAATTTGCGTCTATGTGTTGTCTCACATCCGGATCAAGTTTATGAAGAAACAAAGTTCATGATGTGTTTGTTCAAGTATTTCGACCATCTCCAGTCATGGTATTTAATGTCAGTGGCATAGAGAATAGTTTTTGACATTTTAACAAGGCTGCATTTCTAATTTAAATATATCATTTTATACAAGTGGAAGCTGATAGGATCTGATTGCTGCACAATACATATGGGAAAACTGCTTGCCTCAAACGTATCTTCACTGTTTGTGAATGTACTTTAAAAAGCTACGTGTATGTCGAAAACACAAGCATTTGTTGGAACTCTTGCCGAAGATACAATAAATGTTGCAAAGCTGCCAATAAAATTTTGTCAACTATAATCAAAGGAAATTTCTTATAAATAGGAAACAATCGGGAAGCCGATTTTAGAAAATAAAAAGGGACAAATCATCGTTGTTTGAAAGGGCTAAAGTATCGTTGAAGGAAATCTGGAATGTCGTTGCTCTCAGACCACGTTCACCACCAGGTGCTCTTATTTTGGGGATTAAAAATACTTCATTCTATTAAAGATTTGCAAGATCAATGAGTAAGAAATGAATAGGCAAGCAATATATTTCCTATAGAAGTCGGATACCAAATAGGTTATGGCATAACTGACTAAATTTGGATTGTCATCAAAAGAAAAGATACCTCAATATTGTGCAGAGGCTGTATCTGCATGTATCTCACATTTCTAGAAAGTGCTGGAAAAATCTTCTGGTATCGTGAGGTACTGCTGGAGTACCTTGAGTTATTGATAAAAATGCGTCGACATTGAAACCATACCTGACACCCATGGCTATTGTCTGATGACAGTTTCATTGGAGGTGCTGATGCCGTGAGTTAATTTATCTTAAATAATAATAATTGACCCCAACACAAAAGTGGCCCCCTTCTGACTGGATGTTTGCAGATCCAACCAACGTTTAATATACCTATTCAAGTATAAATCTGAACAATGTTCACTTATAGAACCAAGTGTGGACGATTGTTTACCTTCAGATTCTAGTACACACCAAAGTAATCTTTACCTGTAAACATGATTTCGCCATGATATTCTTAAAATTCGTTAGCAGAAGCAAATCTCTGTAGCCTTCAACTCTCCTGTCTCTTCTTCATTTGTAAGGAGATTGTCTAACATTCAATGTCATATAGGAGATTAGATATTATATAACAGTTCAGGCCTCTTTCCTTTGTTTCTAAGGACATTCTTCAGTAGAACCACATCATTGCCGCTTCATGTCTCTTCTTTATGCGTGAGGAGATTGTCCAGCATTTATTGCCATATAGGAGATTAGATATTATATAACAGTTCAGGCCTCTTTCCTTTGTTTCTAAGGACATTCTTCAGTAGAACCACATCATTGCCGCTTCATGTCTCTTTATGCGTGAGGAGATTGTCCAGCATTTATTGCCATATAGGAGATTAGATATTATATAACAGTTCAGGCCTCTTTCCTTTGTTTCTAAGGACATTCTTCAGTAGAACCACATCATTGCCGCTTCATGTCTCTTCTTTATGCGTGAGGAGATTGTCCAGCATTTATTGCCATATAGGAGATTAGATATTATATAACAGTTCAGGCCTCTTTCCTTTGTTTCTAAGGACATTCCCAATCTCTTATTACTTTGCTTAGTTTATGAAAGGCACGAGAAGATTGCCTAGCATTCATTGCCATATAATAGGTTAGATATTACCCTATTTTCTTTGTTTCGAAGAACATTTCCCATGTCTTCATATTTTTCTTAGCTTCCGTAAAGCATCTTTTATTTTTCCTATGAGTCTTCGGTTTTCTAAGTCCATTTTCCGTCGTTTGTTAAAACACTTACCCAAATAGTAATACGAAAGGTTAAAGAGAAATCTAACTTACACATATCCCCGAATGAAACCTCGCCTATAATAATATTAACAGTAATAAACAGACAATAAAATGAAATCATTGTATTAGCTTGGTGCAAAAATAATAACGTAATAATGTCGTTTTTTGACGTTAAAAAATACGTCAAAAAACGACATTATTACGTCATTATTTTTGCACCCACCTAATATTTAACAAGTGATTGTTGATGATAGTTACTACTGTAGTGAGGTTAATTGCTTTTCGCTGATTAACATTATCTTATGCGAAGCAAGTAAATATACCAGCGTGACGCATGACTATTCACCATCGAACCTTTCGTGACGTTTTAATAGAGTTATGTCACATGACCAGCCTCTTGTAATGGTGGCTTTGTTTTCGATGCAATGAGGTTAATAAATACAAAACGTATTGCTAATTACAACTATTTTCTTCTCAAAAACTTCATTTCAAATTTTTGACCGACTATTTGAACAACCGGGTTAACTGTACAAACGACAAACGTGACCATCTCGATCTAAATTTGTATATCCTATAATTTTTTCAGTTGTTTTTGTTTTAATGGCAAAGGCGAACGAATATTTAATGTTGAACAGTTGTACATCCTCCATACAAATTTGAACTGGATTTTTTAAATTCACTCTCGCTGCTCATTATGCAAGGTATTTGTTGAACTGAAGAAGAGTTTATCTCATTTTGTATGCAGAGGTTGTGTGCGTGTGTGCCTTGCGCACGTATAAGTGTATGTATGTATGTACGTGATTTTTGCGCATGCGTTTCCGAAAAGAAAAAAAAAGGTGGAACGGTTTACAGTTATATTAATTTGAGGTATAGATGCTAAATTAACGAGAAGGACATTTTTTCTAGAAGAAAGAATGAAAGAAAGAAAGATACAAAGTTAAAGAAAAATAGAAGGGTGAAGAAAGAAAGAAAAGAAAAAAGGAAAACTACAAAGAAAAGGAAAAGGATAAAGTGAAGAGAAAAAGAGAAAAATACAAAGAAAAAAGAAAGGGAAAAGTAGAAAGAGAAGCGAAAACGAAATTTTTAAAAGAGAAGCGAAAAGGAAAAGTACAAGGAAAAGAGAAAAAAGAAAAATACAAAGAAAAGAGGAAAAGAAAAAATACAAGGAGAAAAGAAAAAGAAAAGTACAAGGAGAAGAGAAAAAGAAAAGTACAAAGAGAGGGGGAAAAAGAAGAAATACTAGAAAAATAAAGTATAAAAGGTGGGGAATATTGTCCTGAGGTCAACGAATTTTACGAAATCAGGTAACGTAACAGGGACGAAAAATGATAAAAATTCAGAAATTTTACGCTCTAAACAAACACTTCTGTTTCAAACTAGTCAGTATCATTTCTTCGCATCATGTTTCAAACGCGTTATATATACGCAGGCGGCAATTGCGCAACTTATCCCGATTTAACCTAACAGTAAACAGCTAGAGACTAAGTAATAAATCTCTTTCGCAACACTTGTGCTCGGCATTCCTTACAATAAAAACCCCCACATTATCTGTCTCATCTATTATGAAAAATAAGATTTCTTTATTCAATGTCTAAAATAAATGCCACCGAATTTTCTAATCTTTGTAATGTTAATAGATTTCATCCTTCATCTACAGTTGATGATTCTAAGAGACTCCATGCCCTCGTCAATGATAAGTTGATCGAAGGCGGTGTCTCAGTTGCAGTTAGAGTATTGGCCTCATCCGATACTATACTAGCTACTACACCAGAAGTTCTCACAGCGCTCCGTCGGAAACATCCTGCGCCACCATCAGATGTCAGATTTGTTCAGATGGAAAACAATGATTCAAATATCTCAAAGGAAGCAATGGTTGCCACTCTGAAGTCTTTCTCGGGAAGCAGTAGTGGAGGTGTAGACGGCCTTCGACCGGGTCACATCAAGGACTTAATTTCTATCCACACTGCAGAAGCTGGTGAACATTTGAAAACATCCATAACAGCTCTTATTAATACCATTCTCCGAGCTGAAATACCCCAACATGCTCGCGACTTAATATTTTCAGCCAACTTAACGACTTAAAAAAAAAAAAAAAAAAAAATACGGAGGTATCCGCCTTATCGTTGTTGGTAACATTTTTCGTCGACTCGCGGCAAAAATTGCTTGTGGAGTTGTTGTGAAGGAGATAGGGTATAAATTGCGTCCTGTCCAGCTAGGGGTAGGCATACAGGGTGGATGTGAAGCCGCGGTTCATGCCACAAGATCATTTTTCGAGAATAGATCACCTGTTTCCCCACGTATCTTATTAAAATTGGATATGAAAAACGCTTTCAATAGCATCAGAAGGGATCATGCGCTGGAAGTTTGCCATCAACGGACTCCTTCCATATTTAAACTGGCTCATCTTTCGTATAGTCATTCAAGTATGTTGATCGCCTCCGATAATATTATCTCTTCTGCTACTGAAATCCAGCAAGGTGATCCACTTGGTCCGCTACTATTTGCGATGGCTGTTTACGGGGTATCTCGTTCCATTGTCTCACCTTTCAATATATGGTATCTTGACGATGCAACATTGGGAGGATTCATCGAGGCCGTAGCTGCTGACCTCCGACGAGTTATCCCTGCTTTATCTCTGCTTGGACTTGAAATTAACTCGTCCAAGTCAGAGATAATAAACTTGAATTATAGTGCAGATGATTTCAAGAGTGCTATCCGGTATATCAGACTCATCCTTGAGGATATAAAAATAACACCTAAGGAGGAATTACATATTCTTGGTTCTCCGGTCTTTCCAATGGCCATTCGAGAGTGTTTGGATACTAAGCATGTCATTCTAACAAGAATGACTGAGAAATTGCAACTAACTGATGCACACCCAGCCCTCTTCCTCTTGAAGAACAGTTTTTTGCTACCGAGTTTCCTCTACACTCTCCGAAGTGCCCCTTTGCTACCTCGAACAGAATTTCTTAAATGAGATAGATATCACAATTAAGACATGGGCGGAGCTAATTTGCAACGTTAATTTCGACGACACAGGTTGGAGGTAGGCAAAGCTCCCTTTAAGTTTTAGAGGGGCTGGGCCTTCGATCAGCGGTAGATTTGGCCCTTTCAGCATATCTTTCTCCACTTTCGTCCAGTCACGAATTAATTGATGAGATACTCGGTGGATCGTCCCAGTGTTTCTCGGGTAGTTCTTTCAAAAAAGCTTGCAGCTTCTGGGCCCAAGAATTACTTTCTATCCCACTAGACACATCAAAACCAAAAACCTGGGATAAAATAAAAGGCCCATTTTACTAATTTGAGGATCTCTCTGGATCAGCATCGCCTCGACTGTCTACTATCTGCTTCCCAACCGAGTACTGGCGCCTGGCTCAACGCAGTGCCCTGCTCATCTACCGGTACCCTTCTAGATGATGAGTGCACTCGGGTCGGAGTCGCGATCTCTCTTGGACTCAAATTATGTGATCGTCACAGATGCAGATGTGGAGCTTCCATTGTTGAGTTTGCTTTGCATCCTCTCTCCTGTCGTCGTAGTGCCGGCCGCTTTCCACGGCATGCAGCCATTAACGACATCATCAAAAAAGGTTTGGATGCAGCTGGGTTTCCTTCCCAAATCGAACCCGTAGGCCTCGACCGTGGTGATGGAAAGCGGCCGGATGGCATTTTCATTTTCCCTTTTAAAATGGGGAAGTCGTTGATTTGGGATGTGACCTGTGCTGATACATTTTAGACCCGTAAGAGGCAGAGGATAGCAAAAAAAAAAAAAAAAAAAAAAATCATTTTTTTTATCGTTACTTTGTTCAAACATTTTTCAATAAATCTTAGTAATAAATAAGTATTAGGTTGGTGCAAAAATAATGTCCTTTTCTCACATAGTAACATATGTGAGAAAACGACATTATTTTTGCAGCAATCTAATAGAAACATTAAAACTGGATTGCAGATGTCATAAATACTTGCACGGAGACACGTTAATACTGCTTTTGTTACATCGCTCTACAGTTTCAGACAAATATGAATTTCGACGCTTCATTTTATAAAGAAATAAAACGTCTCACTGGTTATAATTCTATATTGTCCTAGTGTCAGTAGAAACCAACGCCTTCGTTTTTGTATATTGCTAATATAATATTAGGTTGGTGCAAAAATAATGTCGTTTTCTCACATGTGAGAAAACGACATTATTTTTGCACCAACCTAATATCTCTCAATCTATCATTTTTATTATTATTTGGTGTAGTTTAGTTTAACTAGCATTTTTCCTTATATCTAAATTATAATTTGGGAAAGGGAAATCATTTCATTAAAATATGTTGGAAAGTTTCCAAGTTTTCATCTGAAATCACGAAAATGCGAACTACTAAACGGTTAACATATATATATATATACTAGCCGAATTACCGTCGTCTTACTGTGTGTCACCTATTTTTTGTAAGAAAATCGTGATTTATTTTAAATCACAATTATAATTTGTGAAGAAAAATAATGCATTTCACTATTACTCAATGATTTTGCCGATGTTACCTTCATCTTCTGGCTTTCTCCTATATTTTGGGAGCTATTGCCGAAAAACGGGCTTTTTTAACAGTTTTTCGTGGTTTTTCGTTATACGCGGGGAAACGAGGAGGACTAAAAGCACACTATCTTATTTCTTACATGATGTCAAATGTTTTGCGACGTGTTTGAAGAAAATGGAATTAAAAAAAAGTGGATGTTATTCAAGGTTTTATTTTAAGTAGTACGAAAAACCCTATTTATTGAGTGTTTTGCAATTATTTTGTGTGAAGCCAATGTCGCAGGAAAATTATCAAGCACTCTACATAAACCTCGTAACATGAGCTGATGTTTTGCATTAAGTGCAAAGGACATCAGCTCATCCAGTAAAAATCTTGTTCGCGTGTAATTTTGCCTTGGTTTTTGCAAAAAGTCGTAGCCACCTTCAGTTTTATCGATTTTTCTGCCAAATCTGAAGGAGGAGGGGGGGGCTGGAGATTGAAAAGAGTTTGTCTTGACCTACCTTGATAAATTTGCAATATTTAAAAACAATTTCATCGAATGCTACTAATACGCAGGGGTTTACATGGGAGTGAAAGTGAGAGAAAAAACCTAGTATAGGGAGAATTGAAGAAAGGACAAAAGATGAACGGGATTCAAGAAGACAGAAGATGGCGATTGACATTGCAGTTTATGTTTTTGAAGATTGTAATTATCAAGGAAGGAAGTAAACGGAAGGGAGTTCAACAGTTAGGAAGTGCGAAAAAAAGAAACTGGTGGAGTATAAATGATAGTTGCATTTCAGCAGTAAAATAGTGGGACCTAGATGCCAATCTAGTAGCACGTTTAAATTCATGCAGTCGAAGCACCAGGTAAAAAAGCTCATCAGAGCAGTTGCCATGAAAATACTTTTAGAAAAGACAGTGAAGCTACGTCTGTGATAAAGTGACTGAAATTGAGATGCCAGGTCAGGATTGATTACATTGCAGATCCTTCTTTGGATTTTGTCAAGAACCTTGAGATGAACAGCAGGAGAACCAGATCAGATATGGCAACAGTACGGCGAATGGTAGATTTGTAAATGTACAAGATAGAATCTGATGAAAAAGAAAAAAAAACATTCAGAAAAAAAGAGCATGTCCGTTTAACCCATATTGTCTCTTCACAGTATCTCAATTAGAATTTTGGAAAGTATAAAATAATTTGTAGGGAAAGTTTCGAAGTTTTCACCTGAAGTTAAGAAAATAAGAACTTTAAGCAAAATGGTTATATGTGGGGGAAAAGAAACGGGCTGTTTGACCACCGTTGCCCATACGATCTCTAAAGTTAAGCAATGTCGAGCCTGGTCAGTGAAATGGGTGACCGCTTGGGAAGACCAGGTGCTGTAAGCTTGGATGTGCCGGTGGTGTAAATGGATAATAGCTTTGAATTGTTAATCGGAGAGCCGAGTTAGAATTCCAGTTGGGTTCGTTATATTCACTTACACGCAAATACCATTGGAAAAGGTAGGAATCTACTTATTCTCCCCTAACTATAGGTTAATTAGTAAGACTTATCACTAAATCGTTATTATCTCTCCGCCCCTTCTACCAAAAATAAAGTAAATGGGATGATGGGTAGAAAAAAAATCAGTCAATAAAAAAGAACGCATTAGTTTCACCCATATCGTCCTGGTGTCATGTCTGTTTGAATTGTCGTTACTTTTAATTTGGGAAAGTGTAACTTTCGCTGAAATATGTGGAAAATTTTCAAAGCTTTCATCTGAAACGTAGAAAACAGAAACTTCATAAAAAATGGTCGCAATATATGGAAAAAAAGTCTACACTGACGCCATCAGGATATGGAGTATTACTGATTGATAATCTGGGTCGTAGAGTATACTACGCTAGTAGATCATTACAGTGTTGATCATTACTCGACAGTGAAACAACTTTCACAGCTAATATTACAGTGCGTTTGATCCCCATTAGGTGCTTCAAAATTGTGGCCTTAGTAAGATTAGCAACGAGGGTGCTACCTTTTCTTTCTATTTCTCTTTTTTCTCGGGTAGTTGCATCACTCAACAATGTTCAAAGCTGTGCTTAAAACCAGAATGCAAGATTTTAAAAGCTGAAAGCCTGTCTTCAATTGGCAGAGTCTGAATTAACATTTTTTAACGACTAATTGACCCTGTGTCGTACTTTAATCTCAGTACAGCCACGTGACAGCGTTTGAGTCGTTCAAAGAAAGAAAGAAAGAAAGAAAGAAAGAAAGGCAGGCAAACCTAACAGCGAGTTAAAATGTCAATGCAGTATGAAATCTAATTTATTTCAGAGTTTGAACATAATTTTAACGGCAGCAACAGATGTCTTCATGTGGACATCACAAGGCCTTTGATTGTTCATTACGGACAACAACGTCAAATGGCATCGTAAGGCTAACAACAGTGAAATTCATGCGACACAGCAGCAGATGCACAATAGCATATGCATAAAGAGGAGAAAAGAGAGTAGGGAAGAGAAAGAAGATACATGAATGAGTGTGAGAAGAAAAAAAGAGAAAGATTGAGAGAGGGGAATAAAATAGAAAAAGGGAGGGAAAAGAAAGAAAAACAGAACAGTCAAGACCGGAAGAAAGGCAGAGAGATGACAACAAAAGAAAATAGAAACTGTGGTTTACACAATATATAAATGTTTATGTCTGTCTTATCCAGGTAGGTCATCAAGACATAGATAACAGCTGGTTATAATGACACTTGTAGAAAGAATCTACAACAGTTCGTTTGACTGTCAGTCACGTTATACAAACCAGTTATATATATTATGAAATGGACAAAGTCCGACAATTATTTTAAGACATTTTTATGTTTATATATTCTTTTTATAGATACAAATATTTAAGTAAATGCCCTGTTTTATAATAAACAGTATTAATAACATTTACCGGCCTGAATATCCGAGAAAGTTTCATAGAAAATATTCGTTCTCTGACAGGAATCGAACGTGTAACCTACACGAAACCGTCATTTAGCCTGACGTGCCTTAACCGATCGAGCGACAGAGAATCGTTCGATTAGCAAGGTCGAATTTACTGTTTTTTATGATTCATATATATATATATATATATATATAATTGACAAAACTAAATAGACAAAACTTGTCTATATTATTTAATGAAACATGCATCAATGAAAAAATCCTTGTTTCGACTGGTGAGAAACAAAAATGGTTATGAACAATTCTGTTTGTAAGCGCGATTTTCCACGAGCAGCCTGATTACAAATAGAATTGTTCATAACCATTTTTGTTTCTCACCAGTCGAGGTGCAAGTAAATGCACCGAAACAAGATTGCATCTTTGTAGTGAGGAAATTGATTTTGTCTATACGAAAACATTATAATAAATAATTATTGGTCTACTTTCGGTATTGAGCCCTCTTTTGAATTAATGCTGTGAACGTTAGAATTTATATATTATTTTCGTTCTCATTACATTCGGAAATATATATATATATATATATATGTGTGTGTGTGTGTTTTAGATAAACATACGCTAGATTTATTAAGAATGGGTTCAATAAAGATTGATGATGTAATATAATGTTTTTGACGTGTTTATAGTTGGTAATATTGTAGTTAGTGTTGTTATTTTTTTTAATTTCTTGAAACTTCGGATGGACGCGTTATCTCATCTTGTATTCGGAACACCAACATTATACTAAAGGTCATTTAAACAAGTCGAATACAAATGACACAGAATTGGCCAATAAAAATCAAACACCACCACAAAAGTAAAAATACAAGAATTTATTGCTTTTTTTTTCACCATATCTCATTCTCTGATGAAGCTTTAATAAAAGTGAAACATGTTAGATTGATAGACGTTTCCTATTTGTTCTTGATCTTATATATGAATTTTAGAATCGATTTTTTTTATTAATTTGACAAATTCTTATCATTTTAAACGTTATGTTTAGCGGGTACTCGGATTTCAGTAGGCGCTCCGTTTATTTGGCCTCTCCTGACCGACTGCTCTTCATGGTCAAGTAGGTTAAGTCATGCCAGTCTTAAGTGTATCTCGCTCTGCCAAATTCAGTTATTGTCGAAGAGTGCATTTTTTCTGTTAAGATTACTAGAACATTCAAGCAAGTGAACGAAAATAAATAAATATACTGTTTATTAAATAAACGGAACGCCTACAGAAATGCGAGCATTTACTAGTAATTACGTTTAAAGTTATATATGTATGTGCGCGTGTGTGTAACTTTTCGACGTTATCAGAAGAGTACACGCGACGCCATGATTAAATTGTCCTCCTTATGCAGCGAACAACAAAAAAAGGTTTTTCTGTTATTTGAAACTTGTCAAAAAAAGAAAAAGAAAACACTATAAATTATTAGGTCGACCAGAAAGTCCTGACTCACTTAGGAAACGGGAAAAAATTTAAGGGCAAAACCAACATTTATTCTTCAAAATAAAGTCCATCATTCTCGATGACATCGATCAGCCAGAATCAAAAACTGTAAACAAGCTTCCTTCACTTTATCAAAAGTGTTGAATCGCTGGTCGTGGAGGAAGTGTGCCGTTGAGCGGAATAGGCCATTGTCACTCGTTGCAGCATCAGGACTGAATGGTGAACGTAGAAGAATCTCAACAAAGTTCATCTGTTTGAACTTCTACTTAGTCAACCTGGTAGTGTGTGGCCTAGCATTGTCTTGCTGAAACAAAGCCCGACCTCGATCAACCAATGCGGGATACTCCTTTAGTTTGTCGGGCATGGGGTCTAGCTGCTGGCAATACAGTTTAGTGTTGATGAGGAACAAGCTCAAAATGCAATACTCCTTGGAAATTCCACCAGACTGAGATCAAGGTTTATTGTTTTCTTTTCGCATGAGTCAGAACTTTCTGGCCAACTTAATATTTATGTAAAAATCCTTTTATGATTCCAATTAAATGGTAAATGGATATTTCTTTTGTAATTGTATTTATATTTTGAAAAAAAAGAAAAAGAAAAATTAGATTAAATATTACGGTCATATTTGACAACAAGTGTAAAAAGTAATACATAAAACTATCATATTTTTACTTGCTAGAGAATGTTACCACAGTTTTTCCTCCCAGGTTTCCTCACACTCAATCCAAAACACGAAACAAATGTTTTACCGTGTCAAACGAATAAACATGAATAAAGTTGTGGTTTTTTGTTGTGTTGTCAGAGGAAAGTTTATCATCAGGACGTCTCTAGTGCTCATTGACCTTTTCTAATGAGATTGTTTTTCAAATTAGCGATCAGTTTCCCCATTTAACTGGTTTAAGTATTCACGACTAAGCTGTGGCAGACCGAATATTACAATTAAATTTCGTCATTTTATTTCTAATTTCTAAAAAAAAAGAAAAAAAAAAAAAAAAAAAAAAACATTAAGTTAATTCAGATGACGTGTATATGAACTTAGTGGGTCAGTTGGGTTTGCTAATGAATTGTCATTATGATTGAACGATAAAGGGTAATGCTTAAACAATATTATTGATCAAATAAATATGCTTCAACCCTCAAGTTTTTCAAAGTTATGAAACACACATACGCACACACGTCTGGGTAAGACGATAAACTACATCCGCGTTCTGGGTAAGACGATAAACTACGTCCAACAACAAGGCCTTTGATCAGAAGGTTTTGAGGAGCGTGGAACCTCCTCTTAATTGCTGGTGTTCTCAGGTCCACCCTGACCCGGGGTGGTAGCACCTGTTAGGGTCCCAACTATGGACAAATAGTTAATTCCCAAGTTGGAGTCGTGAAGGCATGGAAATGGGTTTTAACACCAGCAATATATTTTCGTAAAAAATTATTACCAGCAATACATTATTAGCAGCAACATATTTCTGAAGAAAAACTATTAGCAGCAATACATTTTTGAAGAAAAAAAATATTAGCAGCAATACATTTTTGAATATTACCAGCAATAAAAATCTTGTCGACAGTAAATAACCCATTGAGGTTGATATGCCATAAACCAAACCAAGCCAACATAAATATCATCTGATATGACTTAGCATAGAAAAGCAATAAATGTCTTATTTTATTGCTACATCAGGTAAATCTATAGAATTAATTAATCGGTTTATATTTTTCTATCTAATCACTTTCTGTATCAACCTCCATTCCTATCTATCGATCTACTTTCTCTCTCTCTCTGTCGATGTCTATCCTCGAGCCAACGTTCAAATTGAACCTCCGTTCATATCTGTCCACCCTCTCTCTGTATCAACTTCTGCCTGTATCATTATACCTTCTCTCTCTCTCTCGTAACTTCAAGTATCAATCTATAACGTCTCTGTCTCTCTATCGTTGCATCAACCACCGTCCGTATCTATCCCCTCACTCTGCATTAACCCCCGCCCTGTAAATAACAGACAACTAGCAGCATGGCCCGGCGTTGCCCGTGCTTGATTCATACATCGTACGACTCATACAGCAATCGCTATCACTTAAAATATTTTTGCCCTTCCTTGCCTTTAAAGGAGTGCCCTTTGCCGTGCTGATGTTGTTACATGCCTTACTTCTTGCATATCTCACACTGCGAATTTTTTCTAAGCTCTATACTAAACATTAAATCTGTTACGAAAAAAGAACTAAACAAAATGAACACAAAACGATCAGCTTTAAAAAGGATTCGTAACTGGAAAAAACGAATGAAAAAAGAATGTTAACAATACTTTTTCACACCCAACCCAGTTCTGTGGAATCAGAATCAACGTTGAGTTTAAGCAAGCGAATGAGCCAATTGGAGTAAAGTGCCATGCAGATTTAAATTTTTCCCACTTGTGACGAAAGCAGCTTTCGATTTTTTTGCATGCTAGTTAACATTCGTGTCAGTCAGCTGTTGGCTGTCACGCTGGCCAATAGAATCTTCCTGCCTATTCGTGGCAGCCAGCTATAAGCTCTCACTCTGGCCAGTACAAAATGGCTGCAAACTACATGAAAACTTCCGTAGAAGCATGAAAAAAAATCGATTATTCTCACTATCGATGGGAGTTGGGAAATGCAAAGTCGTTCGTTCATTCGTTACACACACACACACACACACCCTGCCTTTTATAGATAGAGATAAAAGATTTTCTTTTATAAACAACTTAGGATTTTGACCAGTCGTCGTATTGTTTATTTTTTCTGGATTAATTAACACGCAACACATTTAAATGGTGGCTTAAATCTTTTGTTTGGGATTAAGAAATAGAAAAGAGACATATCAGAAATAGAAAAGAAAGATATTTCAATGCAACTAAATTTGTAGAATTGATAGAATTCTTAGTAAATAGTTCTGTTTAAATAAAATAAATAAAACTAACTTTTAATTTTGTCTGTAGAAAAACACATGCAACAAATTAATTTTGTCTGTGTGTCAGTTGAGTGCAAAAAAAGACATGAAATTGTTCAGATGTTTGGCATTGGCAGAAAAGATTCCTAAAAATCATTTTTACCAAATTTTTCTTTATTTTTTACCCCTACCTCCGAACAAACCGTATCAACAAAACTATGGACAATTGTTAGCAATCACATAGACCATTACTACTGGATAGTTTGATCCTCATGGGGCACTCTAAGCTTATGACTTTGAACCTAGTTAAAATTAGTAAATAAATAAAATAAAACAAGCGGAACATTAGGATTGCGAATTGTTACATTTTGTTTAGTTTTGAAATTTCCAATTCCTCTAATTACAACTTTTAACATTCCGCGCTATTAAACGCTCAATTTTGCGGATATTTTCAAATAAGCATTTCAAAGTTTAATATGGCTGGACTTTCAAATATTGCCCAGTTCGCTTAAAATGACAAAAAATAACCAGTCTTTATTTAAAAAAAAACAAAAAACGAAAAATAAAAGATATTCTCCCGTATTTTAACTTTCAACTTTTTTTTTTTATTTTTTTTACTTTATCTCTCAAAGCTAAATGCGTTTTTAAGTGATTCTACTTAAATGATGTCATTTTCGATGGAGATGAAATCTTTTGTTAGTTCTTCCTCTCGTTTCAGTTGAGCTGTAAAACCCATGATTTAAATGTCAATGTCGCCAAGCTATGCTGTATCACTGACCGTCATAATGTCCGCAGAAATAGCTAATTGTATCGCTTTCATCAGCTTGTGCGCCTCAGGAAAATAATATTAATAAATAAATAAAACTTTCGTCATTTGCCATTGCTTCTTTTCTAACGACTTAAACAAGCAGGGTCGCCTGTCGTTGCTCGAGATAAAAAAAACAAACTATTTCAGTTGTAATCATTAATTTTTAGCAAACATTTTATGAAAAACATAATTACAACTATTCTAACCAGCCAACACATATATTGCTATGGGGTGCTGAAAAGTTTTCAACTCAAATCACAACGAAAATCTAAACAAAAGTTGGTTGGGCTGAGAACTTTTCAGCGTCTCGTAATTTATTTATGTATATCACAAAGTCGTTCAACCTCTACAATGACCAAGAGTCACTCAAGGTAGAGGGTTACTAGATACGACGAGATAAGCACGCTCGTCTTGACTGTTCTACTCGCGACGCTTCGACTGATGTACCTTTCGGTCCTCTTCAGGTTTCGGTCTTATTACTCGGTAACCTTCTCGGAATTTTGAACCGAACACTAGGTTTAATTTCATCCAACAATTTCATTTGCTTTTTATTGCACCTCTCAAGATTTCTTCGTATTTATTTTAAAACTGTTAAGAGCAAGATAAAATGAAAGAAAAACTCGTAAAAATCTTCAGGGAAGCTTACAGAGTATAAAGAGAGACGCCTGAAGAAGGCTATTGTGGAGGGTATTTTTTTCAGAAGCACAAACAGTTGTGAGAAAACAATATCAAGAACAATAAAAAAAAAATAATAATTTAAATTTTCTAGCGTTCGCTTTCCTTCATGTACGTTGTAGTCGTCTGGACGTTAACATAATTTTAGCCCAAAAGAACGAAACACGTCACACGAAATCCTTTTCCACTTTGTCATAGATTTCCCTTAAATAAACATTTATGTAAACTTTTTGGTGTTTTCATTAAAAACTAAATGTATATGATGGTTTGTTCTTTATTTAAAAATCGTTTTGTAAAAAAAGTCTTTTTATACGTAGAACAGCTAAACCAATAAGTGTAAAAACTCAGGAATCGATTTAACATTGTATCGATATTATAAACAAGACCACCTTTTTCTAAGAAGATAAATCAATATATTTTATTCTGACAAATGTCGTGACTTGATGAAAATCTAATAAATGCTAATCTACCAAAATTATTTTCAAAATAGTTTT
This sequence comes from Acanthosepion lycidas, assembly GCA_963932145.1. NCBI lineage: Eukaryota > Metazoa > Mollusca > Cephalopoda > Sepiida > Sepiidae > Acanthosepion > Acanthosepion lycidas. The sequence goes on along the minus strand of OZ010593.1, from coordinate 104,181,625 downwards.
CCCGTATTTTTTTTACGAGTGCTACCTGTCAACGTAAGTAGTACCTGCGTAACAACCAAGATGAGGATACTCGTCCGATGGTAAAGGCATATACTGTTAATTCTTCATCTAAAGCGGTGGTGTTCAACCTGTTTTTTTTACCCATAGACCACTTTTACTCTTGATTTTTTTAATTTTTTACCCCCATAAACATTCAATGAAATAAAAGTTTTTTTTGTTTTGTTTTTTTACTAATAAAAGTGCTGGAATTTTATTATAGAAAAAGTAAATTGTACAAGGTGCGATGGGTAAATTGTCGCCATTTTATATTTTTCATTTCACACATGTGTGTTGTTTGTTTTTGATTTTGTTCACTGAACAGTATAGTAGGGTTAGTTAGGCACTGTCTGTGAGAAAAAGAGCATCTTTATGAAATTCACTCCGCCAGAAATTTAAAAACGGCATGCTGTGCTGCTTGGCATTCGCACAGGAAGCTCTAATACGAACATTTCAGTGTGTTTGGGTGTCAATCTGAAGACATTGGAGAGGATTCGGAAAGAGTTGGATGAGTCTAACGGTACTACTCTGATCGTTCTGATAAGAACAGAACTGCCGAATTTGTTCGTGAAGGCTTCAGACTCAACGCGGAGCCCTACACCAAGTGACTTGAGGAGGTAGTACTGCCCTAGGTCAAGAGGGTGGCTGCTGGAAGAGCCTATGTCTGGCAACAGGACTCTGCACCATGCCATACAAGTAAGAGAACCCAGTCATGGTTGTCAGAAAATTTCTGCAACCACATCACCCTTTACATCTGGCTACCTAAATCCCAAGACGGCAAACCCATTGATTATTATGTGTGGGGCGCAGTTGAGCGGGAGACCAACAAAACTTCTTGTAACACCAAAGATGAACTGAAAGCAAGGATTATGGCAGCATTCACCAACTTAAACAAGAGATTCCGAAATCGTCTGGAGACAGTGGTTGAAGCCAATGGCGATTTTAGTGAATAAATTCATTCTTTAGTATTTCAAGATATTTTTGTGTAATTTTGGTCAATCTGTTAAAATGAGATTGAAGTGTTATTTTCATTTTGACATAGTTTAGACAACAAACATCAAGTGTATGCTTTATTTTGAAGTAAAAATAATTTAATGAAAATAAACTTGTATTTAACAACTAAATTCTATGCAACATTTATGTACACAAGTAAAATAACTCATAATATTTTTTTTTACAATACGGTAGTCAAACGGACGCTAATTTACATCGTTTGATCTCGTTTTCTGCGAGTTTTAAATTTGTTTTTTTTTTCTATTTTTAGTATTTTAATATGATTTAGATTACAGTAAAAATTCCAATTCTCAGTTAAACAAACCGTTCCGAAGTGAAATTGCACAATAGAAAACTAAAATATTACCGTGGGCTCTCAATTTGCTATTTTTTGAGTGGACACCCAATAATGTTATTTGGACCCCAGGGTCCATATGGATCCCGGTTGAGAACAAATATTCTAAAGCATTCAGATGTCATTTTATTCATTTGTTTGTTATTGTTGAATCCAAGGGGAATTTGAACGTAGGAGGTCTTTGAATTCGAAGGGCATATCTACTGTAGCCCAAACGCCAATTCTTTTATTATTATTATTATTTTTACTTACATTTTCTTTTCAGCAAGGGGACATTCCCGAAGCTGCCAACCAAAAGCTCTCTATTTCAAGATCTTCTTGGTTTCAACTTCCAGTGACAGTTATCTCTTTGTAAGGTGTTTTCCTAACTCTTAAGTGACTTTGTGGTTTTCATGCAAACATCATCGAAATAGGGACGGAGCCAATTGCCTTCAAGAAGGCCTGTCGGGTTACTTTCGTCTGACATGCAGTCACACGTGATCTATATTATTATATTCAGTGCGCTTCGAGAAAGTACTTTTACTAGAGAAAACAAAACCTATATAAGTATTTTTAGAAAGTTTATTCTCAGCCAGCAAGCTTGATGACATCTTTCTCTGGTGCAGTCGAACTCTGCGAAACTGTTTTACACACACCACGTCAAAAATAGATTTGAACTGTTGCGTTCCAAAACATATGACATGATCTAGGCAACAAAATTTCGTCTACCTACTGGCAACATTCAGTTCTTGATAATGACTGGAACAACGAAGTATAGACAGCTTATCTAAAATTTTGATGTGCAACAATTTATTTTTAAAAAAATTAGAAAAATACGATAAAAAATTAAGCAGGCAAACATTACCGATTGAATTTAGCAAAACTTGTTTAAATAATACTCCTATTAGAGAAACAGAAGTGCAGGATATTTTAAGGAACATACATTTTAAATGATTTTGTCATCCTCAGCCCCATTATTTATGAAAATAACTATTTAGTCTTGCAATAATTTGTCTTATTATACAGCAACCCTTTACTTTTTTTTAATGTTAAGGAAAGCTCGTAATATCTGAAGAAAACAAGAAAGAAATTAGAAAAAAAATAAGTTTATTGAAGTCATTACTTTTATTTATTTGTATTTGTTCTTTCGCTTAACATTGTCCATATCGCAAAATGGCGTCTTTTTAAAAAAAAAAAAAAAATCTGGAATAAGCGGAGCGCTCAAGATTTTGTGCAGCGAACGGCAAAGAATGAACGCATAGTGTAACAAGGGAGATAATCAAAAAGAATGATTGTATCTTAACGTTCATTCTATACATGCTAACTCTGTTCTGTTCATTGTTTCACGGTGTAAAATATATATGGTTGTTCCTTGTCATGATAGAGAGCTTACTTGTCCCAGTGATCCCAAGAGCGAAGCCTCCTGTTGGATCATTCATAGCGGTAAAGTCGAAGAGGAAGGATTAAACTAAACGCTATTTTTATTTTTTTTTGTCAGATCCCTAAAGAAACATCTATTCTGCACTATCTTGATGATTAGTTACAACCTTTGTCATTATTAGTACCGAGGGTTTTTCGTTGCTTACTGTCTACATTTTGTTGATTTGGCATGGGTGAAAACAGCCATTATTTACGCCATTTATTGACCGAACGGTTAGTTTTACTGTCGGTTAAAATTTATAAAATCTTTTTCTGAAAAGAGTTTTTATCGGGAAATAAGATTCCTCAAGTCGACTGTTATTGTTCTTTTAATATTGATGGGAGTTTCCTTTCAATCTTTTTTATTTTGGTAGTGTGGAAAGCTTACAGCTAGAATTGAGTGATAAGAAGATTCGTTCTTACCGTAGATGTAATAATACACAATAAATAATTAAAAACTAATTACAGAATAGAACTCTTATAGCCACTAGTACTGTAATGAATCTTATTCCAATACTAGTGCTGTAAATGGAACATTTTATTATTAGTTTCTGTTGGCCTTGTGTCAAAGTTGTATCTTTGATGCAATAAATATATAGTTACTGTGTCAATGTTTGTGACGGAGAGAAGACTTCTACTGATAGTGAATTGGTTTGCTCAAGAGAACAGAATAATTAAATTCACTCAATTTCTCAGACCAGGGCGGGGAGGTGAAATGTATGTACGGTGCTGAAAAGTTATTAGCCCCATCCACCCAACATTAAATTTTATTTGGCAGGACATCTTGCTTAAACCGATAACTTTTTAGCGCCCCCTTGTGTAACGAAGAAAAGAATTTTACTTTCATGTATGATCATCCACTTGCTCAAAAAATAATTGATACTGGTCATGTACAGTAATAGCAAAATAAGTAACATAAAAATATAATTCCTTTGTTCTTGGTAAGTTTCGAATTATGCGAATTCTCATCGGATTTATTCAATCTATACAGCAAGGTAATATTGAGAAAATTAGATGTCCTGTTGGGATTTGTTGTTGGCGGCAACAACATAAGATGCACAGATGACACAGTATTGATAGCAGATACGGAAAGGAAACTATAGAAGCTGCTACAGAAGGTAGAGAAGGAAAACGAGAAGAAAGGACTAAGTATAAACAACAAGACAGAATGCATGGTTATCAGCAAAAGGATGAGTCCAAAATGCAAATTACAAATCGGGGACCCTAAAATCAAACAAGTACAAAAATTTAAATATGTGGGAATTGTCCTAACAGAGGATGGAAAGTGCGCGTTGTGGAGTAAAGCCACCCCAGTAACACAAATGAACAAAGCAAGACGCCTTGAATAAAGAACTTAAAGTGAGTCAGTAGAGTTCCGTTGAAGCCAATCGAGACATAATATTAGGTACTTAGCTCTTACCATAAATTGTTTTAACAAATTACTTTGGTTAGTTCAGTTTACACCGTGTACTCTAAAACTATAACCTTGCACCAGACTAAGCTATACTAAATATTTATTTCTACTTTGGCAAATTTATTCAGTCGAGACGCCACTACTCGACTGTATAATGTTCAATAGTTGTAGGAAAAGATTAGTTACCTGTCATCTACTGAAAGCATCTGTTCTGTATAGCCATGCAAAGTTAAGATCGGATTTATTCAATCTATACATCAAGATAATATTGAGAAAATTAGATGTCCTGTTGGGATTTGTTGTTGGCGGCCACAATCTTAATAACATAAGATGCTCAGATGACACTGTGTTGATAGCAGACACGGAAAGGAAACTATAGATGCTGCTACAGAAGGTAGCTAAGGAAAGCGAGAAGAAAGGACTAAGTATAAACTACAAGAAGACAGAATGCATGGTTATCAGCAAACGGAACAATCCAACATGCAAATTACAAATCAGGGATACTAAAATGAGACAAGTACAGAAATTTAAATATCTGAAAGTATTCGAAAAAAAAAAAAAAAAAAAAAAAAAAAAAAGGACGGAAAGTGCAACACTGAGATCCGAAGGGGCATTGGGATGGTCAAAGTTGCCTTCCCAAAGCTAAGCAGGGTATTAAGAGACAGAAAATCTTCGTTAGAAACAAAGAGTTTTGAACTGTTTCGCGATATGTCTTCACATATATGGCAGTGAAGTCTGGACAATCTCCTCAAAGATGAAGAACAGACTTGAAGCAACAGAAATGTGGTTCTACAGAAGGATGCTGAGGATGCCATGGGCTGACTATGTCGGCAACGACGAAGTTTTAGAGGAAATAAAAACAAAAAGGAAAGGTATACTTAACATCAGGAAGTGGCAGTTGAAATATCTGAGGTACGTAATGAGGAAAGAGGGCTTGGAAAATCTGATACTCACGGAACAGAAATTAGGGAAAGAGGGAAACAGCGGTTAACATACTTGATGAGCTTGGGTAAATGAAGGGTAGAACAGGGTACGGGAAAAATAGCAAAAAGACAATATTTATTAAGAGCTACAAGGGACAGGAAAATGTGGAGGGCCATGATCACCTACGTTCTGAAGGGACACAGCACATAAAGGAAAACCTTTCGAATGGAGACATACTATGAAAAGTAGAAAATATACTTTTGACAAGAATTGTTTTATGCAATTGCTTTTTCAAAGCATTTTTCAAATATTTTCACTATCTTGGCATTAATATTAAAAGAGAAACCATACTTTTATGTTAAATGATTATGAAGAGGACCAATTCCGAAGAAATATGTTTGCGCATAACAAAAGAGAAATAGGGCTTCCTTTGCACCACGAAGAACTTTTTTTTTGTTCTATATTAAAAAAAAAAGAAAAAAAAAAAAAAACCTTTCGTCTGGGTCCGGTAAGACTGCAGACCCAAATTGACGACTCTACATGAAAGGCTTTGGCGGTATATTGCGGACAGACAAACACTTTCTATTTATATATAGAGATTTTTTATTATTTGTTATTTTGTTTTAAATCAACGTCAATTCACACTCAAACGACAGACTTTCCTTTACTACCCTGAAAAAATAAATAAATAAAAGGAAAAAGGGCAACTGCTAGGGAGCTGCGTGATTTGACGATTCTTGCCTTTCTATATATATTTTCACAGTTAACGGAAGGTGCGTATGTATGTCAACAAGCCCCAGACAATCTAGCCGTTTAATGTAAAAAAAAAAAAAAAAAAAAAATATCAGTAAGGAAATTTGAGAACAACAGCCACAAACATTGACAGCAGTTATGGAAAATGTTGTTGTTCTTGTTAAATGTTCGTGTTTTTTCTTTCTTTTTTACGAAGCTGAATACAGCGGCCATGACGCTAACATGATAGGGCACCTCGCCATAGAGCAACTTTTCGCAAACCAATCTCGCAATCTGCTTCCGAGATAGGATCAATACAACCGTGATCATTATTAGCTTGCTTTTGATCTGATATTTTCACTGTATTAAAGCATAGACAAGGAAAGAAATTATGTTGAAAATATTTGTTATGGAAAATAAATGTTTTTATCATCAGGCTACAGATGTATTGACACCTAAATTTAGCTAAGATGTCTAATCATATATTATTGGTTATGAAACCAGTTTTAAAATAGCTACTCCTGTATATAGTGAACTCGGTCCTCACAGAGTGCCCCATGCTTTTCAGCTTCGGCCAAACTATAGTAAACTTGGTCTATTAAATCAACCGTAACACATGGCAAAGGAAATTCACATAAGAAATAATCTTAATATCTATAAAACAATGATTTCATAGATTTACTGATCCCACAATTGTGTCTCATTTAGAAATTCAGTTATTATATTAACACGAGCGATTATTCGATGACATTTGAAACAAACATGCCCCGTGTTACCAAAACAACTGAATATCTCATTATTTGTTCATCAGCTTAATTCTGATCTGAAATGTGCACTAAATAATTTATAAATGTGATAAATTTTCTGACTGGATATTATATATTGTATCTGTCTATCTATCTACCTCAGTTTTGTCGTTATCATCTATCCATCTGGGCGTATCTATCTATATATCAGCTTACCTGCCTACCTCAGCACGAATCTATTTACCTACCTTAGTTTGGTCGTGTCTCCATCTTTTGATATCGTTCAAAGGAGGATGAGAATTGACCATCTTCTTGGACCAGCTACATTTAGAAAGTCCAACATTATTCAATTTTGAACTGATTAGTACCTCATTAGTAACTGGAGTTAATCTAATTTATTCTAAAAAAAAAGAAGTGTTCTTAAACGATACAAGTGGCGAAATCAAAAATTTAGTAGAGTTGTTCTTTCAAAAGTAATTCAATATGGCGATCTCACTTCCAAGAATAAAAGACTTAGAACCATTTCAAACATTAAAATAGTATTAAAATATTTTTAAAATAAGCACAGTATACAACTTCGGTCGACTGAAGATTGCATTAGCCAAAGCTTTCGATTAAAAATTACAAAAATGAAGACAAGTTCAGAAAAACGTGGAATAATGAAAATATTTAATTGGAGAAACTCAGAAAACAAACAAACTGGGAAAATTGGCATTAAAAACTGAATTCTATTGCTAATGATTTTATTATAAAAATACACTGAACATTATTTAACTCTAAAAATGCCTTAAAATCAGAATTAAAGGACTGACAGTGGCCAGGAATTAACGCAAGTGTTACTGAGAGAATAGTGCTATTATACGTATTTTTATTTCAATAAAGATTTCTTAAAATTCAGAAAGATAAGGGTTGTCAGGAGTTATGAAGTCATGTAAGGATTGTTTAAATACTAAGCTTAGCACAGCTTCGTACAAGACCATAACTGGGACACCCAGTGAGGATCGAACTCACTATTCGTTAATAACGATTAACTCTACAAACTCACCCTTACTTCATACCGAAACACACGAATTAATATAATCTCTCAGTGTTGTGCGATGACCCTAATTGACCCAAGTATTTCTGCTAACGACCACTAAATGGCGTCGCCAAGTAATACATATATATTTAAAAAAAAAAAAAAAAAAAAAAAAAAAAGAGGAGCCAGAATGTTCCATCCTCTGTTTCTTTCCCCACTGGATGCCTTAGAGATAAGTCGTGCCTTGTCATCTTCTAGGGGATTTTTCCCCCAGCTAACCTCATGTCGCATTGAACACTAGACAGTAAATAATGTCCCAAGTTTACTTTACACAAAGACAACTAATAATTCGACAAAATCAGCAAAGAAAATTTCTTAAAAGTAAGAATCTCAAAATCTTTTTTTGGAACTTCATGAAAGGACATTTAGTGCATTGGCTACTTCAAAAATAAATGCGTAAGGTTTCTTACGAGAATATTTCACAATACATGAAATAATGGCGGTAAAAAGGTACACGCACAAAACAACAGGGGTCGATTGATTTGAAATGCAAAATAGCATTTATTAAACAAAAATAACACGAGGAAAGTTTCAGACAAGAGTTTCTTTTTCTAGAACTAAATTGTATACACGACGAAATGTTCATATTTTAAATATATTTGAGCGGGACTTGTCCGTTTGGTGTGTTTTATTATCAAGTGTCCACAGGTCTTTTTGCTTGTGTGTGAAAAGTTCATGTCACACACTTCGAAATGAGGAAAAGCGGAAGAGAGTTACTTTAAGGGTTCGCGTTGTTTTTATACCCCCAGTGTTGCTGCTGATACTGTGTTTAAGGTACTACAGATATATCTAGATATACACCTTCATTCATCCCTTTTGTATTTTCCCTTTAAATTTACTTTAGCAATAAAATATACTACTGTTAACTCGACGTGATTGCTTGCATATTTATTCTTACGCCATCGCTTTAATGGCTTATCAGAAAACATTTCTTAATGGAATCAATCGTATTGCCAAGGATCTTAATATAGAGAGGAATTGAAAATTGGAAAAAAAGAGAATTGTTAGTTGTCAGGAATTCATTCAAGTGCTACTGACAAAATTGGGCTCGCTGTTAGAAGTTTAATGTAAATGTACTGGAAACCAGGAACAAAGGAATTGTCAGTAGTCAAGCGTTACTGACAGAATGAGGATATTAAATGTACAATCATAACCAATCATCAGACCATATAATAATTATCAATATGTATTTATTTATATATTTCTTGTTCCATTTGTAGTGGGATGGGATTTAAATCAACTTAGGTTTATGACTGATGATTACTTCCCTTAATCGTTTTAATAATCTATACAAATAGAATATTTATCTGCATTTAGACAAAATTAGTTTCCGACAAAATGAACCGTTTCATTAATCAGTTCTTTTACTCTCACGTTTCTTTGATTGTAGTCCTATTTGTTCAAGCCATTCATGGGAGATACTCAGATACCTTTATTAACTGATTGTCTTGCTTCATTTTGGTCTTGAAACAGATTCTTCGTCATTTTTTTTGTTGTTCTGTTGCTAAACTTTTTCTTCATGTATATATTTCTATTTCACTGTTATATTAAACACATACAACTTTTAACACGAAAAGGTTTTGAGCAAAAAGCGAAATTAATGATACAAGGATTAATCAATGAATCGTAGATACCATCGAACGTCTAAAAATATGAAGGGCTCGGATTAATTAAACGGCTCATTAGCTTCTATTTTTAGGTATCAATTCTTTGTCTCTGTTTTATTGAATCTCAATACATTATTTGAAAACTTTTCTTTCATTGCATCTATTAAAATTTACATTTTTGACGGCACGGGTACACACTAGTTGTTATTATAACTGTAATATTTAATGAGGAGAATGAATAGGGCATCATTCCTGATGAATATCAAACATATAAAAAGATCGGCATCGAGTAATTTAACTCCAAAATGGCAAATATGAATGATATTTAGCTTAAATGTTGTCGCTTGTGTAGTGGCCAACGCCAGAAGTGGGGGTTTCAACATAAATTAAAATCAAAATCAAAATAAAGATGACAATTTAAACAAAGCGGTGATTCGAGCAAATTTCGAAGAGATAAATATTTAAATTCTTCGGTATTTCTCAAGTACAAAGGCACGAAACAATTAAGCATTCGTCAAAGTGCCCGTTGTTGTTATGTGTATCAAGTTACTTCGCCGTGTATATGTAAGAGTCGTCGTCTATAATATGAGAGAGAGAGAGAGAGAGAGAGAGTCGGCTATTTGTATTGCTTGTCAAGAGTTACGCATACATTTAACATTCTCTCAGCTCACTGTGAAATATCATCAAAATCATTCTACAAGTCTTTTTAGGCTCGAACACTTTAATAAAATCAAATGATAACAGTAAAGAAAAAATACTTGTGTAAATCAAGATTTAAAGTCGCTAAGTCGAAGAACTCAGATTTTACGACCGGGAAAATAGGGACACTAAGTGTTTTCACTTTTGTCGATTGCATCGGAGATAAAGTTTACTCGGAATGTTTCATCGTTCCTTGAGGAATGCTTTTTGTTTTTTAAAGGAACACGTATTCTGATTTCTTGAAACCTGATCTCATCTCTTCAAGCAATTTCTCATTTCCGTGTGTTCGCACATTAACTTGCTTCTGCTGTCATATGGTATCAAAGAAATGGGATTGACAATTCTTAAATAGGGAGACGTGTACATTACTAAACAGTGTTGGTGTGCACTAATCTACGAAGTTCGTTGAACCTTTGTTTCTTTTCAAACATTCACGCGATAGACTCTTTATAATTCAACTGAAATCACAAGTGGTGAATATACAGGTGCGTCATACCCTATAAAGCAATAAACTTGCGATGTTTCGTCAGTCCCTTCTGCACAGACGAAATGTCGCAAGTCTCTTGTTATTTTATATCTATTTCCATGGCAAATGTTCAAACTAGCAACATTCCTTAGCTTCACCAGTTCAGACGTTTATAGCTAAGTCCTGCCATCCTGCCATCTCATTCCTCTTATATTCCATTTGTAATAAGGATGTTCCCTATATCTATCTATATATTTTAAAGGACTCTGAGAATTGATCATCTTCTTGGCGGAGCTACAATTTAATGTCTAGGACTATTCAATTTTGAACTGATTAGTACACCATTAATACTCCAAGTTAGTTTCCCAACGACTACAATCTTGACCTCCTCGAGTCTAGGGTCAACGTTTATCTTATCCTACATATCCTTATAATTTGCGCTTCATTCTCTTACGTCCAAGCAACAACCTCACTCAATAACCCTCTAACTTGGGTGGCTCTTGTGCGTTGTATTAGTAAAACAAAAAATGCCAATTTAAATATTTTTCTAGGGGCACTACATTTCATTACTGGAGTAAAAACGGACAAATATTTAAAACGATTTAACAGAGAAATAAAGAGCAAAAGAAAAAAAAAACAATTATATAAACAAAGAAATAAAGCTGACCGGTTATCGTTCCATCCACTTGCAAGGTAAATTGAGTGTGCACAGCGATCCAGAACAGAGGAAATGTCAAAGACAGTTATAAGACTGTAGCGATTTAGTCAATGCCGCTGGCCTGTACATCAATAAGTCTATAGCCATATTAAGGAGGGGGTGCAGAAAAGTTCTCGGTTCGACTCACTTCCCCAAAAACTGATCAAATATAAGAATTTTATTTCTGAAATTTCTTTCATAGTCGACCCGAGAATTTGTCAGCGGCCCTTTTAGAATAACACTTCATGACTTTAGATAGTCTGCTCTATGGTGCATACAGCACAGCCCCACTACTCTAAGAACAACTGTGGTTTCTTTGGAAAGTAGATTTTTATGGGGTAGAGTTCTAGACTGGTTGCCAACCAAGGCTAGAGACCCTCGTCTGCCCGGGAAGGGGTGGGTTTCATACGTTTCCGATAGTAATTGTACCGGCATCGGCTGAAATTTCAACTCAATTACTTCATTGGAAATAAATGTAAGAGACTCTTTACAGATCTGCCTGCATTCGAAACATGACCATTTTTAGGATCTAAATATTAATAAACCAAAACATTTCGGATCTATTTTGGCACAAATAATAAATCTTCAACTTGGGAAATTTTCATTTTAAAAGGTGTTAAACATTTAGCTCTTTAAATATTTTATGTGTAGAAGGTTGTAATAAATTGTTCTCTTTGCTGTTGTAAAAAAAAGAATTAAGCAATCTAATCCTATTTCTAACAGGTATTTAACATCTAATTTGTATTTTCACTTAATTAAACATAACAGATCTGAAAAGAATAACAGTTACGCTATCCTTAAACTTTACAAGAGCCAGATCGGGTCGAAAATGGACAGAAGTTGACTAATTTTTACTTTCCAGTCTGGAGTCGAAAAGTGGGATCTTTTCTGTTAATTCACTCCAAAATAAAAAAAAATAACCCTTGCCCTTCCATTGCACTCCGGTTGGGTGGAATATGTTCGCGCCTCTGACGTTTCGGGATTGTATTCCGTTTCTATTCGACGTTGGTTTCCTTACTAGACATTTCTACATTATTGAGTACTTTCTATCTTATGTAGGTTCTTTAATGTTTCTTATTTTTGTCTTTTTTATAGTGGATAAACCCTGTGTTTTTTTTTTTTGTTTTTTTTAAAGGTTTCATTAATTCTAGACATATTTAACCCATTGCCTGTCCTGCACTCATAAGTGATGCAAAGGTTTTTATTATGTGAAACACTATATATCAGCAAATTCTATTTGCCAAATAAGCTGAGTGGCCTTGTAATAATTATAAATCTGAAAACTAGTATGAACGTTTGGATAGTAAATACAAAAAATTGTGCCTTCTCGGATTAACGTTTTCTGCTGACATGAAGTGAAAAGATTATATCGAATCAAAATTACTCGATGTGTCGATAGGAACGTTCGTTCACTGTATCGAGCGAGATAAGTTTTCGCACCAGGATCTGTCTTGCACATTTATAACTTTATCATTCGTTCATGCACTGAATATTGCTGCTACATCTAGTCTGAAGCTTCTGCTATATATTAAAGATAAAATCCAAAGAATAATCTGCAATATTATCGGTCCTGACCTGGCATCTCTCATTAAGTCGTTTTCCCACTATCGTAATTTAGCTTCCCTGTTCCTTTTTTATAAATATTTTTTATGGTAATTATTCTGATGAGCTTTTCTCTTTGGTATCTCGACTTTTACGAATGTAAGCGCAGTACTCGATTGGCGGTAAAGTTTCAGCATTTTACAGTTGAAATGGCAGCTAGATGCAACCGTAAGTTCTATGCTAATAGTTTCTTCTCTTCCAGATTCATGCTTTCTATTCAACTTTGATCTTCAAAACTTTAAATACAATGTCAATCGTTATTTAGCGCCTCTTTAATTCCAGTTCTTTTATCGTCCCTCTCACTCCTTAATGTTTCTTTCTTTTTCTCATATTCACCCACACCCTCTAAACCCCTTGTATCTTAGTCTCTGTATGTCCTTGTTTGGGGCGAAATGATTAAATATATTTTTTATTCTTGTAAATGGCTACCCTGAAAGTGTTGTTCTGAGTAACATTAAACTTAAATTTTTATGTTTGAAGATATTAAAACATTAGGGTCCTCCTAAGTGTCCTGCTTAGATCAAACGACCATAGATTCGATCTCGTAGTCATTTTTGTTTTATTTTTTGTTTTTTTGGCAATAAGATCTCATCTTTTATAATGCACTGTTTAATTCTATTGTAATATGTACCATCTTCTTTACTAGAAGTGCTTTCTCCTCTCTCTCTCTATCTCTCCCTCTTTCTGTGTGTGTGTGTGTAAAGACATTTTGTATACCCTCCAACAAAACTTAATTATTTATCGTTTTAAATGTCACCGCGATGATGACTATGTAGGTAAAACCATTCAGCGGCTAGAGGTGAGGATTGTTCAACATGTGCCTGATCCTATATAACAATAACATCATCCGGGCATTGACAGACACACGAGAGTCTGCCATTGATGAATACTTGTTAAATACAAATATTTGAAGGAACAAATTATTCAGAAGAGTTCTTCTCTGTTCTGCACAGAACCTGGACAAAACAACACTTGAATATCTTAGAAACTTTTGTGATTAACACACAGCGTCTGACCGTGTAGATAGTAAGAGATCAAAAACAAATTAGAACTGTTTGAAGAGTCATCGCTTCATCTGGATGCCTGTAGTAATAATTATATTTTCCCCTCTTGTTTTCTTTCCAATTTTAAGATCCTATTTAAAAAAAAAAAAAAAAAAAAAAAAAAAAAACGAGAAACATAAAATAACCCTTCAGTAGTATTTTAATACCGACTATTGACTTCTGACGAAATGTTAGTCGAAAGACGCCTTAGTTTATATTTATTTTATTCGATTTTAATCGTTAAATATTAAATTATAATTCCTATGTTAAAATTGTTTATATTATATATATATATATATATATATATATGCTCCTGAAAAATTTATTTCGGTTGAGCTCTCTGGGGAGGAAGTGTGGGTTTGTACACAGTGACTATTACGGATTAGGGCTAATAATGCAAGACTCTTCGGTAAATCGAATCGATTTCTCTTAATCACTGTGTGTTTATCGAAAAATAAATACGGTTAAAATTCCCTGGCGTGGTAGAATCCCCGACTGACGCCAATTCAGTCGTGTTTCGATCTTAGCTAGAGGCAACCGGACATCTAGCCACACTGATGAGCTGTGATACAGCGAAATAGTCTATCTGTGGATGACAATATATATATATATATATATATATATATATATATACACACACACACACCGTCTATATATATATATATATATATATATTATATATATACACAATCGGTCAATTGCAAATGGTAGGAAGTTCTGCTAAATCTACGTTCCTACGCTGCAATGAGTTTATCCACACAAAATATACATTATATGCAGTCTTATACGTTCATATGTAGACACGGTGTCATTTAATGAAGAAGTGCAAAGTAACAACAAAAAGTAAAACATGGACGTCTGTTACACGATACCGGAACCGGAAACGCGTCAATAAAATTTATGCTGAACTTTTTTTTTTCAGCGGATGTCACGTTGATCTTTTTCTTTCTTTCTTCCTTCCTTCCATTTCAACCGACTTTCCCCGCGTCCGTCTTCCCTGCATTTTTATATTCCTCCTCCTCCTTTTTTTTTGTTCTATCACAACCCACCATGTAAATATTTTTCCACATATTTCTCTCATTGTCTTTTCTTCTCACCTGTCTTAAACGCTTTTCTGATTCGAGTACGTTAAATCCCCAGTCTTTCTTACTTTCTTCATCTTTCCATCCCTTCCATACTCCATCCCTATTTCACTGACATCGCTTTTGTTATTATTTTCAAAGATTTTCTTTCCCTCGACAACCATCCTTTCCAGTTTTATTTCCATCTTTCTTAGACTTCGCTTTGTTATTTAGGTTGGAAACAAAAGCTATATATATTTATATATATATATATATATATTATATATATATATATATATATATATATATATAATTGAAAGGAAAACGAGACACTGCCTGGTCATGTTGTTTGACGTCACAAGCACAATTCTGCGAAATGCCTCTATTAAACAGTATTCCTGAAATTGATATGTAGTCGCCTGCATTGTTGATCCCGAATTTTATGATAGCTCCCATGCATCAAAAAGTTTTTAAAAAATACGGATGATCATAAGTCGAATAATAAATAAATTTTTAACGAAACATTATTTCTGCGTGCGATACTTATTTGCATATTACTTTGATTTCTAACGATTTTTTTGTAATGATCCATTATTTTTTACGAAATATTCCCTAAATATAATCTTTACTGTTTCTATTATCCTGACTTCCACCCACCGACGTCTAATTGAAAATGAACCTTTACCGGTACGCTTAGAAAAAACAATTATAAAATATGGGTCACTTATTAAGTAATTTTTCCTTTTTTTTTTTAAGCAAAAGGATTGAATTACGTTTACAATGGCGTGACTAGAGTTTTTTTTAAATTAAAGCATGATATTAATTTTGCTATTGTTGTTTAGGAAATTTTATTCAATTGTTTAGTATAAAACAATAATAAGCTGACGATAATTCAATTGTTTTGGTAAGAAAACTAAAGGAAAAGGCATCGTTATTTCTGCTGCTTTTCCTAAGTGTGTCCGGTAAACGATTGCCGAGGAGAAGGAGTTATTAATGATGATAAGGATGACAATATCTCTGGGCAGCACCAACAACTGCAGTAAGTAATGTTAAATCAAAACAGGAGAAAAGTTAATAAAATTAATGGTCGAAAAAGACTATTAGCTGTCATAGAATGTCAGGGAGTCCATATTGCGATGAAAGATAATAAAATAATTTATTCAGGTCCATGGGATATTTCACTAATCAAATACGTTTCTGTGAGATATCTTGAATTTATTTACAAATAAAAATATCTGTTATACTTTGCTCATGTAATGAAACGTGACGCTCTCCAAGCAAGCTATCGTCAAATCTATTTGGAATCCTATCAGCCTGGTTAATGCTTCTCCTTCAAAAGGTAACCCGCCGCGTTTTCTCGATCAAACGTTCTCGGCTGAGTTGAAACGGAAAAGACTATATTGAATTGATTGCACGGTCAGTTGCTAGGAAGGGCAGTCCACTGAGTCATCCTAGACATTTTTTTCTCTCCAGAGTTTATCATACATATCTTGTCTACCATTCTTACATACCTAGAATATTGCTGCCACATATGGTCCGGTATTTATCGAGAGCTCCAAAGAAGAATCAGCAATATTATTGGTCATGATCTGGCGCCTCTGCTTCAGTCACTTTCTCACATCGCTATGGTGACTAGGCTCTTTGAATTTAAGCGTAGTACTAAACTGGCGACGAGGTCTCACCAATTTACAGTCGAGCTGGCTAGATGTAACCGTAAATTCTATGACAACAGTTTCTTTTGTCGCACTTATCGCTTGTGAAACTTCCGGCTGTATGCTTTCCAGCCAACTTTAGTCTGCAAACATTTAAATGCAACGTCAATCGCTATCTATTGTTCTTGTTACTCTTCCTCTGTTCTCGCTCTCTACCAATTGTTCCTGTTTCTAACTCTTCCACATCCATTCACCTCCTGTGTTTCAGTAGCTTTCCTGCCTTTCTTGGGGTGAACTCGATCAAAAAATAGGCTGAAACTCACATGATACATTACTTACATGAATCTATATCTATAATTCTCAAAATATGTGTGTGTGTGTGTGTGTGTGATCGGATGTTTATGCGTTTCCACAGTTTTCACCCGATTTCGTTGAAATTTTTGTTTGTTTGATAGATAATTCTTCAGTTCCGGTTTTAAGTCCAAATTTGGCTGGAAAAATTCAAAACTTGAAGATGAAAAATAGAGATAACAGATCAAAAATCAAAGCAAAATTTAATGTCTGTAAAAAACAGCGTACAATCACTTTAGAGAGTTGAAATTTAACAGAAAAGATTATTAGAATTATAAAAAAATATATTATAAATAAAAATTATCGTATATTATTATTATGACGGTCAATGGAAAAGTTGAGAACGCAAAAACGGCCTTTTTTAGGGCGACCTCCCACCCCTGTTTGGGTCCCAGCTATAGGCAAATAGCGGAACCCCAAGCAAAAATCAAAACACCAGGAAACTAAAAATACATTTTTATAGTAAAATTCTCAGCAATACATTTTTATAAAAAATACCAACAATACATGTTTGTAGTGAAATTACCAGCAATACATTCAAAAAATATAACGACCAAAATATATTTTTATAGTTTGCATGAAATTACCCATAGAGGTGTTGATATGCCGCTAAACAAAAACAGCTAACCAATGAAATAGTGTACTCATTGAATAGTTGTACATCTTCCAATGTCTGGCTCCACTGACGGCTAAGTTTCAAACCTTGTCAAGAGTACAACGATGGGATAGTGATAACCCTCGTCTGTTTTAATCTCTTCTTAGACCATGTGAGGACCTAGTGTAGAACATTTTAAATACCGTACCACACCCTAAACGAATCTATTAATAGAAAAATGCGCTGCTCTTTTAAACACTTGAAATACCTCGGTATGTGGATCAATTATAACAAATATAGTATAGGATGGACGGCATTTGAAGACAGGACAAATTATTTTGGGAATGCTTTTTTGTCTGACATCGTATAATTCTACAAAATCAAAACATTCACCTGGAAACGAGAGTCGCATTGTTAAACAGCTTCGTCAGATCGAGGCTTTCAAATGCCTGTCATCCAGGTCATCCAAATCAGTTGAAAATGTCTAAACACTCATCTCTATACAGCCGTTTTCTCAGATCAAAGGCTAAATTGGCTTCAAACGAATAAATCCTATAAATCATAAAAACAAAACCTCATCAGATTCTATAAACTGGTGCAACAAAATCATTCACAAAGGAAACCACATAAAGGCTTCCAATGGCAGCGATGCAAAAATGGGAAGGACATGTAATTTTTCAAAGGTTGTTAACTGGTGCTACAGAATCCCAAACAAATAACTTTATCGAATAACAGAAATCAAACTACTTGAAGACTTTTAACAACGTACCTAAATGTACCTAAAAGCGAAAATAATGATATAATTAATGTTAACTTGCTACAATATCAAAAACAAAAGTTTAGCTAGGAAACTCACACCAGTACTAGAAAAAACGATAATACTGGATTTTACAAGTCTAATTTCATGAAAAACTGTTTTAAGAAAAAGATTTTATTAATTTCAACCAACCGTAACATTAAGTGTTCGGTAAATCAATACCGAATGTTTCTTGTAGGGTAATGATAATGTTAGCCATTTCTTTATAAGTAAACATTCGGCAGTCAATGACCGAACAGCCAGTACTATGGTCGTTTGAAATTTAATAAAAAAAAAAAAAACAAAACAAAAAGACTCTCTTAAAACAATTTTTCAGGAAAATAAGTTTATCAAGCCGAATAACTGTTCTCTCTCTTTCTCTCTAGTATTGATAGGGATTTCCTTCCTAACCTTTTGTTTGAAATAATGTGCAATGTCAACATCTATAAGGAAACATTAAAAAGAAACATTCATGGACTGTGCAACTAGTACAGCTTTCGATTGAAATTTAAATAATTTTTCTCTTAAAACAATTTTTCAAGAAAATATGTTTCTCAAGCCGAATAACTCTTCTCTTTCTCTCTCTCCAGTATTGATGGGGGATTTCCTTCTTACACCTTTTGTTTGAAATAGTCTGCAATGTCAGCATCTTGATTATATCATTATTTTCTCATGTGATATCCATTTTAATAGTTGCTGCTGTTGGAAGTCCTCACGTGATGTTGTTTCTGTTATCAGTTCTTTGTTTGTGATTCTGTAGCGCCAGTCCATAAGATTTGAAGAAGGATGGTTTTTGCCAAGATCCTCAGGCTTCAATCACTGAAAGCCATTTTTCACCAATCTTAGAAAGCGGTTGTATACAACTGACAATTTAGATATTTCTGAAAGGGTTTGACGCCACGCATGACATCCGTATGGAAGACTCGATCTAACGAGACTATTTGAGAAAATGACTCCAGTTTTCAAGTTAATGTTTTGGTTTTGTCACAATTCTGCTGCATTGGGCAAAACATGGAGGCAGTTAATGTCACCATTATCATATCTAATTTCATTTTGAAGAGTAAAACAAAATAGTTTGCTGTTTCGTCAGCGATTGTTTCTCTGCACACAATATTACAGATAGAGAACGAGAAAATAGAGAGAGAGAGAGAGAGAAAGAAAGAGAGAATACACGCTTGTTTAACTTCCTTTTTAGCTGTCACTCCCTCTTTGTGTCACTAAGTTTTCCCTAAGAATGATAAAAAGAATGACTAGTTGACCTTTTCCGTATGAACGAAGGTTTCTTAGTTTTATATAATTACTGTTCCCGTGTCGTTAAACTCTTTAATCATCTGCTCTTTATGTCTCAACCTGAATCAAAGAGAAAACCGAACAGTCTTTAAAAGTCTCGAATGTTTCAGAATAGGACGACATTAATAGACTGCCGCCATTTTTCGAACAGAGCCATACAGTTATGACGTAATATGCTTTGGTGCCCTAAAGTAATGCATCATCATTTTAACTTTTCCGTCTATGTCATTTTTATACAGACGAATTGCAAACCACAGATTAACTTGTCAACAACAAATCTGTACTGAAGTCAAACTGGGCATGTGAAAACATCAAATCTAGGCATTTAGCATTTATTCTCAACGTTATATATATATATATATTATATACATACACACAGTAGAACTCCTCATATCTGAACTTGTCAATGTTGCCATTTAGATGTGGTAGATATATGCTACATTCTAATATTTTTCTATTCTTTGCAAATAATTGTTCATAACTTGAAATTTCTCAACCCATAATGTCTTGCACAGAAGAAACTTCAACTGAAAGAAAAAGGAAAAGAAATTCTTTCACGTTACATCAGAAATGAGGGAGTAGTGAAAAACTGGACGAAGCTCCTAATTCGTTGAATTTGGAAATTAACAAACAAAAGATTGCAGAATTTGATTGAAACACTAAAACTTACACTTGAAGATGATCCACTGAATACTCTCACTTAAAAGAATGAATAAATGAAGATACTAATGAATTACAAAAAAAAAAAAAAAAAAAAAAATTCACTGGTAGAAATGCTTCAAAAATGATTTGGATTGTCAAGAAATAGAAAAAGAATGAAATTCATGGAGAAAAAAAAAAAATCTTTTTTTAGTCGTACAAAATGTCCAAGTGTAGTTCATTTGCATAAATGCCTTACTTTAAAAATAAAATAGAACAGCAAAAAAGAGTGAAATGAGAAAAGAAATAAGAAAATTGAAAATAAAACTTATTAAGCAGTAAACATTCAAAATTAATATTTACCTTTGTGAGACAATTTTTCATATATTGCGATAAGTTCTTAGGTTTTGTTAAGTTATAGTTATATTATACATGCCACATTATATCCGAACCTGTCCTCATATCCGAACTACTGTTTTGTTCGGATATGAGGACTATAGAGAGAGAGAGAGAGAGCGGTTTTGAAAGGTTGTTGACCAGACCAAGAAGGGATACATGCCCACCAGTATGTATCATATCACATCTAAAAGATTTCTTCATCTCCCTATATTGAGGAACGCGCTAGTGAAATCAAGTCGCCTTTGGTTCTAATTGTTTAAATGTTTCGTCTATCTTCCAGCAGGGATATTTATCGCCGCTGATTCGCTCAAAATCGATGGCCCAATGTCATTACAATACACCGTCTCTCCTCAATCAAGTGGAAAGTTGCTATTAAGTGGTGCCCGTTAATGTCGAAGCTGCAATCCCGATTCTTATCATATAAGAATTAATCTATAAAAAGTTTTCTCAGAGAAATGATTTAAAATTCAAATGAATGAACCCCTTTAGGTCTTAAAAAGATTAAGCTTTTAAAAATCTATTTTTAAAATTTTAATAAACCATAATCTATGAAAGGGGTTACTATTTTTTCGAACAAAGTGCAAAATGAAAATTTAATTTTCATATAATTATGCTTTGTATCAGAAAATAAACAACTGAACAAATAAAGTGTTTAACATTTTTGATTTCAAATGTCAAAAAAAATGATGTCTCACTTCTGTTTCATGTCATTAAAACTCTAAAAAGAACTTTTTAAAACAATAAAATTTACCGAGGGAGTATACGGTACCAGTGTCAAGAGACCATTCCCACTTTTGACACAGTTATTTTTCGCCAGGTCCTAAGTTAAACTTACATTCTTTACAAGGCTCAAGAACAACTCGTGGTACATAAGGAAAGGGCTTAAGAAGGAACCGAAAACCATTCCTAAAGAGGAAACCAGGGATAAGATTTTACTCCTGTTCAAAAGACCGTGGAGTAATGTGAACAGGATGATTGGCGAATCTATCTACTATTTGGAAAAGAAAACATAATTCAATTGTAAATAAAAGTTTAGAGTTTTAAACATAGACGTTAGATGTATAGACTTAGAGTTGTCTTTAGAAGGAACTGGAAACCCAATCCTAAACAGGAAACAAGTGATAAACATCTACTCCTGTTCAAAATAACGGGGAACAGTGTGAACCGGACGATAGGCGAAACTATTTACATTCTTCATCACACCCCATGGATTGCTGTTACAAATTTCCAAACAAGAGCTTTACCAGAAATATAGACATATACTGAAGAGCTTTACCAAATAACAAGAACGAACGTCATTAGAAGACTTCCAACAACAACAACAACTAGGGTGGGTAGCACATGTTAAGTAGAAAGCAAAAATCAGGACATAATGAAGATGTTAACTTTCCACACAACCTTAAACAAAAGGTTTGTAAGGAAACACCAATCTCAACCCGAAAGAGCTACAACAATTAGGGGAGGATTGAGAAGTCTAAATTCCTGCAAAAATATCTCAATAAATTTCAACCGAACGTTTGATCAATGAATGCCGAATGTTTCCTGTATGTAAAAGGTTAATTTCATCATTACAATTGCACCAACAGGAATGGCACGAATACGCACACAGAGAGAGAGAGAGAGGTGAGATGGATAAATCGTCGTCTTGATGTAAGCCTCTGTGTTGAGTCTGAAGGGGAAGATTGGTTCTAGGTCAAGTGCCTGACCCGGCGGATAACTGGCTGACTCACAAGAGACGGACAAATAACTGGTCAATAAGGACAAATGTCCGATGGAAAAATGCCCGCTAGGGACAACTGCTCGACAGAAAAATGCCCGATGCTTATATATATATATATATATATATGTGTGTGTGTGTGTGTGTGTGAAAAGTGTGTGTATATATATATAATTATTTATATATTATATGCGCGGTACTTATTAGAAAGCGCTCAATATCAGAGATAGAGTTTGTCTGACGATCGCTAAAGAGTGAAACCCAGGGTCACAAGCTCACATCTATCCAACCATATATATATATATATATATGTAGAATATTTAGATAATAGCTAACCGTTCTATCCCCCACTTCTCATGGTGATGAAAACCCTGTGCTGAGGTGAAAATTACTATTATTCGGTTACAAGATATTTTTGAGAATGAAAAATTATGCCGTGAGTCTTCAAAAATTGTTTGTTTAATAAAAGATCATTCTTCTTCTTAATTTCATTATTGCTTTCTTAATCAATATTTAAGATTATATTACTATTTGTATTATTTATATTATTGTTAACATTATTATTTGGAACATTATTATTGTAACAAAAAAACAAAAAAAAAAAAAAACAGAGAAATCATAAAAAATATATCAAAAGGTTTAAATCAATTGAAACTTACTTTTTAGTGCGATAAACAATTTGCCAATAAAGACCAGGAGGGAACGAGCAACATTTTCTCTCACACTTCAAAAAATTGATTATATTTTTCAATTTTTAAAACAAAACTGCTATTGCACTGAAATTATACTAGCATACTTTCCCTTTCGAATGACAGCAAAAAGTATCTAAATATTATATATATATATATATGCTCTTGTCAGTCGGGCAGTTGTCCAGATACCGTGAAAATGAATGAGGCTATAACGTCGCCATCACTAGTGGTCACACCAAACACCATCGTAATCACCATTGAATTCATCCAACTCTTTCTGAATCCTCTGCACTGTGCTCAGATTGACACCCAGACATTGAAATGTTTGTATTTGAGTTTTCGGT
>OZ010593.1:104082453-104147453 GCA_963932145.1 Acanthosepion lycidas | reverse complement strand
ATCCTTTTTTAGAACCACATCTTTTTGTCTCAGCTGTCCTCTTCATTTGTGAGGAAATTTTCCAGCATCCATTGCCATATTGGAGAACCAATATTACATAACAGTTCGGTAGACTTTTTTTTTAATTAATTTTTCTTGTTTCTTTTCTTCTGTTTTTTAATATTTTCCTCTGACTTAAGTAAATATCTGAATAAGACAACCTCGTTTCATATTCCGCTGTATACCACGTGAAGCCAGATTCCTCAGACTAAATATTCGACTAAAATCACATTTTCTGTTCGTAGGACTGTGAATAAATACCAACAAACTTCAAGTAAACAAATCTATCCGGGCAACAGAGACAACCGTGCAATCTGTTGCCATTAATAACGACAGCTGTTTGTGTTTATATTTTACAACTTAAAACGTACGAGTGTCCAGCCTCTAAACGCTTCCCAGGGCTTGACATTTTGAAACTTTCTTTTTAAAAATCCAGAACAAAGCAGAGATGTGCACCTGAAATACTGCAGTTGGGCAGGCTGCAGAATTTATGCTGTTTGTTTAATCCTCCGACCGCAGCCTTGCTTTTGCTATGAAAGTAACAATGTTATTATCAGAAATTATTATGCTGGTCGTGTAGTGGTTAGCAGCCTATAACAACAAATTGGGGTGCCGAGTTCGAATTCCAGACAAGATTGTCGCATTCACTTTCGCATGAATCCACTTCAGCCAAGTTAAATAACAATTCAAACTTGATTCTCTAGCCATGGTAGGCAGCCAGTATAGGAGAAGGACAACTCTGAATTCAAAACCGGGCCCCTCATGGAGCACATTCTTGAACTATAACCAAGGTCTGCTCAAGGTAGCTGGGTCAGAAGAGATTTGTGTGCTTGCCAATAAGCTGAAGATGAGAAATTACACTGATAATAATTGCTGATTACGCACACACAGCCCTTCCACACTTAACCAGAGGAATTTGGATTAGAACCTCAAATATTTTAGCCTTAACTTTACAATCCTTAAAGCTAAACTTAGTAATAATTGGAAAAAGATTTGTCTTACACGCAGTTATTTCTCTATACCAGATTTCATATTCAAAATAACTATTATCCTTATTGTGTCTATATTTCTGAGATGAGGTATTATGTACATTATTTACATTATTCGGACTATTGTCCTCATCTTTGTCGCAATATTTATTACAACGTTTCGACCGTTGTACGCTCCGGCCTTCTTCAGGTGGTTGGAATGTCGAACTGAACCCTTTATTTCGCTCACTGGGGTAGACAGTTCTAGTTCCACGTGCCATGTTTAATGGATGTCAGTTATCAGTTATCTCCTGCTAATTTTCCCTCTGAAAGTTCTCCATTGCCTTAACCAGGTATTGAACTCACACTCTTTGGGTCTTGTCACTGGATCTAACCAACGCCTTTGTAAGGACACATGGCACAGTGCATCATTGTGCTATCGTTGATAATAATCTCACCGGATATTACTTATAATTAAAAAAAATTAATGTCCTCATCTTTATTGTTACGATCATCGAAACGTTTTAATTGTTTTGTACACCCCACCACCGACGTCCTTCTTCGATTTCATGTAACTTTCGGGAATTTTCGAGCTGAACGCTTTAATCAATGTACGGGGTAGAGAGTGTAAATATATAGGGGAGATAACTCATCTTGGTAAATGGTTTTGTTATTGCTAGTGTTGTTTCCACTGGGTCTGCGTATATCCGTACTACAAGTCCCAAGGACTGAACTCACAATTATTGTTTCAAAAGTTACCAACCAACGCTACAAGGACAGGGCGAGAATTAAAGTGTTGTTAAATCATGTAGATAATGATAAATAACGATAATAATAAATCAAGTAGATAATGATAAATAATTATAATGATAATGTTAATTCATGTACATAATGATAAATCTATTTGTCAGCAATTCCGACAGTAACTCACCGAATATCTTTATAAACATCATACATTTTATTTCGACACTAGAAATATAACCCTTCTTCGCCTGGGTCTTTCATTTACTGGGAATTTTTGCTGTTTAATTGGAGTAGTTTAAGTTTAAAGTCAGCCCATCCAAAAATCAATATTAGTAACAACAATTGGGTGCAACTGAGGCACATCCCCAAATGGGGGGTAGTAACAATTTGGATAGGAGGATGGCCCTGAAAAGAGCCGTTTTTGCGTTCTCAATCTTGCAAGGAAGGAACCTTTTCTATGGACCGTCATAATAATAATATACGATAATTTTTATTTATAATATATTTTTTTTATAATTCTAATAATCTTTTGCGTCAGATTTAAACTCTCTAAATTGATTGTACGCTGTTTTTTTTTTTTTTTTTTTTTTTTTTTTTTTTTTTTACAGACATTAAATTTTGCCTTTGATTTTTGTACAAAGTGAAAAAAATCATATTTTTTCTATTTTTCACTTTCAAGGTTGTAATTTTTTTCCAGCCAGTTTGGACTTAAAACTGGCACTGAAAAGTTATCTATCAAACAAAAAAATTTCAGCGAAATCGGGTGAAAACTGGAAACGCACAAAAAACATCCAATCACACACACACACACACACACATTTTGAGAATTATAGATAAAAGGATTAAATCGAGTCAAAATTTATCTAGACTTTGTCAAGTTTGATACAAGAGTTACTTTTTTAATCCATAAAGAAGAGAAGATTTTAATTTAAATGTGGTGCCATATTGAACCGGAAGTGCCGAAAGTAGATCAACATTGAAGCGCACAGATTCACTGATATCGGAAGTTCGTTGAGCGGGGGTCATGTCATACGGCCTGCTGACGGCAGGATTTCTAAAGAGTTGATAGGAGTCTCTCTGTTGATTCCCAATCACAGCATAAGCCAAAGAAACAGTTCAAAGACTGCGTCAGTGAATCACTAGTGCTATCTAAAATTGATGATTCTTACTGGGAAATGGCGGCGTGCGATACAAGTCGGCCGATCACGTTGCTCCCAAGACAATACGAATACCTGACCCAAAACAGAAAGAGCAGCCATAAAAAAAAGACTGGTAATAACGACCCAGAATGTGGGCCAGTATATCTGGCGTAGGCAGGATGACAGACTATTAACCATGAGGCACTCCTTGGCATCGATCATCTGACATGTGAGTCGCAGCCTGTCGATCAAGACTAATCCCAGGATCCTGGCTCTGACATCACTGGTGAATCTTGCTGAATACATCTATGAAAAAGAATGTAAGTCACTTGCTGGTTTCAAATATCACTGTCAGTTTCATGACCGACAATAACAGATTACTTTAAAATCTCAGAAATGGTCATGCTCGTTCAACGAGTAGACAGCCATCATATAGTCTTGACTTTATTTTAGAAAAAAATTGTTTTTCAAGGGAGATAACTATTAAATATTCAACATCTTACGTTATGGCCAGTAACGTAATATTTTATGGGCACTTCGACTTGCTTGCCTCGCTAGATCCATTACGACTGAGTAGAGAATTTGATTCTCACTGGATGCCCTATACTTTCGGCCCTGTACTACATCTTCGCTATGCTTAGAAAGAGTAGTGAGCTCGATCCTCACTGGGTACACCCTGTTTTTTGCCTTGTTTCACTTCTAAGCTACGCTTAGAAAACCGCAATTACAACTAAGTAGTGAGTTCGGTTCTTATTAGGGACACCACACATTTGGCATTATGCCACATCTAAGCTACGTTTAGTAAGTTACTATATTGGGCACTTCGTTTGTAGTGGTTAGCAAGCTTGTTTCGCTAGATCAATTACCACTGAATAGCGAGTTCGATCTCCACTGAATGCTCCATACTTTCGGATTTGTACCACATTTACCAAAGTTCAAAAAATCATCAAGAATTCGATTCTCACTGGGTGCCCACACTTTCAGTCGTGTGCCATATCTAATCTACGCTTAGAAAAATCACCATAACATAAATTTTTATTATACCTTGCCATGGTGAACGGATCAGTTGTGAGTTCGATCCTTACTGATAACCTTACACCAGACTAAACTAAATAACTGTAGCAAAACTTAGTTTTAAAAAAATCATTTATCACATTCTACAAAGCTAAGATGATATAATAATAATAATAATAATAATAATATGATGATATAAAATAATTCAATATAATCTTTAAGGACAGATAATTTCGAATTTGAATGTAATCTCAAGCTAGATGCATCCTGCAGGCAAAAAAAAAAAAAAAAAGAAAAAAAAAAAAAAAAAAAAAAAAACGCCGGTAGGATAATAAAATTCGTAAAAAAGGATTAACAGGGACATAATCACTAAGGGCAAGATTAATTAAAGATTAATTAAAGATTAATTAAAAAGATTAATTAAAAAACACACGCAGTGATTAATCAAAAAAAAAAGGCGAGGTTGATTATCTGGGAGTTTAGATTTCTATAAAACATGACAGTTTTCAAGTCATATTTTCTCTTAGGTAAAACTTTTGAAAGATAAGCGTTGGGTGATTAAATAGAACAGCTTTTTCCTTGAAATAATCAAAACAATTCATAAACTATTTAACACCTACAATTGTCTGTTTTATTTTTATTGCAAACCGTTCACCGTAAATACCAACAAAATGTTTTTAAAAAAATTCAATTGCTAAAAGTGTCGCTAATTGTCAAAACATATCACAAATTTTAATGACATCATGTTTTCCTAGACCCTGAAATCATATCAGATCAACAAAAGCAAAACCGGGAGGTGGGAGTGGCAGATATTTAATTCAAGAAGACTAATCCTAGGCTATAGTATCGGTCACATGTTGACACTTAAAAATGCAGAATTTCAATATTTCAGATAGTTCATTAT
Organism: Acanthosepion lycidas; assembly: GCA_963932145.1. Taxonomy (NCBI): domain Eukaryota; kingdom Metazoa; phylum Mollusca; class Cephalopoda; order Sepiida; family Sepiidae; genus Acanthosepion; species Acanthosepion lycidas. Next base: position 104,142,645 of record OZ010593.1, on the reverse strand, counting down.
TTACATTATTCGAACTATTGTCTTCATCTTTGTCGCCATATTTATTACGTTTCGGCCGTTGTACACTCCGGCTTTCTTCAGGTGGTTGGAATGTCGAACTGAACCCTTTATTTCGCTTACTGGGGTAGACTGTTCTAGTTCCACGTGCCATGTTTTTAATGAATGCCTGTTAATTTCCCTCTGAAAGTTCTCCATTGCCTTAAACGGGTATTGAACTCTTTGGACCCTGTCACTGGATCTACCTAACGCCTTTATCCACTGTGCCATGTGTCCTTGAGGACATCTGGGTATGAATTTCTGGGTATTATAAACCTAATGTCTTAAGCAACCATTTTACCAGTGCTCACATTGCAATTTTTTTTTTTGCTTTTCTCTGGCACTCCTTATTACTGGTTCCCATATTGTATTCATTTCTATGCTTGGTTGGCTCAGGAGATTTTTGTGGCCTAGCATATGTGCTGATTCCTTAAGTTTTCAATGATAGTAATTTACTAAACTAGTCAGGCAGTGCCAAATTGGCGTTGGAGTGAATGTGTTGTGATTGATTTCCATATGAGCAGAATTTACTTTGAAAATCATCATCCAAAAATCCACGCTAATATCAGATTGATATGAGCTAATGAGGATTTACTGAAGCGTGGTTAACGTTCCTGTGCTGTAAGTGGAGCTATGATTCTCCTCGTTTTAGATAACAGAAGCTGTTCAGCCCCGGGGATTCCAACCCCGCGGCAGCACCTTGCCCATTGCAGTGAGAGAGATTGGGTCGGCGTAATACCGTTGCCAACGTGACAGTGGTGGCGGGGGCTGGGCAAAAATCAATTATTTCCTTGGCCTATATGCTTATTTAAATGTTCTTGTGTTTCATCCAGCTTTGATGGGGAAGCCGGGTAAATATACCTGGTGGCAAATCGACAACTACCTGGGTCACTAAACATCTCTCTCGCTGTTATATATTTTAAGCAAGGCGGTAAGGTCCCTAAGATGCAAGGGGTTACTGATAGTGAAAGAGAATGAGAAAATTTTAGTGAGGAGAAAGGACAATAAAAGAACCGATTTCAGGAAGACAAAAGATGGCGATAATGTTGCTAAGACTCAAGGGTTACTTGGAGTGAACGCGAATGAAAAGACTTTACTGAGAAGAAAGCACAATAAAAGATCAGAGTTCAAAACATAAGATGGCTTTTAGTATTACATTTAAATTTATGAAGATTCTAAAATTGGAAGAAATTCCATATCCAAGAAGTTCAAGAAAAGAATCTACAAGAATAGAACATACGGTTGCATCTAGCAAGTACAATAATAAACTGATGAGACGTGCTTGCCAATGTAGTAGCACTGTTAAATTCAAGTAGTCGGCGTATCAAGGAGGAAAACAATATTTATTTTGAAAATACAAAAATATGGCACAAAGCCAAAAGTGGGTAGGGGAGGGTTAGTCTTGAAGATGTCTTATCTTAAAACTTAGCTAACCAAAAATTACTAATCCAAACATACTACAGTATTCTTCATACTAAAACAACACATTCTTAGTTACCATTCTTACTACAGGCACTATAATACCGCAAAGTCTCTATGAAGTCGTAACTAGTTTCCATATGTACAATTTGTCTGTGGAGGCGGATAATAAAAATAACTTTTAAAAATAAAACCCCCAATGAATAGTTACAATGATTACAAGGAGGAAGACCTGGGAATTGATTCAATACAATCGTTCCAATTCAAAAACGCTTTTATTCGAATTCTATTTAAAAGCACTCAGAATTTAATACCCTCACTATTTCAATGAAGAGGAGAAATACATTGAAAATATTTTTAAGCTAAACATCAAATTTATTGCAACTATTAAAAGTAAAAGACTTAATACAAAACAAAATTTGAAGGAAGAATTTACTCTATCACCTGTAATAATTGTCACAAAGAATACATAGGAGAAACCTTAAGGAATTTAAATAAAAGATTATATAAACACAAAAGGGATTTCTTTAAAAAAACACAAAAAAAAAACACACTCAATATATTAATGGCTCGTCGTAATGTTTTTGATTATATTTGAATTTAAAAATGCTACTTTAATTAAAAGAGAAAGCAATTTACTAAGACTTTCGTCTTTCTCCATAGAAAGTACTTTAATTGCTAGATCACCCACAATACATTTACATCCAGGTTCTTGCATTAAACCTTTCTCGGTAAATCGTCTGTTATCACAAATGTGGGATATTTAATAACCAAAGTGATAAAAACATAAACAAAAACAAAACTAAAAGAAATCGGCAAGAATATAGACCCAAAACGTATATATTTAAAAAAGAATTCATTTAAAACGTGTCCTCTCTTTCGTGCGCATGCGTAGTTGCATCAACGTAAACATCTCTTTAGTCCGCTGAATTCTAAAGGATGAAACTTGACGTTTTTCCACCTTGTTAAAAATTTCCCTAAAATTGTTCTTGAAATATAAAAATGTACACATCGTTCCCCCCCCCCCACACACACACGCCAATATATGTCGGAATAAAAAAAGTGCTTCTAGATGTTGAAAGACGGACACTTTCTGATCGATCCTAGTAAGAGAGTCCCCTAAGAATCTATAATATAATCCGAAAAGCTTGGTCATTGGGCAAGTTTTAAAACAGCCATGGTGTTCTTTACTATAGGCTAACTCATAGTGTAACTACCGTTCACGTCTGGGGTCGCTCGACTGGGATTTTTAGTTTTGGTTTGTTTTAGTTTGCTGCTATCTATCGAAAAACTATGAATTTTTGTTTCAATCATGTTGATCTTTATTCAAGACCAAGTTAAGGTGCTAGTTACTGGCAAAACTGGAGGCCTTTTTCAAATCTTGTTCCACTGGTAGCGAAGTTTTTAGTTTCAGTTTGGGTTTGTAGTAGTTTGCTGCTGTAGTCAGCTTAAGAAACTTTTCCTTTTTACATTTGGAATAACTTTAACTTATTGAAATAAATATAAGATTTATTTTATATCCTTTGGAATTGCTATATTATTTTATGTTTTCATTGCAAAAACAAACATTTCTGTGCGGTATTCACTGAAAAATATAATTTAGAAAACTTAGAAGTTAATTTAATATTCTCTGAAATTTTGATTTATAAAAGCAAATAGACTAATTATCAATTTTTTTTTGCTTAAACTGTATTTGTAAAAAATGAAAACAGTATATTGAATTTTTATCGCGCTTATACTGAAATGTACAAAATAAGTTTACTTGATTTAAAGAAACAATTTATTAATCCGATGATTTCTAGTCTTATTACAAATGTTACAATCTCTCCCAAGAAATTTAATTTTAATAATATTTTGTTGTGCGTAATTTTAAAACTTTATTCCGAAGACTTTTTTCTTAGATTCTGTTTTTGACATTGCAAAATTTATTTTAAAATGCAATTATTTGTTGCATTAATGTTTTTTTCTCTCTGATATTATTCATTTATTATTAAAAAAAAATTTTATGATTAATTTGTGTTTTTCCTTCTAAAAGGTATATTTTTTAAAAAGCTATGTTTAATTTTAGTTTAGAAATGGGAGCAAACGTGATACGACAAAATTAATTAAAAATCATTTATTAAGGCCGTCGCTATGTAAAGTTAATTTCATCATTAAATTCAATAAATTTAATCCAATATTCAATGAAACTCCTTAACCTGCTAAGCCACGCAATTATTTCCTAGATACTCTTCTATAATCATAAAGAACATCATTTAAGACAAAGTAAGTCAGCATAAAAATAATTTATTCCTAAACAATAAAAATCAAAATTTACTTCCATGTTATATTTTTGTTCCAGAAATCATAGTTTCAATATGCTTTTTGTTTCATTAAAACTGGATAATTAATTCAAAGATTAAAATGCATCTAACATTTTGTCCACCCTTGTTAACGAGGTGGGAAGTGATGGATGCTGAGCTCCGCCATATTCTATATTAATTGCAATAAAATTTTAGTAAAGAAAAAAATATACCAAGATAAAGAGGGGTAACTTATCATGTCAAATTAATTCTTCTCTCAATCTCGACGTTTTTCTTTGAATTTCTTAAACCGACCAGAGCAGCGAACAATCAAAAACCTAAACATTTTCGCTCCCTATAGAACGACGAGATCTGTGACAGGCCTTCAGTTCTAGGTAAGTTACACTATGATTTGGCATTTAGGAAATAATGCCATTAAAATAGCCGATGAAAGCGACATTGAAAAAATACTAAGAGATTATCAGTACTTCATTAACTGAAAGAGCGAATATTTCTGAATATTTCAGTTTTCATTCGTATGATTCCTTGGATACAGGCGCGGTCGTACGACGAGAACCCTCGGTCATTTTTTCATCTGCTCTATACCATGGTTCGATCCCCGTTTGCGTCGGTGTGAACAAAATCTGGGAAGGGCACGATGTACGTTCAATAAATAAATAGGAGAAATATCACCACGAACGAGAAAAAATAATAAAAATAGATAAAAAAAACAAAAAAAAAAATTAATCTTGTTTTTGATATACTTTCTTTATTCATGGATTCATCTGGCATTGACTGGAGGTAGGTAAGTGAAACTTGAAACAACTTTACTGCTTATCACGACAGACTAACGAAGCAGATCCTCCCTTCGACCAGCAAGAATTTCATCTCTATATCTTTTCTCATATCACGACTGACGTCAATTACTTTTGAATCTAATTATTCGAACCTAGAATGTGGCCTGACTATATAAGCTCAGGAGTGAAATTCTCTGCCTTCCGGTCGAGTTGCACTTGATACCAAAAGATTTTAATAATTTATTCATTTCTTTTGTTCCTACGAAGCAGGTGGTTGCTTGGAAGTTCTCATGTCTTGAGTTTACTATCGACGTATCCAGTAGACAAAGCCCCAGTCGCTTCTATCCGAGGTAAAATTATTTGACTACGTGGTTGTCCTAATCTATCGAACGGATACTCATCGTGTTAAAGATGGAATAAAATCAAATATATTTCTTTCTTTCTTAATTGAAAATCGATTACGTATAGACATGCTTTTCGGAATTACTTTCATCATTTAAGCTGATAAATAATGTGATTTTGTTTTTCAGGCTTACGAGCATTATTTTATTTGAAACGTAAATTCTTACTATTTTGTCTCTTAAAGGAAAAAACTTTTTTGATCCTATTTCGAAAGCCATAAATCGTACGACTTTTGTAGGATGTTCAACGAAGAAATCCATTAAGTGAATATAACATTATTTTCGTCTATTGACATTTTCAAAATTTAGTTTAACCTGTCACAAAACCAAACTAAAGGTTGGAAGACTATGAAACCAATATTCCAAGTGGCGAAAACCGACCTACCTTAAAAATCAAGCTCCAAAACCTTACCTCTGTTATCAGGGCTCGAAAAACGATCACGAATACCAATGAAGTATTAACTATTTTAAACATTGGACAATTTTCACCTAAATATATTTACTTAAAAACTAACTCCATTTCAATAAAAATTACATTTTCACCGGACTATTATTAGGTTGGTGCAAAAATAATGACGTAATAATGTCGTTTTTTGACGTTTTTTTTAACGTCAAAAAACGACATTATTACGTCATTATTTTTGCACCAACCTAACATAAAATGTATACTTATGTATTATTTCGAATTATTGTTCACATCTTGGTTGATATACCAACATATACTCACGTATCATGCGACCTTTGAAGACTTAATTTTGAAGCTAATTTGACTACCGTCAATGGCTTTTTAGAAAAGAGTCTACTTTGTCTATTTTACCGGGACCGGTGAACATGCTTTTAAGCTTATTTTACCGCTCTCGGTAAAATAGACGTCCCCGACACCTGGCTAGTTTTCCGGTAAATATTTTAATTAATATGAATACAAGTAATGTTAAAAATAACGCACAGATTTAACACAGAAGTTTATTTTCCCCACAATTTAAAGATAATTTAAAATCATCAATTGTTAGCACACAAGTTAAAATCAGTTATTCATCATCAATTATTAAAAGAAATACAGAAGACTCTGAATATTTTAAGTATTTCAGGTATAACAGTCGCTGCAAATTCAAAACTTGCCCTTGGGCATGATTCTCTTGCCAATACTCTTCAGGTGCATCCATCGCAGACAACAGTCACAGACCAGAGAATCCATCTTGTTCAAGTCCTGTCTCCACAGCTCACACAACCACTGCGACGATAATCTCAAATGTAATATATTTTTAGTTCTAAAACACTATAATTACCAACAAAATAGTTTTGGTATCTATTTTATTGGGACGGTCAAAATAGACTATTCATTTTTTTTTATCGTACAGTATTATTTGTTTAGTATATTATTATAGTATATTAAATAAAGACTACTTCTTGACTTATTCTGTATATATCTATTTTGAATGTATATTTTAATGTAGAGAATTGTTTCAACTCGTAGATCACATACTTTAGTGATGTGTTGTTCTGATAGATCGAACTCGGAAGGTACATCACATACACATAACACCAATTTGTTTTTCATGTGTTTTTGATACATGTGCGCATCCGTACTTATTATTTATCGAGATTGAATACATTTTTTTGTTCTTCCAAGATGTCAACTGTTTAGAAAATGTTCACGTTACTTAAAAGAAAATTTTAAATTATAACTGATCGTTTTATGCGCGTTGGATAATCTCCCCCCCCCCCATCGTTCGAATTACTTCTGTGTTATCTACGATCGTTACAGTGGAGTAATGGATAGCGGCTCGGATTAAGGAATCGGAGAACAGAGTTCGAATTCTAGTCGAATCCATGACATTCACTTACGTGCTAATACCCTTGGGAAAAGTATGAATCCTCTTCTCCCTCCCCACTCAGCTATGAGTAAATAGCAGGACAGACCGGGTTCTATAACCTTGGATGGCAAATGGCCAACCTCAGAAAGAAATGGCAATCTATCACATAACTGACTTGCTGTTCGATTCACCGAAAAAGGACATCGGAGGATATTGGAATTTCTTGAAAGAAGCGATAAATATTGGTCAGGATAAACCTCCTTTGACTAAAATAATGGATCTTCCGGCAAGAAACGAATCTCAATAACTAATTTGCGAGACTATCCACTCTAGAATACTCTCTATAGGCGACATCGAAAAAATATTTAGGAAAATAAATGTGATTTATTATGTTTTGAATATGAAATGTTTCTATAGCGCTAAAACTTTGCATGAATGAAAGTGTGTGTGTGTATATATTTATATATATATATATATTTATATATATATATATATATATATATATATATATATATATATAGAGAGAGAGAGAGAGATGAGAGAGTCTGTGGATGACTATGCTCTCGAAATAATTCGATTGAGCTCTCGGAGAGGAAGGGATGATTTTATAAACAGTTCTACTCGAATCAAGCTCTCCTAGCTACTGACGTATTTTGCACAGTAAAACTGCCGTGCGACGATAGCTTGGTGGGTAGTATGTCTGAGTGATGCCAAATCGATCTGGTTTCAATCCCGGCTTGAAGCAATCTGATTTCTATTCACACAGCAGTGAGCTGTGACACTGCGAAACAGGCTGTCTATGAATGACATCCACACACACACACACACACACATATATATATATATATATATATATATATGTCATTTGTTTACATTTGATACGCCATCAGCAGATATGAATGTACGTAATGAATGTTCATGGATGATTGAAGTTTAAAAGCAGTTAATTCGACCTTGCTAACCGAACGCTCCTCTGTGGCCGAATCGGTTAAAAAGCACGTCAGGCTATAAGACGGTTCCGTATAGAATATTTTCTATGAAAATTTATCGGACATTCAGGCCGGTAAATGTTGTTTAATACTGTTTATTATAAACAGAGCATTTACTTAAATATTTGTATCTATAAAAAGAATGTAAAAATAAATATAAAAGTGAACATAGAAGTCAACACTTAGAGGTGACAGTCTGTTTCATGCTATATGCAATCGTCAGGTTACATATGCTGTTATTTTTCTCGGCTATTTATATGTATACGGGTTAGTGGTGTATTGTGGGTATTCTATTATGGCGGTTATTTTACCGGAAGTCGTTTGTTTATTTATTTGGGTCAAATTATATTGCTTGTTTTTATCTTTTATTTTTTTGTTTCTTATTTTATTTATTTATTTATTAACGTAGTAAAAATTTGTTTATATCACTTATTTAACAGTTTTGTTTTGGTCTGAGAATTTAATTAAAGCTATTTGTTCAATTTTGGGGCTGATTGTTGTAGTTCATTCTAAGTATTATTTTGGCGGGAACAGTTTTTAATTGATTACCTTTATTTGAGATTGGTTTGTTTACTTATTTACTTGGATGAATTTAGGTCAATTTATTTTACTTGTATATTTTCTCTTTTCGATTTTTAAGTAACATAGTATTTATTTATTTTTATTTCAATTTTTTTTTTTTGTTATTTTGTTTATTAGTATATTTATTTGTTTTTATTTTATTTTTTCTGTTTTCATTTTTTAGGTTACGTAGTAAAAATTTATTTTCATGTCTGCATTTTGAGATGAGCTCGGATCTTTTATTTAATAATTTATTTTGGTCGGGGAAAGTAATGATAGCTATTTTTCTTACATCTGCTTACATCCCCAATTATTTAATTTTATTAAATTTCACTTCATTATACTTACAGTTAATTATAAGCACAAGACCTTCGAGAATTTAAATCATCCATTTCTTTTGTAAAACAGGACCCCAGTTACCAAAGAATTTGCAATGAATCATAAAATAAAAATGCAATAAACCGACATTATTTTATTAGAAATTTTTTTTAAATATGTTATGGAAACTACTGTAAGAATGTTGAGTTTCTGTATGTGTGTGTGTAAATGTCCCGACTTTTGCAAATATGGATATCCATACACGACATTATCAGAAAATAAGAGCAGTAACTATAGTAAATTTAAAACCAAAGTATCTAAAATTTAATAAAATATTAGATTACTTAGAATTTTTTACTAAATTATTTAAGATTACTGGATAATTAAAAAAATATATGAAAAGGGTGCTTACATTATATTCGCTAATTAATTTTTGCAGATATGGCCCCCGTAGAAAAAATCCCAAGCATAAGTCTATCGAAATAGTTGTCACCTCATAAAAAACGCCTACCACCGCGTTAAAAGTGCTTTTCTGCGATATTTTAAACTAAATTTATGTATAGTTTCAAATCAGATTAATTAAATTTTTAAAGCTAATCTTCCTCAAATAAATTTTCAGAAAAGTATATTTTATTTTTGATAGATTTTTTAATAAAGAAAAATTACTGAAACTGAGATATGCAGAAAAAGCTTGGCACGAAAAAATTAGAACAATCTACCCCGGTGAACGAAATAAAAGTTTCGGTTAGAAATTCCAACGTATGTCAACTGAAGAAGGACGGATCGTATAATGGCCGAAACGTCGTGAACATGACAAAATAAGAACAGCAGTCTGGACTGTGTAAATAGTTACAATACTTCATCTCATAAATCTAGACAGATATTGAAGAAAAATACGTTGTGCTGACAGATTTGTAAATGTAGCTAAAATCAGCCAGTTTTAGTAATTTCAAAACAATAAATAAAGACATTAAGTTAAGTTCCTTTTTGAAATACAGAAAAATATTTCGCTTATTGGAAAATATTAAATTTAGTATATTAGCTTGAAATTAAAACTAAAATAAAAGCTTCAAGAATTATTTATTTTTTAGAAGCTCATTTTAAACCTTAGGTATCGCTTTTCTTTGGAAGTGTATATATATATATATATATATATATATATATATATAGATAGATAGATAGATAGATATTTCAATTAAAAGGTGCAAATATAATTTATAAATTCATGAATCATTCATACAAAAAACAAATATAGAGGTTAATGATTTAAATGGCGAGAATACTTAGTCGCAAACAATCTAAATAAGATACATCAACCCCAAACCTGTATATGAATGATATGATCCCCGTTTATAAATTCCAGTTGCATAAGGTCTTTTTAATTTTACAAGCTTTCGTCTGTTCCTACAGACTCTCGGATAATAAGTGTGACATTACTGTAATTATTGAACAATGTAGTTCATGCCATATTCACGGAAAATCTACCAGCAAAAAAGAATTCTCTTATTGCTATAATTGTAAAAAAACGCAGAACCTTAAAATTTAAATTCTAACTCAGCGTTGCGCCCGTACGTTCCAAAACAATAACACATTTCTCATAGCATTTTTTATATTTTCGTTGTCCTCTTATTATTGAGAAGTAAAAACAAGAACAAAATCTACTTCCATACCTGATTATGTCTGTAGGGACAGACGAAAGCTTGTAAAATTAAAAAGACCTTATGCAACTGGAATTTATAAACGGGGATCATATCATTCATATACAGGTTCGGGGTCGATGTATCTTATTTAGATTGTTTGCGACGAAGTATTCTCGACATTTAAATCATTAAGCTCTATATTTGTTTTTGTATGAATGATCCATGAATTTATATATATATATATATATCTCGAGTCGTAATTGGATGACAGAATAGGGTCTGGGAGAGGTAGCAAAGGGACAAAACTTATTGAGAGCTGTAAAAGAATAGGAAAAAGAGGAGAGCCATGATCGCCTATATCCTGAAGGAACACGATACATAAAAGAAAGAAGTATTTATACTAATACGATTATTATGTTTGTACACATTCAAATTTCATACCAGTCGAAGGTGGCTTTTACTAGAGATCAGGTAATAGCAAGACTTTTACTCCAACACTCTTTCGTATTCTCGCTGATTTTTTAAGACTTCAAGTTTTCTTTTTATTTCTAATTTCATCCTCTTTGGAAACCATCTTTTAGGAACTCTGTTGTTCCGATAATTCCCTTTCGCCTTTTACTTTGCGACCATCGGACATATGAAACCAAAAATCAGACAAATTTCTTTCTTTTTCTTTGCAAGAATTAAATCGAGTCATTTGATCTTGTGTCGATGATCCGTTTGATTTTCAAAGTGCCCGAAAATTTCAGTTTTTGCATTTTAGAGATTTGAAACTGCAGGTATTAGCGAAACTTATTTTTTTTAATCATTTCACTCCAAGCAAGGCAATAAAGCTACTAAGATGTAAGAACTTACTGAGTGTGAAAGAATGCGAAAAAGAAAACTATTATTAAGGAAAGAGAACAAATTAAGAAGATAGAAGATAATGATTGACATTGCACTTAAATTAAAAATCAAAGTTAACTGAAAAGCAAGAGGCTGGAAGAGACTTTCAAAAGTGCGAGAGAAGAAACTGTTAGCATAGAACTTACGGTTACATCTAGCCATTCCACCTGTAAAATGATGAGACCTTGTCGAACACCACGAAATATTTATAGAAAAAACAGAGGGAAGCAACGTTAAGGAGACGGGAAGTGAGCAGACTCTTCTTTGTATTCTGTCAAGAAACTTTTAATACATAGCAGAAGCACCCGACAAAATGTTACAGAAATATTCAATACACATTAACGAATAAAAGACTTATAAATATGCGAGATAGATTCTGACGAGAAAAATTGTCTATCCGACACAGTGAACCAACTTTTCTAGCAGCAGACCTAGCAGCTGATTCAATATAATCTTTCCTCTTTATGTCAGCGGAGGACGTTAAATATGATTAACACTAAATAATAAAATAAAACTGTACTGCTGAAACGGTTTGTGTTTACTTCCTTGCTCATGGACTCACCATGTCGACTTCGACATTTCAGGGCCCAACAATAGCTCATACTGACTACAGATATGATTTGATAATAGTCATGACGGCTTATGTACAACGAGTTACACTATTCGGGGGAAAAAAGCTGATAACGAAGGTTTGTGTCCTCGGGTTTTTTTTTAAAGGTTTTCCTTCTATCAGATTAGCTGTCACCCATGGCAAAAGATCCCATTCTACCCTATTTAACCTATAGTGGGAGGGATGAAGATGATTCATCCCTTTTCCAATGACATTAGTGCGAAGTGAACGAAACAGAACCAACCCGTCTTCGAACCCGGTTTGCAGAACCGTTACACTACTTGTATTTGGCAGTAATATCCTTGGTCTCTTCTCCCCCTCCAGATATGGGTTAAATAGCAGCTCAGGTTAGGATTTCTAGCACTGGTTGTCAACCAGTCTAGTAGAAGAAAAACCGTGATGGTTTGGTTTGTTAGGGCATATCAACTTCTTATGAGTCATTTAATGCCGAAATTTTATTTTCTTATGTGCTTTTTTTTTTTGGCTGTTTGTTTTTTTGTTTTTCAAAAATGTATTGCTGGAAATTTTTTCTAATGTATTTTTATATTTTCATATTTTGACCCCAGTTTGAGGATTCTTTTGCCCATAGCTGGGACCGTAACAGGTGCTACCACCCTGGGTCAACAGTAATTATGAGGTGGTTCCACGCTCCTCAAAACCTACCGGTCAGAGGCCTTGCTGCCGGATGTAGTTTATCGTCATCCCTAATGACGAAAAAACATGATGGAGAAAGCAACGGGAAACTATTCTCTATCTTTCCCAAGAATTCGTGGTAGGAACGGTTTACACATTAGAGAAAAGGAAGCTGCGGAGACTCATGATCGCTTATGTCATGAATGGGTATGAGACATGAGGTGAAAAGAGGGGAGAGGCTGTTTCATTCAATTTCACTCTTATTATAGTCATCTTTGTAATCGTAAATGTTTCTCATTTACAAACTGTCCTAAAAGATATAGAACGCTATGACATTCACCCGATTTCACGGTTCTCGGCATTGTCTCATTCGGGTTTTATGTCAACAAGTCCCAGACAGCCCTCCCAGATACACTGACAGGACACCATTGTTAAACAAAGAGGTCGTCTTTGAGAAACTGTCAATGGCGGCGAACTTATAGTTTTGATTGTCAATCATTTTTTTTTTTTTACCTTTCCTGACGTATATCAACATTTGTGTTGGGCGCTCGAATTTGGTTGATGTGAATTAATTTAGTGACAGAGAACGGCAATAGTGGGGCACTCAGTGCGGATTGAACTCTGGACAATAATAATAACCTGTGAGATTTATTTGATTATCATTGCTTTACGGTTGGGTTTTTTTTAAGTTATTGGAATGAGTTAAAGAATGTGTTTTTTAAGCTTTTCTTTTCGTTAAAGTTCTTGTTTTACTATAAAATTATTTGGACAATTGTAGTAAATGCGAATAGATGATAAAGAAAAACTCTATTAAAAGAAGAAAAAATAGGCCATTGTGTCGTATTGGAGTTAATCCAACACCAGCCAAGCGAATATGTGTGATTATCGCTTAATATTCAGTATTTAATCCTGACCGATAACGACAACAATTAACCCTTTGTTATTGGCATCATCGAAAGAAGAGAAAATACATTTGGCATTAAAACAAATGGTGGAAAAAGAAAACTTGCCTTACAAAAGCAAACATTTTTTATAACACAATTTAAAAATCTTTTTTTTTTTTTTTTTTTTTTTTACTGCCTTTCTTTTAGCATGTCTCTTCTCTTTCCTATGAAAGACCTCCTATCTCACGATTTCTATCTCTATTTCTCGAAGTCCAAATATTTCACTATTTCTGGAAGTCTCTTTCTCGAAATCTATTCTAACTTACCCTGTTATATATATATATATATATATATATATATATATATATATATATATATATATATGAGAGAGAGAGAGACAGAGAATAATTTGTAACAAATCATCTCACTCTCTCCCACTACGGAAATTCTATCAATGTTTGATTAATATTTCTTTTCTATTAAATTTCACCCGCTTTCATAAGGCGATTATTCAAAACATCTAATTTTTATTTCAGATCCACTTTGTTTACTAACGGCCGTAGAGTGACGATCTGAAAAGTTACGACGAAAAACAACTAAAGATGAAGTAAAATTGGGTTTATTGGTTTTATTGCAAGTACTTTGTAATTAAAGTTCGTGTATTATTACTGACATCCCCCCACCCTACACACACGCGAATCATTTATCGGTTATTTTTACTTTAAAATCGCATATTTACTAAACGACGTAAAAAATAACTGCGAGATGAGACAGGACGTTAGCGATTAGTGCTCTCCACAACTTCCAATTCATTGTAGTTCTTACTAAATTTTGTCTTTTTGCTATCCCAAACCCTCTTCTATTATCCATTTCTTGTTTATATGCTGTGTTCCTTTAGGTCTACGTGATCATGACTCTCCACAATTTCCTGTCCTTCGTATCTCTTAATAGATTTTGTCATCTTTTCTAAATCCTGGTCTGCCGCTATCCATTTACTTAAGCCCACTTGGTGCGTTATGCGCTGCTTTTCCTCTCTCTGTCTTCCCTTCAATCTGTCTTGTGTGTATCACTTTTCAAGCCTTCTTTCCTCCTCATGTGCCCTAAAAATTTCAACAGTCTCTTCCTGATTATGAGTATAAGTTTCCTTTTTGTTTGTATTTTCTCCAAGACTTAGCTGTTGTACAGGCCACAGCATCTTCAGTATCTTTTTGTAGAACTCCATTTCTATTGTTTCAAATCTCCATCTCTGAGGAGATGGTTCAGTATTTAATGACATATAGGAGGACAGATATCACATAACAGTTTGGTACACATTTTACTCAACTGAAACGGGCATCTTCCGGTGGATACTTGCAGATTGGGATATAAACCGGACCGATGTCTACCTTCGTGTAAAACCGGACCGATGTCTAGCTTCGTGTAAAACCGGACCGATGTGTAACACTATTTGGCTCTGGTAAATGGAAAGAAAGGGTTAATGAATAGAACGACAGACAGACCGAGACAAAAAGCTTAATACTCTAAAACCATAAAAATTACTTAAGGAAAGGCGATATTATCACAAGAAGCCATTTGGTGATCTTTAAGCAGACCCCTGATAAATGACCCAACTACAAAAGTATCGGTTACGAAAACACAAAATAGGTAAGACGGATAAGATTTGACATGTAACCAAAACGCGAGAATAGAGTTTCCTTATGGTTTTAGTGCAATGATCCTGACAGGGTTGGACGATTGGCTTACTGGAGAACCATCTGGTAAATATCTGATTTGGGACAAGACCAAGATGCGAAAATTTTGCGTAAACAAAATCTGAAATCATAATTTTTTTTATAATTCATGACCATAAGTTAAGCCACAACAAGCGGTCGGGAACTAGATCGGCCGAGGGGTAGCCAAGAAGGCAGGCGCAGGGGAAATACCGAGGAAGGTAGAGGAAATGCCCCGCCCATTGGGAAGTATTGCTATGAGATGCTAATAAGAGAAGGAAGACGTTATCGGGGCGGATCGATACCTGTGACCACAACCCATAGGAAAAGGGGATCTCCTCGATTTTGGAAATGTAATTAATTTTCCAGAGCCAGACAACAAAAGGGCTATTGTTGGGAGATAGGAAAATCACCGAGGCCCCTAACCGCGTCATGCCTCACGTTAGTTGAATGTCAATAAATGCAAGGAATCGAAGCGGCCGCCGCAGCAGTTGTAGACGCTGAGACGAGAGACGACTGTGTTGTCTGATATCACGTGACTGCCTGCCTAAAGAGAACCTCCTACATAAGCCTTGAGCCAGACTTAACCAAACCAGCCGAAGTGTCACGTTCAGCTTAAGAAGCGGGTGGGTCGATAGTTGCCTACATCAGATATGATGAATTGATAAATTCTAACAAAGCACTCTACAAAAACATTTTTTTTTCACTTGCGTCTTTATTCTGCCTGCGCCATCCCAATATGTCGATTCCTGAAGACGATTCGATCTTTGCCAGCTTTATGATCAAAACTATACACAACGTAGGATAAGGCAATTCATTGATCAGCCGCGGGGACTGGACATTTGGACGGACCGGCTGAAGAAGAGGCGACAGATGTCTACCTTCTTGGATCTCGTGTAAAACCGGACCGATGTCTACCTTCGTGTAAAACCGGACCGATGTGTAACACTATTTGGCTCTGGTAAATGGAAAGAAAGGGTTAATGAATAGAACGACAGACAGACCGAGACAAAAAGCTTAATACTCTAAAACCATAAAAATTACTTAAGGAAAGGCGATATTATCACAAGAAGCCATTTGGTGATCTTTAAGCAGACCCCTGATTAATGACCCAACTACAAAAGTATCGGTTACGAAAACACAAAATAGGTAAGACGGATAAGATTTGACATGTAACCAAAACGCGAGAATAGAGTTTCCTTATGGTTTTAGTGCAATGATCCTGACAGGGTTGGACGATTGGCTTACTGGAGAACCATCTGGTAAATATCTGATTTGGGACAAGACCAAGATGCGAAAATTTTGCGTAAACAAAATCTGAAATCATAATTTTTTTTATAATTCATGACCATAAGTTAAGCCACAACAAGCGGTCGGGAACTAGATCGGCCGAGGGGTAGCCAAGAAGGCAGGCGCAGGGGAAATACCGAGGAAGGTAGAGGAATTGCCCCGCCCATTGGGAAGTATTGCTATGAGATGCTAATAAATGCTTTTCGTGTAAAACCGGGCCGATATTTACCTATCAATTTTGACTGATAAGCCTTGTGTTCGACATTAAATAGCACAGGTCCTTAAATTAAAAAGATTAACCAAACCTACTATCAATGGTATGCGAGGCGATTTCCAAAGAGTTAAAAGACTTGGATTTGATATTTTACTTGCCAGTCTAATAAGAAACAAAAAAAAAGTCACCATTGAAATACAAGTAACTCGTCTTTTAAAGTCCACCATTCAATATTCAAGAATTAGACGATTAAGAAATGAATTTACGCCGACAAAATAAAAAAATATATTACAGATACCTTAGGTATTAAGCTTTAAGAGGGACTGAAGATATATCAGGCAAGAAAATGCTTTTCTGGTTTGGGAGCTTCTTGGTCTGGCAGTTAATAGGATAATAATTCGAGATAGTTTGTAGATCATGATAAAAACAGTCTCGTTAGTATCCTGAAGCAGCTGACGAGAAGTAAAGTCACACATCCCGGTCCCAAATGATTAACCACTTAAAATTGTTGCTCTGCGTATATTGGCATATACTGATTGGTGGGAACAATTAGCAGAGCCCAGGCAACATTGGTGTGGATAAAATTCAGAAATGCTTGATCTTTCCATAAAGGAACAGAACTTGAATATCTCCGCGGGAAAAGGGAAAAAAAAAAGAATTCTGTTTATGCTTGTTTCTTTATTCCTGGATTAACATGGCAATGTTTACAATGATCTTCGCTGTTATTTCTGTCTCTTCTCTTGCGACAGACTAAGAGATCAGAGCTTACCTTCGGTCTACCTCTATCTGCGATTGGCACTCTCAGTGCCCCTCTCTCTCTCTCTCTGCATCTCGATGGACGTCACCTTACTGACCATTTTCGAGAATAAGCACATGACCGGAATTTCCTGCATTGCGGTCGAGTGACACTTTATCTTGAAAGTTTTCATTTATTTATTTCCTTTATCTATCTTTCTAGACATTGAGTGGTTTCTTTGATGTTCTCGGTGCTTGATTTTATTAGCGATACAGTCAGAAAACACCACTCGCTTCAGGACCCAAAGATAAAATCATTTGAAGATCCACTTAACATTATATTTTGTGTTCTAAGTGAATCGCGCAGGGAACCCATTGTGTCACATTAGAATTTAGCATCGGTTTTGCTAATTCATTTCTTTTCAGATTTTCATAAAACAATTTATTTATATGTTGTATGTTCATTAAGAAAAAATATCAAGAAGTTGTATGGTTTAAGTTCATTCATAACCTTTAATACTTACTCAGTAGCTAAATATGGCATCAAGCCAAATAGTTTAAAATTGTTTTGCACTCATCCTCCGAATAGGAAGAAGTTGCTTAAACCTGACTTTTGTCACGGGTGGAAAATTTGGCATTGTCAGTCATTGAACAAGACGGAAGTTTGAGGAATGCGATGACAATTGACATAGGGTATTAAGATGATTGGGTGCCAAACAAGACCCCCGCGGGGATAGAAAAGATAGACGCGCAAAATAGTTGTGCCAATTTTCTAATAAATAAGTACATTATTGAATTCGATGTTCTGTTTTTTTTGTTTTTTTGTTTTTTTTCACTGAAATCATTGGGTATTATCTAACTGGCTCAGCCACAAGGCAGGTCACTTTTCATGACACCCTATAAACTGCATGGGTTTAGTGTTAGTACATGTTGTATGAGTCATCTACAAAATCGAAATTTTTATATGCAACATGATTATAATATCGATTCTAAAGGGGAATACAGTACTATTTTAATCATTATTTTAACTTATTTACCGACCGAATTTGTTTTCCAATACGCGGTACCATAATGTGAGCAGGATGTTGACAACGAAGTCTGAATTAAAAAGCGAAAACGTAGAATTTATAGAAAAGCTAAGACAGTATTATTTCTAATATATCAAGATATTTTAGCTCAACGCACGTTTTTCGTTTTTATTTGTTTTTTATACTACTAATTGAGTTTTGTTGTTTTTTTATACTACTAATTGGGTTTTGTTGTTTTTTTTATACTACTAATTGGGTTACTTACACGTACCCACGGATGGGAAAAAATCAATAGGCTTTTACGAGCGTTCATTCTGTTAGGTGGAAACAAAATGGCCGTCTTTGCACTGCATTACTACGATCAGGTTTTTTTTCCCTTCAGTATATACGTACATGAGCAGAGCTTAAAAATGATAAATCATTTTTAAGCTCTACGTCTCTTGTTTAAATTTGATTACTTTTACTATTTTATATAGTATCGAGGCAAAAATGAATAAATGCAATTTTCTTATTATACTTCAAGTTCAGCCACTGCCTTGTCGAAGTAACATTAAAATTATTTCAGAACAGAATAATACAATATAATAATATGCATTTTATTTATTAGCAGATAAGACGCAAATTTAATATTTTGCGCTGATCATAGGAAAGTGAGGATCCCGAACGAAGCTCAAAATCAATATCTACTCTTCTTGAATGAATTGAAATGGAAATCGTCCTCTGCAAATCACACGTCTTATATGCCGGGAAATATGGCATATGTTTAAAAAGAAAAAATACTTACTTCTATATCTGTCTACATTTCTGAGATGAGGTATTGTAACTATTTACACTATTTACATCGCTCGAACTGATGTTCTCATCTTTATTGCCATATTCACGACGTTTCGGCCGTTGTACGTCCCGACCTCCTTCAGGTGATATACATTGAAATTTCAAACCGAACCCGTTATTTAGTCCACGGGGTAAATTGTTCTAATTCCACGTGCCACACCTTGTTTAGATATGTCAGTATCAGTTAATTCTCTTTATTAACTAAACTCTCCAAGGTTTTGTGAGTTCAGTACCTGGCCACAGGAGAAGGAACAATATTCTGGATTAAAAAAAATAAATCCATTAACTGCTTATATGTATGTATATATATATATATATATATATATATGAGTTCAAAAGTTTGAAGCCACCCCCAGAATTAGCATGGAACGAACTTGACAGAAGAATGAAAAACAACGAAAAAGAACTTTTAGAATCATTGAAAAAAAGAATGGACTTAATTATCAAAATTATACTTTGAGAAACTTTTGCAACGAATGTCAAAAATTTGTGCTGCAGTAATCAAGGCTAAAGGAGGATATTTTGTGAGAGCAAAAGTTAATCATAATTCTTTTTTTTTTGTCATAATAAAATTTCCAATAAAAAATCATGTCACACTTATTTTTTTTTTTTAAACTATGTATATTAATTTTCTTTTATTCAAATTAGAAAAACAACTACTTTTGTGGCCAATTTAAAAAATTACCAGTGATGGCCTCAAACATTTGAACTGTAGTATATATATATATATATATATATATATATATAGATATGTATGTGTGTGTGTGTGTGTGTGATATCCGGTAACGTAAGCAAAAACAGAACATACGAAAACGAGTTGGATGTTGCATTTTGACACCAAAAACTGTCTTTCATTTTTATTTTACAGTTTAATCCCCACATTAAAATTTTAACAATATTTCCAATGTGCAAGTTTCATTGATTTTGCTTATGGATATATTTTTTACTTTTCTATTAACGTTTAGAATTTTTCAACATCGCCGCAGCATTTTCTATAGTAGAACTACAATCGTAACGATAAGATCCAAAACAAAATCAACAGTATTAGTGGTCCTGATCTGACAAGATGGATTCCGCCATAACGTTGCATCTCTGTACCTTTTCTATAAATACTTTCATGGTAATTGTTCGAATGAGCTCTTCGCTATGGTACCTAGACTTTATAAATTTTAGCGCAGTACTAGACTGGCGTCGAGATCTCATCAATTTACAGTCAAGTCGGTTACTTGTTACCGTAAATTCTATGCTAACAGTTTCTTTTCTCGCACTTCTCGCTTGTGGAACTCCCTCCTGGTTCCATTCTTTCCGGTCAAATTTAATCTGTTTAAAATTAAGTTCAATTTCAATCGCTGTCTACTGTCCTCCTGATTACGTTTTTCTCTTTCTGCTCATTACTAATGTTTCCTTAATTTTTCCACATCTTGTAACCCCCCCCCCTTGTCGATGTTTTTGTCTTGCTTGAGGTTATACAGTATTTTTTTAAAAATTGGTCGAGTTTTCAGTTCGTTCTGAAAATGCTCACAATGTAGCGAAACGTCAACACATTGTTTTCTGGTTTTCACATATTCCACACACACGTTATATATCATAAAGAGGTAATCACATAAAGAATTAATTAGCAATGTTAATGTAATTAATGGCGAAATATCTTCATTGAATAACGCGATCCTTATGTTTAAATTGTTGTCAGATGGATTTCATGTTCCTGGCCAAGTACTTTCGAAAATTTCACATTTTCATCCTCAGAGGATAATTTTTCCATTTGTAGGTAAACTCCAAGACTAAATAAATGTAGTGTAGCCCGAAAGATGTTTTTAAAAAATATGTTATTTATTGGCAGTTATATAATTTGGGAAAGTGCGATGTCGCAACGCTAGAGTTTTTGTTTAAATAATTCAAGTGAGAATTTTGTTTGAATTTAGTAATGTGGCAAATCCACGAATGTTTTTTGTTGTATGTGTTTTTCAGTTAAAGTGACAGGGACTAAAAGTATAGTCCAATTATAGCGCAAAATGTCTTAGTAGTTTTTTTGCTTCACAGAATTTCGTACTACGGATCGATTTTCGTATATATATATATATATATATATATATATATATATATACACTACACAATCTAATATATATATATACTTGACTCGAATCTCCCGTCGAATTCGACGTATGAGGGTTAAGCAGATCACTTCTCAGGAAACCGACAGCCCGACAACAGCACATGAGATTTGATTATAGTGGTGAGGGTTTCGTGCAGGACCATCCACTTTTTGAAGGTCCGAATACAGAGACCTGGTGTACTAAGTGCCACAAGGTCCCCAAACGGCCCTCCGCAGGTTTTTATTCAGAGTTGTCCTTCTCCTAGACCAGTTGCCATCCAAGGCTATAGAACCCAGTCTGTCCTGCTATTTAC
This sequence comes from Acanthosepion lycidas, assembly GCA_963932145.1. NCBI lineage: Eukaryota > Metazoa > Mollusca > Cephalopoda > Sepiida > Sepiidae > Acanthosepion > Acanthosepion lycidas. The sequence goes on along the minus strand of OZ010593.1, from coordinate 104,121,160 downwards.
CCATAGCTGAAGGGAGAAGAGGATTCACACCTTTCCCAAAGGTAATGGATTCGACTGGAATTCGAACTCGGCTTCCTCAATCCAAGCTGCTATCCATTACTCCACCATATATATATATATATATTGTTGTAAAATAAACATCTTTCGTCAGTAGTTTGAGATATTGTCGAACGTGTTTGTAGAGAAATGATGAGAGAAATAAAATCAAAGCCGCAAAGCGAAAAAGAAAATAAATTCACGAAATGATTAATCCGATTTAGTTTTTGCTTTATTCACGTCAGTAAATAATTGTCAAAGTCATTTCAATGTCACTCAGAAAAAAAAAAAAGAAAACACCAAATTTAGTGACAGTTTAACCAATTCTCAATGGAACCGATAGGCTTAAAATGCTGACGCCTTTAATAATGCAATATTCCAGGCTTATTCTAAAATTGGCCATCCTGATATAATCACGTCTCAAAGAAAGAAAAGTGAAAAGGAAAACAGAAAATCGAGAATGAAAACAAAAAAAAAAACAGAAAAAAAAATCAAACAAAAACAGGAAAAAAACAAAAAATAGAAAAAAAAGAAAAATAAAAACAAACAAACAAACAAAATAAGAAAAAAAGAAAGTGGGACGAAATTAAAAAATCAAACAAAAAACAAAAACAAAAACAAAAGACAAAAGACAAAACAAAACAGATAAAAAAGAAAAACACGAAAGAAAGATAATAAAAAAAGAAAGAAAATAAGAACGAAATAAAGAGAGAATGAAAATTAAGACACAATGAAAGACAACGAAACAAAATTTTCACTTCCCAAAATGAAATAAAAAAACAAAACAAAAACACAACCAGTTTAAAAGGCAGACGAAATATTGAATCTCAACACTGAAGTTAATTTTAAATTCCAACTGCAAACAAATCGAAGTTTTTCGTCTAACACTTTGCAATATGTTGCAAATATTCATTGAATTGTTTGCATCTTTATTGCTGTTTTATTATCAACGTTCTGTCCATTTCACAGAATAATCCGTCATGTCGCTTATGGCGTTCACTGATCGAAATGTATGCCTTTAAAGAGAGGGCCAGGTTAGAGACTGACCGAAATGTATGCCTTTAAAGAGAGGGCCAGGTTAGACACTGACCGAAATGTATGCCTTTAAAGAGAGGGCCAGGTTAGACACTGACCGAAATGTATGCCTTTAAAGAGAGGGCCAGGTTAGACACTGACCGAAATGTATGCCTTTAAAGAGAGGGCCAGGTTAGACACTGACCGAAATGTATGCCTTTAAAGAGAGGGCCAGGTTAGAGACTGATCGAAATGTATGCCTTTAAAGAGAGGGCCAGGTTAGAGACTGATCGAAATGTATGCCTTTAAAGAGAGGGCCAGGTTAGAGACTGATCGAAATGTATGCCTTTAAAGAGAGGGCCAGGTTAGAGACTGATCGAAATGTATGCCTTTAAAGAGAGGGCCAGGTTAGAGACTGATCGAAATGTATGCCTTTAAAGAGAGGGCCAGGTTAGAGACTGACCGAAAATAGGATTAAAACAAAAGAAGAAGTAGAGGGGTAAAAGGGACTTAAGAATGGTAGAAAGCAAGAATATTTTTAACCTGCCTTTTAGAAATAAGGAAAAACTTCGACTGGGAAAGGAAGAACGAACGCTGACGATATTTGAGCCCAGGTAAAAATCAGGGTTTCGAATGTTAATTTTCTAGGTCAATCAGGCAATTTCCACTTTGAAGACGGAAGTAATATAGTCTTTCTACAACACCAAACTACTCTTCTGTTATACCATACTTATATTAATAATGCAAAAAAAAAAAAAAAAAAAAAAAAAAAAAGATTTTCTATTTCCTCGAAACTTTCTCTACTCAATCCTCACTATCCAGTCTTGATAGAGTTCAAAACCGTTTATGCAGTCTTGTAAAGAATGGCATTTTCCGATTTGAAAACCCCTTTCCTTCTGCTACGCTTCTACTCTATCGCTGTTCTCATGATTAATGAGCTCCATCCCACCAATTCAGACCTTTACAGTCAGGATATGACATGTCACCTCCACAGAGTCGAATCATCCGCATTTTACATGTGTTTTAAATGTAATGTGGAGATTCCAATCAGCTTTTCTCAAAAACTACTACTTTGTAGAATAGCCTCCCGCGTGGATATTTTCCTGAGTACTACAAGCTTATCCTCTTCAAGTCTAGAGTCAGTTGTCACTGTCTTTCTCATCCCCATAATCTTCACTTCCTTCTTTTTTATTCACACCACATTCATCATAAGCTTTTTAACAGTAACTCTCTACATTGTGAGGTTCTCAAATGAAACGTTGCGATAAATACGATGATATTAGTTCTAATGTAAATAAGCAAAATATTAAATAATTTCTGCGTATAAGACGACCTTTAGATAAGACGAAATAAAAAAGAATATAGCAAATTTTCATGAATTTAGACTATAGTTCTCGTATAAGACGACTGCTTATTGATTATATAAATATTTTGTTATTGGAAATATGGTTACTGTATCCTTAGAAATTCAAAATAAACAAAATAACAAAACAGATTCCTTGTTTTTCCTATACACGTCCCACAAAAAGGTAAACCATTGTTTTGTTTACGTTTCCTCGCGTGATCTCTTGCGCATACCGATTCTTCTTCTTTTCCTCTTTCTAAGCAGTTGCAAACAGCCTGGTGTACTAATGACCATTTACTTATACTTTATCGACAATCACGATAATTGTACATTCCATTGCTGTGAATGCAGTCATAACTAAATGTTTACATTTCTCCAGCTGAGCTTGCATGGATACAAGTTGATTTCATTGATATGGAATTATTCTTTGAATAGGCAATTTATTATGAAGTTATGCCAGTAATATATAAGGTAGAAATGGTTTTATTACTTTTGTTATTAGTTTATTTGATAATGTGAATAGTTCAATGTATGTTATTGGTTATTGTAACGACGCCGAGGTTAGCCTACCGACAAAGATCAATCAGAATTTAAGGTTCCTTTTTTAGAATTGTAGTATAAGACGAACCCTCTATTTTTAAGAGTGGTTTTGGGGATTTAAAGGTCGTCTTATACGCGGAAATATACGGTATTTATTTCAAGTTAGTTTATCTTTCATCTCATTCTAGTTTTTCTCCCGCAATGTCTAGGTCGTTTTATGTCCTACGACCGTTCAATAAGCAATATAGATAAGAACTAAAGACATCTGACTTACTTTAAGACAACGTTTTACTGATGATTAAGTTTTAACATTATCTGTTGAACGATCTTCTAGTCAAGACCGATAGGTTGCAGCCCAAATGAGAGGAGATCCTCAAAGTTGAGATTATATGTTGAAATCTCGGCAGCGTTGGGCATCACCCTTTATTTCTAATCTTTATTTATTTCACGGTCGTAAAAAAAAAGAAAAAAAACTGCCTGGACGTTGATATGAAAAGCAACAAAATGAAAATAAAATCCATGTAACAGATTAATATCACCGAGCGTATCATGAAGCGAAAGAAATCCCAGAGTTAGCAGAATAATTAATTTTTGAAACTTATAGGATTAAGGAAGAAGAAAAAAAAAAAACACTGCTGAAAAACTGGGTGTGGTTGACAATGTAGCCGTGTGATCAACAAAGACACGACATTTTTTTTTTACTATTTTTTTAACAAAAAAAAAAAAGAATTGAGAACATCGCTACGTAAAAGAAAAAAAAAATGGAACAAATTATGCTGCAGTGGTTGCTATGAAGAGAAACAACTTGTTTTATAAACATGGCTGTGCAGGTTTAAATGTTTTGTTTGTTGTGAAAGGCAAAAAATCGTAGCAAAGAAACATTGTTTTTCATACTGGTGGCACACCTGAAGAGGAGCCATAGATAGAAACGTTCGAAAAAAAAAAAAAAAAAAAAAAATTAAAAAAAAATACCGAATTGGTTCAAATATCCGAGAATCTTTTAAAAAGAATAAATCCTGGAAGTCTTTGTATCAACCTACAAGAAGTCGATGCTTTTTACAAAATGTGCAAAGGCAATATAATTGAAATGGATCGCACAACGCGAAGAGAAAATATTCAACACTACTTCAAATAAAAGATTAGCAAGGAAACTCCCATCAATACTGGAACGAGCAATAACAGCTACTGGACCTGAGAAACCTATTTTACTGAAAAATTGTCTTAACAGAATGATTTTATAAAATGAAGCCGAAAACAGTACTGGCTGCTCGATCAATGAATACCAAATATTTTCTTGTAAGGAAGGATTTATTATTAACATTGCCAATGTATATAAACCGTATACATTTCTATATCTCACGTTTTGCACTGGATACCTGGTAATGGCAAAATAAACAGTTTCTTTATAAGGAAACATTCGAATTCCATTGACCGAGAAGCCAGTGCAATTGAAATTTATAAGTTCTTTCTGTTAAAACAATTTTTCAGGAGAATAGGTTTCTCAAGTCCAGTAGCTGTTATCGCACTTTCCTTCCTAACCTTTTATTTGAAGTAGGTGTGGAATACCAACATATTCATTATGTGATTATTTTCCATTCGAGTTAAATGTCATATCCACTTGTTCAAAGTCTTCAACTTATCTGGTTTCTGTTATACGATACAGTTCTTTATTTGTGATTCTATAAAATCAGTTCACGAGGACCATCCTTTATCGGATCTCGTGGACTGGTGTAACAGAATCACGAACAATGGATGGTACACGTTGAGACCTACACGCTTTACTCGCTCGAAATCATTTTTAACTATCGATCTTAGAAAGCGATTATATAGTGGCGACAGTTTATATAATTCTGAACAAGTTTGGCGCTATGTATAATGTCTAAGGATTATAGCCATTTCCAAAGAACGGGTTCTTTAACTGAAATAACAATGGAAACAAGTTCCAAATGCAGATATAAATCCTATCTTTTCAGCATTTTCTTTTCGAAGTTGTTATTTCCAGAAAATATAACGAAAGCTGACAGTAAATAATGGAAGAATTCAGAAAAAAAAAAGAAAAAAGAAAAGAAATGAAGCTATCCAACTCCTGGATGAAAAGGAAAGAATGTGTGTACACCGCCTGATGATGATTCTCCAAACTTCCTTTCTTTTGTTGCTCTCAGTAATATTTGAACTCTTACGACCCTTTTTAGTCTTTGTAGCACATGTATGGCACATGACTGGGACAACAGCATAAAAATAGCCCCAAACGAGCAGCCATCTGCGTGTGTGGGGGGGTAGTTTAACAGATAGCGGTTAAGAATGAGAAATCGGACAAGCTAGTTCGAATTCCAATCGAGTTCCTTAAATTCTTTTATGCGCAAATACCTTTGAGGAAGGCAGGAGTCCATCTCTTCTTACGACAGCTATGGATTAAATAGTAGGACACCCGGGCTTTTTAACCTTAATTGACAACCAGTCTAAAAGAAGGAAAATTCGGAATTCAAAAGTGGTGGGGGCTGTTTGGGAAGCTCATGTCACACTATGTTCTCCAGGTCTCTGTATTCAATTATTCCGAAAAGTGGTTCCGCACAAGCCTTTTTAAATAATTTCACCCCAAACAAGGTGGGAATGCTACTAGTACGCCGGGGGTGGGGGTAGAGGGACTGAAAGTGAGAGAAAAGATTTAGTATAGGGAGGATTAAAGAAAGAATAAAAGATGAACGAGATTCAAGAAGATGGCGATTGACGTTGGATTTAAATTTTTGAAGATAATAGTTATGAGGGAAGCAAGTAAATGGAGCAGTTAGTCTGGATGTTCTGTTCTAGAAACAAAATTGTTGAACCTCTATATATCGGAGACGACGAGAGAGTCCTTCATCTATGACATGATGAATTACTGAAAGTTAACAACTAAGTAGCCCCAAGTTCATGTTTTAGAAAGTTTGTTCAGCCTAAATCTTTTCAACAACACCTTATACTTATCCAAAAAAACCATATATGTACAAGCTTTGTTAACTATATGTTAGGTTGGTGCAAACATAATGACGTAATAATGTCGTTTTTTGACGTATTTTTAACGTCAAAAAACGACATTATTACGTCATTATTTTTGCACCAACCTAATAAATTGTGAAAGATATAAATTTATTTCTCTAAATAATTGAAAATTATGAAGGTCTTCCACTTATTGAGGCCCTGTAACAATCTGTCACGTATTACTTGGAAAAGAAATAGGTTTTCGCTAAGTAGGCCTAGTGTTCAAAGAACTCAGCATAGTACATTGAATATCTAGTAAGTCATATGTTGGCATTTAGTGTACACTACTACATTGTTTCTAATCTGTACGATTGACTCATGAAAGAGTTTATCGCCAAACGATCACCAATTGTGTAATCAACACCAGTTTCAAAAAAAAAAAAAAAAAAGACGTTTTTTTCGTATTTAAAATTTTATATGCAACCTGCTTGAAATATGTTTGTTAATGAGTTGTTAACGATTTAGAAAACAAACAAATGTAATAATTGTAAGAACTTCAATAAAATACGGACACATTAAAGTCAAATAAGAAAGAATAGCAAAAAAACAATAAAATGTTTGTAAAGAAGTGAAACGATAAAGAAAAACAGTGAGAACAGAAGCAAGGATACATTGCACAATGGATAAAGGCCTTGGTTAGATCCAGTGACAGGACCTAAAAAGTGTGAGTTCAATACCCGGTTAAGGCAGCGGAGAACTTGGAGAGAGAAATTAACAGGAGATAACTGACATCCATTAAACATGACACGTGGAACCCAGTGAGCGATATAAAGGGTTCAGTTCGACATTCCAACTACCTGAAGAAGGACAGAGCGTACAACGGCCAAAACGTTGTAATAAATATGGCGACAGAGATGAGGACAATAGTCCGAATAATGTAAATAGTGAACAAAAACAAAACTTTCTGTTCACAGAAGGATGGTTGGAGGGATTTAATATATGTCTCTTTAACCATAACACAGAAATCCGGATCCACCGAGACCTACCAAGAACGGGTCTTTGCTATAGGACTGAACACACTGATAGTTATTTGACAAATTTTCAGTTCTCGCCGATCCAGATGTATTGATGCGCCATTTTTGAGCGCTAGCCATTAATACGCGACTATCTGTAAATATTTTACGAGAGGGTACAAAATTTAATAATTGCAATAGAAATGGATTAAAATCAAACAGCATGAAAACGTTTAAGTTCGTGTAAAGAAGATAAATGAAAAGAAAAAATATGACCAAAATAATCTTTTAATCTGTTCGGCTTATCTTTTTTTTTTAATTTTTTTTTTTTTTTTTGCGTTTTATCTCTTTACGAGAACGCCTCCAAAAGAAAATTGCTCTTATTTAACCACTAGGAAGCAACTTTTCCCTCCGCCATCAACATGGCTGGCGTTAGACTCCTGAAGAGCAACACAGTGCGCCTTCTTTGCCTCACGTTTTCAACTGAATTGGAGTGGAGCGACTACATTGAATCAATAGCTGCATCTCTTTCAAAGAAAGTTCGTACCAGAAAATTTTTCACGTCAGGATCCATTTTGCACATTTACAAATCTACCATTCATCCTTGCATTGAATACTGCTGCCATATCTGGTCTGATGCTCCTGCTATTCAACTTGAGGTTCTTGACAAAATCAAAAGAATTATCTACAATGTAATTGACCCTGATGTGGCATCTTGACCTCAGTCACTTTCTCACTTAATGTGATATGGCTTCCCTCTGTTTTTTCTACAAATATTTTCCTGGTAACTTTTCTGATGAGCTTTTTTCCCTGGTGCCCTGACTACGTGAATTTAAGCGTGCTACTAGATTGGCATCTAAGTCCCATCCTTTTACTGTTGAAATAGTTAAATGCAACGGCCACTTCTACTCCAACAGTTTCTTTTCTTGCACTTCCTGTCTGTAGAACTCCCTTCCATTTACTTGCTTCCCTGATAACTACTATCTTCAAAAATTTAAATGCGACGTCAATCACTATCTTCTGTCTTCTTGAATCTCGTTCATCTTTTATCCTTTCCTCAATCCTCCCTACGCTCAGTCTTCTTTCACTCCCTGTAACCCATTGCGTACTCGTGACATTCCCACCTTTATTGAATTGTAATGATTATATATATATATATATATATATATATATATTATATGCTGTTATTATTTCTTATTTGATTTTAGTAAGTAAGATTTTATTGCAATTAAATTTTACACCTCATGTAAAAAAAATTATATAATTAAAATATTTTATATTTGATATCTTTAGTAAAATATTGAAATGTAAGAATTTTTTTCTGCACATTTCTTTCTTGGGTAAAATCAACTGCAACACGAAAAGATTAAAGTCAACCATACGCCGAATGTTTTCGCTTTCCCCCATTGTAGGTAAATAGGTTGTGTAGCTGTGTGAGTAGCTGCTTAGGGGCGAGGACAGGAATTAAGACTACTTGGCTGCATTATTATTATTAATATTATCATTATTATTGTCACTAGTTCTGACAGGACGATGATCAAAATTCAAATCTGTATTTATTAGAAAATATATTTAATTTAAATAGGAAGGAGTTAAAAGGGCTGGATTCTACTCTTTTCCGGGATGCCCAGGGGGTCACCTCCCCTTCCAATGAGAAATTAGCCCTTGTGCGTTAAATGTCTATTTCTATTTCATTCAAATTGTACGCATGAAGAACAAATATTTTTACTATTTTTTAAGTTAAAAAATTCTATTCATAACCATATATATATATATATATATATATATATATATATATATATATATATATATATATATATATATTTCATGAAAAGTTGAATTAAGTTTTATAATTACTTTATTTTTTATGATCTAAAAAAACGGAGGTTTTTGTTTTTTCTCTTGTCTCCAAATTTATGATTTTACTATTCAACTCAGGATAAGTGTTGTCCAGACTCAATAGGAGAAGAATGTATTTTTCCAGTGGCTTATTTCAAAATTGTGTGTGTATGCGTGTGTTTGTGTCTACATGAAATGGCACAGACACATATAAGTCACTCACACACTCACAACACTGATATAAACACATATGCTATGCGTACGAGCATGTGGACAGTGTTTGACTGACAGACAGACTTCATGCCGGAAAAACAAAACAAAAGAAAAAACAAAAAAAAAAAAACGGAGTGTCAAAAAGACCGTTTTTCCCCATTTTATTATTTTAATTACCTTCACCCCCCTCCCCCCTCGGCAGTTTTTATTGTTTTAAAAAGCAATGATTAGGATTGTAATAAAACCTGAACACATGAATGGTGAATTTATACATTTTCTTTGTTCTTGAGAATTGACAACAAAAACAAACATTATTTTATTGTTTATTGGAATGGTTGGCAAAACATCGGATAGTTGCCAAACGATTCAAACTTTATAAAATGGTAACTAAGGATTTCTTTATAAAATGGTAACTAAGGATTTCCTTATAGTTGGTTCACATATTTTAATAAATTAATAATGTTAGTATATGCTTATAAATTAATAAATAAAAATTTATTTTCACATTTATTTCTGTATAAATTGATAACTGATAAATATTGCATTGCGTTAGTTTTAACTGTATTAGTTTTTAGGATGTTAGAAATATAAAATTCTTGTAAATAAATAAATAAAATGTAATAAATAGATAGTGTTTAATATTTTTAGGCTACTCTCTTGCTATTTTCAAGAAAAAAAATGTTCAAATGACTTCGACTCTTTAATTCCACCAGTTCAAACCTTTACAGAACACACCACACCAGGCCATTTCCACGTTATCGAATCACCCTCATTTCCCCCGTATCCGAAATGTAAGGGAACTCTACAATCTTAACATTTTTAAGACAATGGCCAATCGTTATATATTCACCTTATCTTCACTTCCTATCATCGCTTTCATTCATATAACACATCTCAGTCATCAGTAATGCTCTACTTTGAGTGGCTCTCGAGTCTTGTACCGTGTTTAATTTTACTAGTCGAAGATTCCTTGGTATATATTCCCCAATAACATTATAGATGATCTAACGTTATATAGTCTCTGTTGGTTAAAAGATGAGCTATACGTTTTTTTAGCGGCCTTTAACTTTACCTTGCGATAAGATAATCTCTATAGATAATCTTTGTTTGGTGAGGACGTAAGAAATCATGGCTCTCCACAATTTCCTGTCCTTCGTAGCTCTTAATAAAATCTGTATTTTTGCTATTTTTCCTAAACTTTCTTCCGCCTGCCATTTACTCAAGCTCACTAAATAGGTTATGCGTTGTCTTCCTCTTTCCCCTTTTGTCTTCAACTTGTCCTGTGAGTATCAAATTTCCCATGCCCGCTTTCTTCATTATGGGATAATGGTAGAGCCCTTTTTGTCAAACATTGTCCTTTTGCAAGCAGTGTTTGGAGTGGCTTAACAGGTCGATCCTTGCATGGCACTCTCTTCAGCAGGTATGACAGATGAAGGTGGAATGTGGAATGGAGGTGTGACATTACTTACTTACACACTCTCTGTTTCTTTCGTTGTCTTCGGATCTCCCCGTCTTCCTTATTAATGCAATATTCCGTTGTTATAATAACATGAGACATGTTCGAGTATTGACGTCGAGTAAAAATCTAGTGCTACGATAACACAACGAAATAGCTCATTACTAAAGAGAGGCTGCGTGACCGATTAATATATAAAGTTACGTTGAGCTTTGTACGAGATAATAAACGAATGTACGACATACAAAATTAAAAAAAAAATAAACGCCGTATATGAAGGGATTTTTTTTACACATGTTCGTAACGAGAAAAAGAGAGAAAAAGTGAATCGATAAATCTGAACGTCATCGAATGACGTCAATGAACATTTTACTTCCAAGGTTATCTTGAGATAAACAAACAAACAACACTATAAAAGTTCACGCAACCATTATTATGTACCTTATCTAAACTAGTGCGATTTTAACAGAAATGTACACAAAAATACTCAAATTATTCCACCACCCGAGACGGGACACCGGCTCGGAGAGACGCCTACATAGACGGGACACCGGCTCGGAGAGACGCCTACATAGACGGGACACCGGCTCGGAGAGACGCCTACATAGACGGGACACCGGCTCGGAGAGACGCCTACATAGACGGGACACCGGCTCGGAGAGACGCCTACATAGACGGGACACCGGCTCGGAGAGACGCCTACATAGACGGGACACCGGCTCGGAGAGACGCCTACATAGACGGGACACCGGCTCGGAGAGACGCCTACATAGACGGGACACCGGCTCGGAGAGACGCCTACATAGACGGGACACCGGCTCGGAGAGACGCCTACATAGACGGGACACCGGCTCGGAGAGACGCCTACATAGACGGGACACCGGCTCGGAGAGACGCCTACATAGACGGGACACCGGCTCGGAGAGACGCCTACATAGACGGGACACCGGCTCGGAGAGACGCCTACATAGACGGGACACCGGCGCGGAGAGACGCCTACATAGACGGGACACCGGCGCGGAGAGACGCCTACATAGACGGGACACCGGCGCGGAGAGACGCCTACATAGACGGGACACCGGCGCGGAGAGACGCCTACATAGACGGGACACCGGCGCGGAGAGACGCCTACATAGACGGGACACCGGCGCGGAGAGAGTGGACACAGGCGCAGAGAGACGCCTACAGAGACGGGATAATGGCGCAAGATCTTTAGGGAAATTAATTTTGTAGATAAAGATACGAGACAAAGAACACTGTCCTCTATAAGATAGCGGTTTCTATGAGCAACAGAGAGTCCCACAAAGAACGGTCAGAGACGAAACGTGAGACCGCTTGTCGCGACACTAAAAGGTAGACACGCCCGTTAGACTGTTCACCCCCTGCTTCATCTCTGTCTCGATCATCTACAGAAGAAAGTTACAGCCAAATAAGATTTGCCTGTTACTGCTAGAATCGGCTCATGGTTTTATTTCATGGGAGACAATCTGGCCAAAGAGTTATTTTTCTTAAGCCAGAACCGTTTTACTGGAAGAAGCTGCACCCTGTGATCGAACTTGTTGTCTGGTCTGAGCTGCAACGCTACAGTCATATATTCTGGTTCAGTGGCATAAGTATACGACATCAAAGGGAATATTAATTGATATGAAATATCCCCGCAAGAATTTAAAGCGGAGGCGGAACACTCTACCCAGTGGATTCAATAAAGTGTTAGGTACGAAATGCCAAAATGTTTACCGAGAACACCGGAGAATACAACAGACGAAATGTTATAACAACCAAGAGGAAAATGATGGTCCAATGATGATAATAATTCCTCATCTCCAAAGATTCTGATAAAGTTAGCAAATTACATTCATAGAAGTTATAGTGTACTCGAAACTCGATCATTATGCCCCCCCCCTGCTAAACTATAATGAATAAATACCTTAACTATTTAGTTCTTAAGAACAAATCTTATTGATTCACTTGGAGTTGGATGAAGAGAGAGAAAGAAAGAGACTCAGTATATTGATAACTTACAGAACTGTTCTATTGAATTGGCGTCAATATTTGTTTTTACAAAATTAATAGACTTGATTCAGCCCGTAACCCATATGGACAGCAGTATTATAGTGTTATGTACGCTTTTATCTATTTTTTATTTTTATTAATTATGAACTAACAAATCTTATTCATTGTTTGGAATCTTTTACGTTTTTTTTTACAGATTTTACTCATCGAATACAGTAAAAAAAAAAATTTTGCTTGTTGTGATTCATAATTAGAATTCTGGTTTGAATATATTTTCCATCCAATTTATCTAATACAAAAAAATATCAAGTTTATTTGAATTTATTCTTGAAATATCAGGTCATCCCATAAGTTCTGTCCGAATTTTGAACAAAGAAAACAAGTGACCAAATGTTACATTTAATTACAGATTCAATCAACAATGTATTTTCCCTGATTATCTATGACTTCCTTCCATCTATTAGGTTGGTGCAAAAATAATGTCGTTTTCTCACATAGTAACATATGTGAGAAAACGACATTATTTTTGCACCAACCTAATATTAACAAGCTTACTAATTCCATTACTGTAAAATTCTTTTGGCTTTGATTCGCGGAACTCACAAATGTCAGTTTTAACCTCTTCCTGTGTTACAAAAGCTGTTTCTTCCAAATGATTCTGTAAGCTACAAAACAAATGGTAGTCTGAAGGAACAAGATCGGGAGAATAAGGTGGATGAAGAATTTTCTCCCAACCAAGTTTTTCGATCTTTTGCGATGTAATTCTTGCTGTGTGGGGTCGCGCATTGTCCTGATGAAACATCACCTCTTTTCGATTCACTAGAGCAGGTCTTTTTTTCCTCAAAGCTTGGTTCAAACACTAATTGCTGACAGTATATTTGAGCATTAATTGTTGCATTAGGTGGTAAGAATTCAAAGATTATTCCTTGGCAATCCCACCAGATTGAAAGAACCTTTTGCCCATGAAGTTCCCTTCTCGGCTGTGGCTGGGGTCCTTCCCCTTTACCAAGCCACTGTCTACGACGCTTAACATTTCGATAAAAGATCCATTTTTCGTCGCCAGTCACAAGTCTATCCAAAAAAGGTGAAACAAGTCGGCGAGAATGGAGTAGAGCAGATGTCAACTCGGGATTTGAGGCTGTTTTCAGACAATTCATGAGGCACCCATTTTCCAAGTTTGTATGGTTCGAACTGAGAACCACTGCCAATTCCTCAACTGATAAAGCAGGATTTTCTTCAAGTGCTGCTTCAAGAAGCCTTTCATCAAACTCAACCGGACGTCCGGTTCGATCTTCATCTTCATCTGAATTTTGCAAAACATCTTCTGCAAGTTCTTTCATTCACACATTCCTCTCCATAAACTGAGTGAATGTTTCTAGCCGCTTCGGCTGCTGAGTTTCCTTTCTTGAACTCATAAAGCATTATGTGCCTCAAATGATTCTTGCGTACTTCCATGTTAGCAGGGTTTTAATCAAACAAAATTTAATTTTATTGTTCTCTGAAATAAAATTTGATCAGTTTAAATGCATCTAAACATAAAAATAATGTTCAGCTCCATTAGACATTATAAAATACTCTTTAAATTTCGTTCATTTTAACAAAAAGTTAAAATTCGGACAGAACTTATGGGATGATCTGATAGTAAAATTCTGAAGTCCGTTTGTAAGCAAAAACCTGCAGAAATTAAGTATTTCTATATATTTTTAAAACGATCTTTAAAACTAAATGCTGAGAAATGAAAAGTTATGAATGGAATTTTTGGTAGCAGTACATAACACATGAAATCATGAAAACATCATACAAAATCGGCTCATGGTTTTATTTCAGGGGAGTTTCTTTTTTCCAAACAAAAGTTAAAAATCAACTTTTGCTCTAATACTTCAGGTATTCTCTTTTTACATACCGTGTCTCTTCAGGACATTTTCATTTTGGATGGGTTGCAGAATATGAATGATAGAAGGTGGAAGGGATTGAGGATAAGAAGGACATATAACAATTAACCCTTGCCATATTAATGACGTTTCGGCAGTTGTACACTCCGGCCTTCTTCAGGTGAAATACGTTGGAATTTCGGGCCGAACCACGGGGGTAGATTTTTTTGGATATCTTAATTTTAGTTATTTCCCTTTAGTAACTCAACTCTCCAAGTTTTTGTTCATCTCTGCCTTGGCCAGGTATTGAACTCATAACTCTTTAGGTCAAGTCACTTTTTGGATAACTCAACCGACGCTTTTATCCACTGAGACATTTTAAAATTTAAATAGAGGCTGAGCTTTTCAACAATGCGATACTTTTTCGTTCGGGATGGTGATTTAAATTTGATTTGAATAATAATAATAATAATAATAATAATAATAATAATAATAAAGTTCTACTGGAATTGGACAACTTCTATATAAATAGAATTTATTGAGAAAATTTTTCTTCCTGAAGAAAGATTCAAGATAATTCAGATTAATAATATAGATATTTATATTAAAACGTATTAGGCAGAAAATACAACGAATTTTAAAATATATCCAAAATCAACTAATTTTTTTATTTTAATATAACGTCTCAGTATTTACTTAAGGGACGAAAATTATTTTTAAATGGTTTCCAATTCAAATTTTAGAGTAAATATTTGTTTTATTTGATTACATATCAGCACCTTAATTTGAATGAGGTTTTTGTATTGTCACTCCTATAGCAGTAGCAAGACCTTTGATCGGAAGATTGGATGCTTTGAGGAGAGTAGATCACCTCTTAATTGCTATTGTTACCAGGTTCTGCCTGACCCGGAATGGCATCACCTGTTAGAATCCCGGCTATGGGCAAATAGTAAAGCCCCCGAAACAATAACAAAAAAAAGAAATATCATGAAAGTATAAAAATACATTTTATAATAAAAATACCAACAATATAAAAACAATACTAATATTAGGTTGGTGCAAAAATAATGACGTAATAATGTAACGTCAAAAAACGACATTATTACGTCATTATTTTTTCACCAACCTAATAAGAATTTATAATGAAAATACCAACAATACATCAACCAACATGAAAGAATTCTTTCATGACATTCATCCATATAATATCCGATAATTTCTTAAAGAAATCAAACTGTATTCCAACATAGAACTTCAAGAAAACTACAACATAAAATACAACACATCACTGCCTTTAGTAATTATGTCCACACAAACATGTATATACATGAAAGCTGCGTATCATTTACCATTTATTTAATTGTGAAAGCAGAATAACATCATATTTTTATCACTTCCAAGCTCCTAAGAAAATTAAATTTCGGCATTAAATGACCCATAATATGTTGATATTCAATTAAACAAACAAAAATCAACTAAAGCAGTATATGCATTATTTTGCCATTTTTTTTTTTTTTTTTTTTTTTTTCGGAAATTCTAAACTTTAACGGAAGTTCGGAAGATTGGCTTCTTCGGCACTTGTCTGATTTCAAGCTTGCTGGATTAGTGATATTCAACGAGGTCATCATATTAACTTTGAACGTTTTAAAATTGTTATGACATTTGATATATTTACCTTAAAGTCTCTTAGAATATTTAAATTTAATTTCTGGCTGAATTTCTGTGTTAAGGCATTTTTTTTTTTTTTTTTTTTTTTTTTTTACTAATGTCCTCAAATTTTGTTGTTTTTATCACAACGTTTCAAACGTTATGTCTTCTGGCCTTCTTCAGGTGTCTGTTGATCTGGATAACCTTTTGGTTAGTGTCGATTCTTCTCGTTTGGCAGGCCAGATTTCACGATAGCCCCCAGTTATTGCTCGCTCTGTTTCCACCGAGTCTAAATCTGCACTAACCGGCGCTGAGATTGAACTCAATTACTATGCCATCAAATTTGCACAGAGCACAATGACCGAAAGGTTTTCATAGTTAAAGAACCAGGAAGATCTTAGTCCAAAAGAAAATAATACTTAAATTTAGTTTATCATCGAATTGTTTCTCACTCAAAGATTACAATCGTTATTATCTAATTATTTTGTTTTGTTCTTTGATCAAAACAATCTGAAGGTCGTTCACACGATAACGAGCGATCATAAATCACGAGCGTTACATTTAAAACTGGAATCTGATGATTGCTTTTTATCATTTCACTCTAAGCAAGGCAATAAAGCCACTAAGGCAAGGGGTTCGTCTATGGTATATCGATAAACTACACCCGGCACCAAGGCCTCTTCCGGTCGGCAGGTTTTGAGGCGGGTGGACCCAACCCTTAATTGCTGTTGTTCTCAGGTCTACTCTAACTCAGCGAGTTGGCACCTATTAGAGCCCCAGCTATGAGTAAATAGTTAACTCTCGAACTGGGATCAAAACATTATGGATGTATAAAAAGATTTATAGTAAAAATACCAGCAATATATTTTCATAGTAAAAAAATTACCAGCAATACGCTTTTGTAAAAGAAATTGCTACTGGTCCAAAGAAAATAAAATTTCGGCATTAAATGACCCATAAGGTGTTGATATGCCGCTAAACAAGCAAATAAATATAAATACACAAGGGGTTACTGAGTATGAAAGAATATTATATAAAGAAAGAAAAAAGATTAAGGAGAGAGGTAAATCAAACAACAACTATTAAGAAGGCGATTAATATAATCATTGATATTACATTTAGATTTTTATTTTGAATTAGCCATCAGACTTCTACAATCTCTTCTCTAAAATTAGCTTCAGTAAGTTTCTTCACTTCAGCAGGTATTTACATATTTTCTTGGAGGTCTTATAAATGGGAACCAACCAATTTCGTATTGCCCTCCTCCTCCATTAGTTTCTTGGTTACAACCAATCCGTGGGCGTCTCATTGCTGTGTAATGGTTCACAAGCAGAATAGGTCGATCCTAGTGGATCGTAGTGGGATCTATCTTTACTGAACATCCATCATTTGTAACAAAACTAATCCAAACTTAGTAAGATGGACGTGCATCAGTATGGAGTAATTGTTAACAAGCTAATCTGTTCAACTAATATTACTGAGTATTGAGTTCGAAACTAAGTACCCAATATTAACGACCTTGTGCCAATCTCAACTAAACTTAGTAAACCGTTAAGACGTTTATTGCAGAGATGAGAATTCTTAAGTGTATATCTTAGGACTTGGATGAACTCAGCTATGGGTTAAATAGCAAACAGGCGCGATCCTATAGCCTTGATTTGCAAGCCGTTTGCCACAGGAAATAAAGAGAGCCTACTACGGGAATTCTGCCAAGAAAGATTAGAATCGAAAAAAGACGTGATCACACAAGGAAGGATTAGGTGAACAGTTTTGGTTTTTTGGGGGGTTTTTTTGGGGGTTTTTTTTGGGGGGGGGGTTACACAATATTCCGCTATCAAAATCTTTACGATGAAATTTTTCGGTTACGATATCTTCTGGGTTGTGTTTATCATTTCCTGCTAAATCGGTTTGTCCAGACAGGGGAGGGACCGATCCTTACCAATTCCAGGCATACGTATTGGAAGGCGAGTCACGAAGTAAATATGAGTGAACATACGCTGTATTTACTGAACAAAAGAAATACTTTTAACTTTCATGGGAGGTTAATTCATTGATATCAGTATTAAATGCCAGAGTCCCAGCTTATCGTTTTTGCCTCAATTTGCGTCAAAAGTTTCTCGTACGAAACTGGTTTAACAGCTCTGTTCTCTCTCTCTTTCTCTCTCTCTCTATATATGTGTGTGTGTGTGTGTGTGTGTGTGTGTAGAATACATGCATACACTAACATACAGACTTATATATATATATATATATATATATATATAGATATGAGAGAGAGAGCTCTTACAACAAGTTTCCCATTGAAACGACTTTCCTTATAGTTTTATTTGTTTAGAAAATGCTCACGTAAATTAACTAAAGGTTAACACAATAATAAAAAAAGAACTTCGACATCCTACCGGTTTACATATATGCCATTCTTATATATATATATATATATGGTGAGGGTGGAGAAAATTATATATTAATTTTATATGCCAGAAACTTCACTTTCGTCCGAAAGGCGTCACACGAAATGATTTTACCATTTTGTCCTGAAATTTCCTTATATATGAAGAAATTTAGTTTTAAGGTAAGCTATATTTATGGGTTAAAGTGCTCAATATCAGCGACAGAGCGTATTTAAATATTAAAGTGGACATTGTAGTCAACACCCAATCAGATTGTCACCTTTAAGTTTTGACTTCAATGTCTACTTATTGTGTTAATTTGAAAGACTATTTTTGAAACCAAAATTGATGATTTCTCAGTGCTTTGCTGATAAAGATGTATTTAAGGCAAACAGGCTTTGTGGTAGAGTGTTCAATATAGAAGATAGAGCATCAATAGAATTAATATTAAAAAGTTTGATTTTTTTTTTTTACTTAACTCATATTAAACTAGTGACATTTCTCAAGTCGTTTTTTAATTTTATTGTGATATGAGTATATTAATTTCTTTTCGCTTGATGGATGCAGATTGATTGCTGATTTCACTTCTTTTTTTTTTACTCCTTTTATTTTTTCCTTTATTCTTTCCTCATCTTCTCCATTGATCTCAGGTTTATTGTTATTGTGTTGACCATTTAATTTAGATTGTGGTTGAATTTTTGTTTATGTATGTTTGTGCAGGTGTATGTTTATGTACGTGTTCATACATACATACAAGCACACACTCACCCGCGCATGCACATTTGTATGTTTAAAAGTGCAAGAGAATCGAGAAATGTCAGTACTTTAACTCTGTTCCGACAAATGATTATATCTTTATATACACGAAACACCGGAATAAACATGCATTAAGTGAAAAAAAAAACAAAACTTTTCCATATTAATTATGTGTGCGCACGCGCGCTATATAAATCTGATGTATGTGCTATATAAATCTGAGAGGGAGACCCGATGACTGACAGGATTAATCCTCGCGGCAGGGGAAAGCTGATCATAAGCCAAAGTTCCAATGCATGTATTATTCCTATTTTTTTATTTTTATTTTATTTATTTATTTATTTTTTTTTGTTTACGCATAAGAAATTACTTGCTTAATTAAAGAAATATGATGGTAGGTAAAAAAAAAAAGTTTGTTTTTTTATTATTACACCAGATTAACACAAAGTATAACAATTTAAATCTTAAGTTTCAAAATTTAATTCTCCACAGTCTCTTTCCTTCTCAATGGTGGTATTCCTCTATTGAACAAGGCCATTTACAGCCGCTTTGTCGAAGTTTCTTGACTGCTTTCCTATCTATATGCACGTTGCTTCTTTCGCCTAATCAATATTTAAAGAAAAGTATCACTGTTCTGCGAGTACCAGCTTAAGAAGCTCTCGTGAAACAACCACACTTTAGTCCTTCCTGGAGCCTATCAGTATTCTGTGAATATATTTTGCGCAGAACTTTGAGTAACCAAGAGACTGCACGAAATTGCAAAAACTAGCATGACACACCTGAAGTCTGCCACAGATTTTTGCGATAGTCATTCTTCTGACAGCTGTAATGAGAGCAACACTCTTCTTGTTCTCATTCGCAGCAGCAGACCTTCCCTTGCAGGGCCTGTTATTAAGTTCAGTTATTCATTTTTCTCTAGGGTTGACATTAACTGTGCTGAAACAGTTCTTTAATGTGTTTAGACAAAGTCCAAACTTTTCATAAATATACTAATCTCGTGTGAATCTCTGCAACACTTTGTCCTCCCAAAACCAGAAATTCTATAACAGATGTTTTACTACGTGTATACAGAGAAACAGTAGTTTAAAAAATGATTATGGGAGATACTTTGATTTATAGCTTAAAATAAATTTTAATACTTTTACTTAATTTAATGCAAACACATATGACTAAGTGACCCTCGTAATTGTATAAAAATCCGTGTTGTAATTGCCTATAGTTAAGTGTAATTGACAAAATTATCAACACGTGAAATCGATAAAGTTCACAATAAACAATAAGAAAAAAAGAACAGAGCAAAACAATACGAAACCAACAACTTATATGCAAAACTAGGCAAAGCAACAGTAAAAAGGCAAAAAGTTCATAAAGTTAGTTCGTTGTTTTTTTTTTTGGGGGGGGGGGCATATCAACATGTGTATGGGTTATTTAATGCTGAAATTTAAATATTTTGTATGTAATATTTTATTTTATTTATAAATAATAACGGTTTTAGTTACACACATCTTACTAATTGACCCATAGCTGGAGGAGAAGGGGCTTCCATTATTTTTAATCTTTTTTTTTTTTTTTTACATATGGATGAGGTTAGTATGCTTGTATTTTCAACTAGTATTCTTCGGATGGAATCTGGTATATTTCTGTGTGTGTTTAATGAGTCCTAATTGATCTATGGCCGGATAGGTGTAATGCAAGTCGTCAAGATATGCATGTAGTAGTATGACCAATGTAATTATGAGTTTTGATTTGATCAGCAACACTTAAGGGACATTTGGAGTCGTAAATAATGTTTTTTTTTTTTATAATTGACTTTACGGGTTTGTTGCTATTTTTGATGTTATGGTTAGCTTTTAAATTTTTTGTAACAGATAATTTAATTTTCTTGTTCAGCTCGACTGGGGTGATTTCTTTTTGATATTTCTAAAAGAAAATTGCTAATGGCTAAAAGAATAGCCGAAAGCACTCGGATATGCAGAACTTTTAGACAGTTTTTAAACACTTGTAGTGACACAAGAAAAATGAAATAAAAAACAGAATCGCAGTACCTTTTCAGTTGTCTTTAACGGAACATAATATATATATTATTACATACACACACTATTGACCTGATGACCAAAACGGATATATTTTTAGAAGATATTATATTATTGAAGACTTTCAACACCCCTCACATCTATATACACACACACTCTCTCTCTCTCTATATATATATATATATATATATATATATATATATATATATATGCACACATATGTATATATGTATACACAAGCACATACAAATACATGTATAAGAGGTTTTGTTGAAAATAATAGAACAGTTTTGTCCGTTGTATTTTTTTTACTAACTGTAATAAATGACGTTTATGCTTATAGATTATTGCTTCTGTAGAGTACCTGGACATCTTCAGGAATGAATAGAAATATAGTAATAAACGGTGGGGGACAATAAACGTTATAAATGTTTTAAGGTAAATGTAAACAAACAGAAAGGGATTAGCGCATTGAAACCACACACACAAAAAAAAAAATTCCATATTAAGTTCAGGTGCTGACAATATGTAATCGGCTAAAGGGCATGGCCATTGGTAAACTTGTCTTGTCTACTGGAACACGAAGATGTTAATTCTCCACCCGGCCCTGATTCCAGACCATTTCCTTCGAATAGAGCCATAACTTATATTTACTATGTGTAATTTAATTTTATTTTAAAAAAAAACAAAAAAAAAAAAAACAAGTGTTGGCATTCATGGAGGATCGAACTCCCTTCTTAGTAGTAAGGATCTGAGAGACAAGATTGTTAGCCTTTTAGCAAATATTAACAGTAGATTAATTTTGACTAAAAATACTCAGTGGATGTCCGTATGTTAGTATCAAATTTTACTACGCAAACCGGATGTGATCTGCAGCAGCAATAGATTAAGCATTACGCCATAACGAGGCTGCCTAATAATCAAGTGTGTGTCTAAATCCGATTGTCCAACGTATATTTACTTTTGGTCAGCTCATATGATACCACTGATCACAGAATTAGATCACGTGGCAACAGCTCAACAAAACACTATTGGTTAATGTATTGTAACACCTGCTCTGAAGAGTAATGGATTGATAGAAAAATAAACAAGTAATAAAAAACATCTTTCCTGTCAAATTTAGTTCAGATTAAAAGCAAAAATCGGAAAACTGGAAAATTGAACTACAAGTTAACAGATTATATTTTTTTGCTATTTTTTGATTCAGTGAAATTCTTCAGTAATTTTTTTCTTATCTTAATGCAACCGTTAATTAGACAGTTTTACATAAAACAATCGTCTGTTGGTAACAAATTTGCATTTGCCGCTTCAGAACAGACGTTGTTGTCATACAGCAAATCACTGATCGACTTTTTAACCCAAAAAGTAAAAAGGAAGTCTTTTCTTTTCCAATGCGTTAATAAAACGATCAAAACTTTTCCAGATTCGAACACTTAGCAATAAAGTGTCAACCGCCATTAATTCAGAAACGGCAGGAAAAGGTTCCTTGAACATGTTCGCCAAATGGATAAAAAAGGAGAAAATTCGTTTTTGGAAACAGAAGTTTTTATGCATATTTTCGCTTTAATTTTAGACAAAATTATAAAATAATATTTTAATTATTTTAGATTTTATAAAAAGAAAGGAAATAAAATAAATGTTAGGTTCCTAAATTTATAAGGATAAGTCCAAAATGATCCGCACTTTCGCCATATGTTTTGTTACACTACCTTCTGCTCTTGCGTGCTTATACTTGGTACTATTGTGGTCACGTTTTCTTGCTGCTCTTGCAGTGTAAACATGGCCGCTCCGCTAGCAGTGTGCAGTGATCTGAATCTGCAGCAAACATGCTACCTCATCGATGATGACTCGCCGGTTCACATCTTATTTTATAAAATTAAACTTTTTTTCTTGGGTATATATTACTAGAGTACATAATGAGGAAAGACGGCTTGGAAATTTTGATACTCACAGGACAGATTGAAGATGGCCGGGGAAAGCAACGCACAACTAAACAGGCGAATTTGAGTGAATGGGCGGCAGAGCAGGGTTTGGGAGAGATGGCAAAAACGACAAAAGTTATTAAGAGCTACAAAAGATAAGAAACTGTGGAGAGCCATTATCTTCGACGCCCTAAAAGGACGCGGCACATAAAAGAATACCCTACCGTACACATTTTAAATCCTTTTTTAAATTTTTAGTACATTTATTTATTTTTGCTTGTATTCATATTCTCAAATGAGACCTGTAGATTTTCCCACGTACAAACTTATATAAAAGTTTTAAAAGTTAATGTTTTGGAGGTTGGGTGATTAAGTAATGATGATTTTAAATTCTGCAAAAAAGTTAACAAAATGCTGCTAAAGATGTTGGACTATATTGTCCCCAAAACTGAATTTATGGGTTTCAACCAGCAAGGCTCAATACAAATTGTCTCAGATGAATCGATAATAGCTGTTGATTTTTTTTAAATACCTAGGAATCGAGATAAATTCTACTGAAAAAGATGTGAAAATTCGCAAAGCTAAAATCCAGGTCACGTTGAATAAAATGAATGTAATCTGGAAATCTAATCTACAAGATAAACTCAATCAGGGATTCTTTCGAACCACTGTAGAGGCGGTGTTAATCTATGGTGCAACTGCTTGGACATTAACTAAAACCCTAGAGTCTAAGCTTGATGGAACCTACACTTAGATGCTGAGATCTATACTTAATTCTCGAAGTCAACATCCATGTAAATCACATCTCTATGGACCCATCGCTGATATTTCTATAATCTTACGCCAACGTAGAATACGCTTTGCAAGACAGTGGTGGCAAGCAAAACAAAACCTTGTGAATGATCTACTGGTCTAGACACCTAGCCATGGAACAAGACGAGTTGATTGCCCAGCAGCCACGTAATGAACTTCCGACCTTGATGCAGGACGTTCATGGTTGATGTGATAGACTCATGATTGTCCGACCAAATAATAATAAATAAAAAAGATTTTAGACAGCTTAGCTCAATAACATTGTCATAGACTGAGGCCAAGAGGACAAATTTAGTTTCCTGTTCATTTTAAATAAAGCACAAGGATGGTTGCAGACCCCTTATCCCCCTCTTGAGGACCGTAGATGTATCCTCGTTGGGTTTTACTTAAAAATATCATGTAATAAAAATGCAATCTATGGGTTTTTTTTCACGTGTAAACAATAACAATGCTGGACAATTTCCTCAAAGATGAAGAGATTTGAAGCAACGGAAATGTAGCTCTACAGAAAGATACTGAGGATATAAACCGAACGTGTGAGCAACGACGAGGTTTTAAAGAAAATGGAAACAAAAAGAAAACGTATATATAACATCAAGAAGAGAAAATTGAAATTTCTGGAGCACGTAATGAGGAAGGAGGTCTTGGAAAATCTGATACTAATAGGGCAGATTGAGAGTAAGAGGGACAGAGGAAAACGGCGCATGACCTATTTAGTGAGCTTGAGATAATGAATAGCAGAAAAGGATTTAGAAATAAAGAAAAGACATATATTTAGAGCTGCAAAGGATAGGAAATTGTGGAGAGCCATGATCGCCTGGTGGATACGGCACAAAGAAGAAGAAATAGAATTAAAGAAAACTATTCAACACGAATATCAAATAATCATAAACTCTGAGAAAATTCACAAATCCACACTGTGTGTGCGAATATGCAATTTATAGTTTAGCGTTTCTTTCAACCGTATCCATGCAGGAGTGAATTTATTTGCACGACATACACTTTTTGAATCTGCAAGCGTAAACAATGAAACAAACCGGGCTATTTTTAACCCAGAGATTTACGTCAAAGGCTATTAGCTGTTTACTATATAAACACACTACAAGACCAGGCAATGTTGTGTTTTGGAATGCGGGAGAAGCAAGTTAAAAGTTGCAGCTTTCACAGAAACCAAATGCATATTGGTAAATGTATGCGAAAAATGTTACAACAACATCAGCAACAAGATGCATCATCGTAAGGATTTGCTAGTTCAACTCGCAGACAATTACAACTGTTGCATTTGGGTAGCCAGCCAATTCTCACTTAACTTAGCTGTCTGAATATTCTGGATTTACGACCAGCTGTAAAATTCCCATTAGATTAAAATAAAAAAAAAACCAGTTGATATTGTGCGCTGTACAAAAACTTTGACCTTGATTAATTTTTCTTCAAAATGACTGAAAATAAAGAAATAAAATGAAAAATAGACAAAAAATTTACTTATACTATTTACAATGTTCGGAAAATTGTCCTCATCTTTATTGTCATATTCACGACGTTTCGGTCGTTGTACGCTCAGGCCTTCATCCTGTGATAAACATTGGAATTTTAAACCCTTTATTTCGTTCCCAAGGACACATATCCCCGTGGATAAAGGCATTGGTTGAAGTAATCTAATGACTTCAATGACTTAACCCAAAGCATTGTTCAACAAAAAAAAAAAAAAAAAAACTTGGAGAGTTGAGTTACTAAAAGGGAGATAACTAAAACTGAAATATCCAAAAATCAATCTACCACAGTGAACAAAATAAATGGTTCGGTTCGAAATTCCAACGTATATCACCTGAAGAAGGCCGGAACGCACATTGCCCGAAACGTTGTGAATATGACAATAAAGAGGAGGGCAACAGCCCGAAGGATTTAAATAGGGTAAATAGTTACAATACCTCATCTCAAAAATATAGATAAAAAATTACTTGTTCTATATTTACAGCATGCAGCTCTTCACAAATGAAGAGATTTGAAGCAACAGAAATGTAGCTCTACAGAAGGATGCTGAGAATATCATGGACTGAACATGTGAGCAACGACGAAGTTTTAAAGACAAAGAAAACAAAAATGACACTAGTACTTAACAGCAGGAAGAGACAGTTGAAATTTCTAGGGCACATAATGAGGAAAGAAAGTTTGGAAAATTTGAAACTCACAGGGACAGATTGAGGGCAAAAGGGACAGAGGAAAACAACGCAACACCTACCTAGCGTGCTTGAATAATTGGGAGGGGAAAAACAAGATTTAGAAACAATAGCAAAAAGATAAAATTTATTAAGATAAATGACGGGATATTGTGCAAATTCTCTTAACCACAAGGTCGTTAAATGAGTAAGATAGTATATTTATAAGAACAATAACACAAATTCCACAAATTATTCAGCCCACTGGCATTAACAAAGAAAACAGCCTACTCAGGGAAATGGTTCTTAATTCTCTTCAAAGTACTCTCCTTAAACAGTGTCACACTTTACGAGTACCGGCAACGACCACTCTTTAAATTAATCTACAATATCGTCTTTTGGGATCATCATCAGATATCTTGTCCCTTGTCAGTGTTTCAAAGGGGATTTAAATCTAGGAAAAATCGAAAGTTCCAAGAAACCAAAGCCTGACTCGGGGGTCGGCTGGACAACAAATCCCGATCATGTTGTTAAAACATAATCCAAACATGAGATGAGAATTATGTACACACTACACCATTGTGTATGCGACGATCAAACAGTACACAAGATTACTGTCGACCGAGTAACCCCACATGCGCAGTAAGGTCCTCTCTGATGATCAATTTGGATCAAGGCCGTACAACCAGTTCTTGGCTGGATAAGCTCCGGAGGGTTTTCATAATTCCTATTATTATTATTATTAATAATATTTAGTAATGGTTTGCTTATAATGACAAAGTTCAACGAAATGTAGAGATGGGTTGAAAGACAGTGTAGCACCAATCTTCCAAGCGAAAAGGACCTCGGTAATATGCGTTTATCCCGTGGGTCAAGCAATATCAAGTTAATCTCGAAAGTGAGTATTCCTGTAGGGCGTTCAATCCGCATTGGATACTCCAGGGATCGGCAACCTACGGCACGCCAAACAGTTCCCAATGGCACGCAGCCGCAAATGACATGACGAAGTCCGAACCAATAACTTCTACAACGCAAAGAAAATATTTAACTGTTTCAAAACTGCTCACTTGTTGAACTCCCATTAATAATTTAAAACTTTAATAAAAAATTTTAAAAACCAGTTTATTTCTATTAATGTGGCTTACACATTATTGTATGTCTTACTATCTAAAATATATTGTAGAACAGGTCTATTGACTTTAACTTGTATAAAAATACATTTACTGTTGACACACTGAATGATTTTAAAACCCTGTTAACACATAGATAGCAAAAGTTTGCCGATCCCTGGGATACTGTATATTTTGACCTAAAATAAAGTTCTTAAAAATCAATAAATGGTTTGTTTGGTCTGCCCTCCAACTGAAGGTGGTTAGCTTGCAGTGCTGGCATCAGACAACTTATCTTTCATTGTTAGAGGAGGGGAAAATTCTTCGGCACTGCCACCCCCACTCTACATATAGCCGTTAGTAGCGGATTACATACTACGATAGGAGCACGTGATCGAATGGTTAGAACGTTAATGTCAGTATCATCATACCAATGTTGAAATCTCGCCAGAATCGATTTGTCAAGTAGGTGATACCTTGATAATATTGGCCCAGGGAGTTGATCCCAGTGTGTGGCGCCGTTGGGAAGTGCCTGGTAACCACAAGCTGACCCAAAACTTGAGAGTGAGATAAGATATATGAAACTACGGAAGCCGTCAGTAGTTATGCTAGAACAAAGTCACAAGTCATCGTGACCGAGGGTTTGAGTGCAGTAGTCTTATTCAAACTGTCAGATTACAACGTTATCTCCCAGAAATATTTGTAGTATAAACCAGAGTTTGAAAGATACACAAATAGGCTTGAGCAGGTGCCTACCAAAGGGATTGGTTAGCCACCGAGATATGGGAGAAAGCCAAAGACCAGCTGCTTCTATAGACTGATCTGGTGACCGCTTCTTGGCAACACATTTCCGTGATTGGTGCTGCCATAATGCAACAAAATGTACACATGTGACATTAACGCTGCTCCGTTTACCAGTGCAATTTTAATATGGCTGCCACAACCGCAATTATATCGAAAAATGTCGTTTTCTCACATAGTAACATATGTGAGAAAACGACATTATTTTTGCACCAACCTAATAGTATTCTGCAGTTTTAGGTTGGGTTATCCAAAATTTTAAGACATGTCGACCCTTGCTGAGTCATTTAATGTCCAAATTTCTATGTAGTCCCCACTGAGGATTGAAGTCACTACTTACGATTTAAATAAAGTCGATGCAACATTTACTTCACCACCATCAGAATTTGCTATGTAAATGTCAAGTGTATATTAATGTTTTTTTTTTGTTTGCAATATTTTACTGTATCAGAATCATTTCATTTACATTGGGGACGCCTGGTGGCAATGTCTTTGTTATAATAGTTTCGGGGCGTTCTAAAATGCTTACGAAACCAATTGGTAAAAAGAATGACTTCGTGATAGAGCAGTACAGAAATAATGATTAGAAAAAATATATTTGATGACTAACATATGAAAACTTAGAGTAAAGGTTAAAAAAGAAAAGAAAAGAAAGCTAGGACTTAAAATATGCAGTCATTTTAAACTAGTATTAGGATCATAAGAGAAAACACGCAAGATGCAAGTTACGAACTGGAGATATAAGAATCAAGCATATGCAAAGGTTTAAATAGCGGGAAAGTGTTTTAAAAGAGGATTGATAATGTGACACTGAAATCCGAACACGCATTGGATTAGCGAAAGAGGCATTTCAAAAAGTAAGCAAGGTGCTGAGAGTCACGGTGGAGTAATGGATAGCGGCTTAGATTGGGGAATCGGGGAACCGAATCCATTACATTCAATTACGTGCAAATAATTTTAGGAAAGGTATGAATCCTCTTCTCCCTCCAGCTATGGGTAAATAGCAGGACAGACCGGGTTCTATAGCCTTGGATAGCAACTGGTCTACCACAGAAAGAAATGGCAAACTACTGCAGGAAAGAAAGCTGCCTCGTCAGTCATGTATCGAAAGATACATGATCGCCTAAGCGTGTATCACGCATGGCACATAACTGCTGAGAAACGGAAATAATTCTTTGGAAACAATGAAAAGAGTGCTGAATTTCTATAGGATATCCATTCTTTTATATGGCAGTGAATGTTGGACAATCTTCCAAAAGGATGAGGAAAATTACTGGAGGCAGCAGAAATGTGGTTCAACAGAACATATACTGGAAATGCCATGGACGAAGCGAGAAAGCAACAAAAATGTCTTTAAGAAAATGTCAACAGAAAAAACACTTATACTCAGAATCAGGAAAAACTGCTAAAATTCCTTGGACACATAATGAGGAAGGAGGGTATGGTAAACTTAACCGTTATCTGACGGGCTATGTGAATGTGTGTTGGAACAGGGAAGGGCACTTTAGCAAAGGGATTAAACCTGCCAAGAGCCGAACGAGATAGAATGTTGTGGAGAGCCATGATCGGGATATATCCCGAAAAACGTGGCACATAAAAGGAGAAGAATTATTAATATAAGATTTTAGCATTGATAAAATGGGGATAGGATCTGTAATGTCAAGTAAATTGATCCTTCATAGAATGAGATGAGGCTTCCCTCTTGTCTTGGAGTAGGTCACATTCGATGATTTTTCAGCCGAAGCTTCTCACTTGCTGATTCCGGGGCCTTTCCAGTGCTCAAGGGGTCTGAGTAGGGAGATACAAAGCATATACAGTTATTCATGCAGCAGATCTGCACCCACGTGCCTGGAATGGTCCATTAGCCTGGCAATATCCATTGTTCCTGCACTGTCGCAGAGTGTTGCTAAATACAGCCATAGATATCCTGACACTGAATTTTCCTCTGGGTTGGCTCCTGATCTATTGGCTATGAATAGCACTATGGCCACAAAGCAACGGAGGTTTTAAAATCAACCTCACAGATGAAGAGATTTGAAGCCACATAAATGTGGTTTTGCAGAAGGATCCTGAGAATATCATGAAATGTGTCTCTACAGAAGGATACTGAGGATATCATGAAATGTGTCTACAGAAGGATGCAAATATGTGAGCAGCGACGAAGTTTTAGCGAAAAATGGAAACAAAAAGGACACTTAACATTGAAAAAACAAGTTAAAATTTCTAGGTCACATAATGAGGAAAGAGGGCTTGGAAAATCTGATACTCACAGGACAGATTGAAGGCAAGAGGGATAGTGGAAAACAACGCAAAACCAACCTAGTGGATGGTGGAACAAGGTTTACGAGAGATAAAAAAAAGGCAAAATTTATTAAAATCTACAAAGAACAGGAAGTTGTGGAGAGTCACAATCGCCGACGTCCTGAAGGGACACGGCACATAGAAAAAAGATTTCACTAAGACTAGCTACCGTCTTGGATTTACAAGCCCTGTCTCTTCGATATATACATATATACATGTACACATACATGAATACACACACACGTATATATCTCGACACCTTGATTGATTGATTTGTTTCCTATGGCTTATCAACCATTTCTAGGTTATCTTAAGGCAGAAAAAATATTTTTAGATTGTAAAAAATTTGTTGGAGATAATAATGATTTAGTGATAAAAGTCTTACTGATTAACCCATAGCTAGGGGAGAATGGGTGGATTCATACATTTCCCAATGTTATTTACGCGTAAGTAAATATAATGAACCCAACTGGAATTCGAACTCTGCTCTCTGATTAACAGTTCAAAGCTATTATCCATTACACCAGCACATTCAAGTTTACAGCACCTGGTATTCCCAGGCGGTCACCCATCTAGGTACTGACCAGGCTCAACGTTGCTTAACTTTGGTGTTCGTACGGAAATCGGTGTATCAACATGATATAGCCTTTAAAAAAAGTAAAGAAGTGAGAGACAATGGTCCCCTAGTTTGTTCCATGGTGGGGTGGGGGGAATGATGCATGTCAAAAAATTATTGAGAAAATATATTGAAATGCTTACATGTGAAAACCTGTTAATAATGGTTAGACTTTAACAAAACATACCATCATTTTTCAACTAAATGCAATGAATACTGAATAAATGTTTTTACCTTCTTCTGTATAATAAATGCGAATGTCAGTGTGTCACTGTGTCACACTTTTTCAACTTTACTCTTAGAGGCCATAACTCAACATATCTTACCATTTTGGAATCAAACTGACTGTGAGCAAATTAAAAACATCCCAGGCCGGATTTGGGCCCGCAATCCTGAAATTCCAAAATTTTCATTAGTGCTATTGTTTTCGGCGATTTTTTTATGTGATTTTTGCAACAAATTTTTTTGTACGGTAAAAATTAGAAATAAATTGGAAATAAATTTGGGAATAATCGAGATAAATTACAAAATCCAGCAAAAGTCACACATGAAATAAAATTAATTGTTTGTACGGAAAGTAAGGACCTACGTACATCAAACTGTCTTTAAATTAAGTGGCGGCAGAAAAATAATTGTAAATATTAATGCAATATTTAAATGCAATGATCAATTTTGAATTCTTTATCGTTGCCTATTGCATCTACTCTTCCCTTTCTACTGTGATGAAGGCCTAATCAAGAGCCTTCCGCGGGAGATAGCCTAAATGCTGTTAGATAGGTCGGTTTTTAAGTTAGTGCTTCATAAATCCAACTTTTATTATGATTTATATATCTGACTTGTAATTCCATGTAAGCAAATACTTGTCTAATGTGACCATATGCTGAGATCTATGGGAGTACATAATTGTTCAGCGTTTTGACTTTTCTATAAATACTTTATAGGTAATTGTTCTAAAAAAAAAAAAAAAAAAAAAAACTTTTTCTTTTCTTTAAGTTATTTTTATTCCACACCCCACAGACAAATTGTATATATGGGGACAAGTTAGGAGTTCATAGAGACTCTGAAGTATTGCAGTGGCTATCATAAGAATGTGTTGTTTTTGGTGCAAGGAATCCTGTAGTCTGTTTGGGTCAATGTTTGTGGCTAGCCATGTTTAAGACAGATTGAAAACCACCCTTCTCCCCACATTTTGGCCTTGTACCACCCAGTGATTTACGTCAAAGGCTATTAGCTGTTTACTATATAAACACACTACAAGACCAGGCAATGTCGTGTTTTGAAATGCGGAAGAAGCGAGTCAAAAGTTGCAGCTTTCACAAAAACCAAATGCATATTGGTAAATGTATGTGAAAAATGTTACAATAGCAGCAGCAACGTCAACAACAAGATGCATCCTCGTAAAGATTTGCTAGTTCAACTCGCAAACAATTACAACTGTAGTTAATGCATTCGGCTAGTCTGCGAATTCTCACTTAACTACTTAGCTGTCTGAATATTCTGGATTTACGACCAGATGTAAAATTCCCAGGTTTTTGTATTATTACACAAAATAAATATTACTTTTCTCTCTGATACCAAGACTTTACGAATTCAAGTGCAGTTCTAGATTGGCGATAATGTTTCATCATTTTACAGTTGAAATGGCGAGATATAGCCGTAAGTTCTATGCTAACAGTTTCTTCTATTGCACTTCTCACTTGTGGAACTCTTCTGACTCCATGTTTTCCAGTCAACTATCTACTATCCTGATTATTTTTTGTTTGTTTGTTCTCGCTCCTTAGTATCGTTTCTATTTTCTAATTTTTCCCAACCCAGTAAGGCTTTGTGTCTTAGTGGCTTTACTGCCTTGCTTAGAGTGACCTCAGTTAAAAAATTAACTACATATATATATATATGATAGGGCGAAACAGGCTTGTATGTGAATGACTATATCATGCTCTCACTATTCGATCGAGCACTATAGAGAAAAGGGCAATTTGAAAACAGTAGCAGCCGTCGCTGTTAAGGCACCGCTCTTCATAAATGAATTGAGCCCTCTGGCTGCAGGTGTTTGTAGACATCCGGATATAATACGTTAAAATTTCCCTTTCTCTGTCGTGCGCCGATAGCTTAGAGGTAGGATCTCTGATTGATTTCGATCCCGGCTTGAAGCAATCGGATGTCTAGCCACACTGATGAGATGTGATACAGCGAATCAAGCTTGTATGTGTACGCATGTGTGTCTGAGAATGAATTTCCCTACCGGAAGTAACAATAGGAAATCTATTTAAATGCACCTACATTGTCTAAGTAACTCTTTGACAGTTACGAGTTCCGGGATTTTGTTTTTAGCCTTACACACGAACGAGGGACACCGGCGCAAAAATTTAATAGTTGAGCCGTGTTTAAAGCTCCCACATGTATGGGTTAAATATCAGAGGGATGAACTCTTTAGCATTGGATAGCAGAACTGTGCAGAAAGAAGCTCAGGAGCGCTATGTTCATCTACCTGTTGACATGATATGACACTTAGATGTCGTTGTCATTGTCTTTGGTCGTAACAAGTACCATTCCGCTTACGTCTCCCGAACAGTATTGCTACATTGAGGGTCAGCGTCATTTCTTAATTCCCCCGTTAATATATGCTACCAAAACTTGTCAATTGTACTACTTCATTATGAATATCTGTATCTAGGGCCAGTCTCGATCTTCTCTCTCTTTCTCACACACACGATGTGATTCCTGATATATCAGTGAAAAGAAGTTTAGCAGAAATGTTCAGCTTACACAGAGAACGGACAGAAATTTTACATTTTAATTCTAAATCCCAGATTAATTGCATAAAAGCCATTTAATTAATGGATGCCGTTTCATCACACACACATTATATACAGAATGATTCAATTTATATATTATTACGCTTGGGACTATTAATGATGTGTGTCAAGCATGCTATCACAGATGCTGAGATGTAAACAGAAAGAGGGAGGGACATAAAAATTAAACACAAAGAAGGAGCCATAGAGAAAGAAAAGTAGAATGCGACACGGAGACGGATTTGACGGGCATTTATCTTTTTAGATAAAGGCAGTTGTTTTTAGTGAGCAGTTAAATTATATATCGATCTATTCAAGAAAAATTCGTGCTTGAACTGCAAGTGACGTTTTGAAATTAAAATATTTCTTTTTTGTTTAATTCTATCTTGACGAATTTGTGACAGGGTGAGGGAACAGAGATTACGTTATCTAAATGAAATTAGCTAGAATATATATCAAAATTTCTTTTTAAATTAAAAATTGATTTAAAGGTTTAAAACTTCATTCAGTGTTTACCTTTCCTTTGTGTGCACGTGGAGTTATATCAACGTAAACGTCAAATTCGTTCGAAGAAGTCTTAAAGGATGAAATGTGTCAAACGAAAGGGTTTTTCCTAGTTGTCTTTAATTTGGAGCACCCAGTGACGATCGAACTCACTACTCAGTCGTAATTGTTCTAGCGAGACAAGCTTGCTATTTCACCACCACGAGGAGACCACACACACATTATATATATTTCCATACACACAAACATATATATATGTATATATAATCATTTTTCCATACAAACGCAAACATACATATATATATATATATATATATATATATATATATATATACATACATACCTAACAATTTATATGATTTTCTCCCATTTATATCACGTCTTCTGTATTTGAATGTTTTTTTGCCGTAATAGACTTATCTCCCTTACACTGGCGACACCTGGTGTCATTCTCTTTGTTATGATAATAACGCAATGTTCCAAGATGTCTATGGAGCTGGGAAGCGAAAATTCCAACACTGTGATAGAGCAAACTAGGTAAACTCTTTAAAATAATTTTACGCAGATGACAAAAATCCATTTAGTCTTTAATATTCGCTCAAAATTTCAATGAGAACTTTGGGTAGATAAGTAAGACGTTTATTTTAACCAGAAAATAAAATAATTTTTTTTAATAAATTTTAAATGCGAGTTTGTTCATTAAGTAATCATAAAAATCTCTATTATTAATCTAAAATTTATTACCCAATTAATTTATGAAGTGAAAAGACTATTGAATCTAATGCGAAGTCAGCTGCTAGATAATTTTTCTCACACATATATAAGTCCATGCTTAGAATATTGTTGCTGCATATGATCCGGTGCTCCCGCTATATATTTAAAGATTCTTGATAAAATCTAAAGAATCAGCAATATTATTAGTCCTGACGTGGTGTCTTAACTTCAGTTATTTTCTCACCATCTTAAAGTTGCTTCCCTGTGCCTTTTCTATAAATACTTTCCCGGTAATTGTTTGGATGAGCTCTTCGCTATGATACGTAGACTTTATAAATTTAAGCGCAGTACTAGACTAGCGACAAGGTTTCATCAATTTACAGTTGACTTGGCTAGATGTAACCGTAAATTTCTATGCTAAGAGTGTCTTTTCTCGCACTTCTCGCTTGTGGAACTGCCTTCCGATTCCATGCTTTCAAGTGAATTTTAATCCTGAAAAAAATTTAATTCAATATCGATCGCTATCTGCTGTCCTCCTGATTACTCTTCTTTTGTTTCCGCGCCATAGTAACGGTTTTGTTTTGTTTTCTAATTCTTTGACACTCGGTAACCTCTTGTGTATTAGTGGTTATGTACACAGACGAAAGTCTGGATTGTGCCTGAGTGACTTACACATGTTTATGCCATGTAATGAAGACAAACATACTGACACACACACACACAGATTGATCGATTTTCAAATAAGACATTTAAATAATACATCCTCCTACCTCATATTTAAGAATCTTTTAATTCGGTATATGGGTTGTGTATATGTTTCTAGAGTTTTAGGGAAGTTTTATTTTCCGAAGGGAATTTGAACTCGGCTCTCTGATTAACAATTCAGAGTCATTATGCATTACACCACACACACATCCAAGCTTACAGCACCTGATATTCCCAAGCAGCCACTCATCTAGACACTGACCAGGCTCAACGTTGCTTAAATTCGATAATCGTATTGGAACGGGCGTTTCAACGTGATGGGGCCGTAAGTGATATCTTG
Source organism: Acanthosepion lycidas (assembly GCA_963932145.1). NCBI lineage: Eukaryota > Metazoa > Mollusca > Cephalopoda > Sepiida > Sepiidae > Acanthosepion > Acanthosepion lycidas. Next base: position 104,085,260 of record OZ010593.1, on the reverse strand, counting down.
AGTGCGCAGACCGGTAGAAAATGCAATAAGAAATGTCTGACTAAAAAATAAGTATCACTTATATATATATATATATATATATATGGAAATGTATATACAATTTTGGCTAAGAAACATGCTTTAACTACAGCCAATATACATAAATGGTAGTCGCTCAGATAGCGCCCTCATTAAAAAGTATGAAAACTGTTACTTAATAATACAAAGCATTTATTTTGCACAAATATTTGACTTTCATCATAAAGTAAATATTTCTACATCAAAATTCAGTTAAGTACGTGTTAAAATTATCGATCCTCCTCGTTTTTATGTATGTGTGTGTGTGTGTGTGTGTGTGTGTGTGTGTGTGTGTGTGTGTGTGTGTTAGTTAGATCTAAGAAATTTTTTTTTTTTTTTTTTTCTCCTCACCGGTGGCACGACTCAGAGTTTCATGCACAACGCTAAGTCTATGGCCCGGCTCACACACCTTCACGGTATTTTGAACAGGGGTAGAGGTTTCTAATTTGCTTCCTTCTAACGTCTCTGTCTAAACTCTAATTTTATTCGTAACTTAAATCTTGACCTTTTCATCTCTAGATTAAGCTGCCTATCTTTCCTGTCGTCTTGCCATTACTTACGCTAATACAACGCAACACACAACCCCCCTACTTTGAGTGGCTCGGGAGCCTTGTATTGTGTCAATATTAGTAAAAATAAGGCAAAAACAAATACGGGTGCTGACTTAACTCAGCACCTGAAGATTTTCATGTAAGACGTATCATGGTACCGGTGAGAAACAAATGTATATCAATTAATATATAAACTCTTTTATACTGCATCAGGTTTTGTCTTATTAGCAGCAGCACGCAATGCGCGCGGTATTAAATTAAATATATACACACACATACATATATATATTCACAAATACACAGACAAGTTCGAATAGACATGCACACATATGTACATACATATATACTTATTTATATATGTACACATATATAAACACAAATACATATTTATATATGTACACATATATAAACACACATACATATTTATATATGTACACATATATAAACACACATACATATTTATATATGTACACATATATAAACACACATACATATTTATATATGAACACATATATAAACACATACATATTTATATATGAACACATATATAAACACATACATATTTATATATGTACACATATATAAACACACATACATACATATATATATGAACACATATATAAACACACATACATACATATATATATGAACACATATATAAACACACATACATATATATATGAACACATATATAAACACACACATATATATATATATATGTACGCATAAATAAACACACGTACATATATATGTACGCATAAATAAACACACGTACATATATATGTACGCATAAATAAACACACGTACATATATATGTACGCATAAATAAACACACGTACATATATATGTACGCATAAATAAACACACATACATATATATGTAGACATAAATAAACACACATACATATATATATATATGTACATATGTATAAATACAGATATATACATATACCTACAGATATATGAATATACAACCATAATTATACATACACGCATATATACAAATATACATACACGCATATATATATATATATACACACACATATATATAGACGTATATATATATACACACATACGCATATATACACACACATATTATATGCATATATACACACATAAATATACATACGCGCATATATGCAAACACACACACATTATATATATATATATATATATATATATATATGCATTCGAGCATATATACATGTATGCATACAAGCATGTATGCACATATATTTATGCATACAAGCATATATACACGAACATATATATATATATATATACAAGCATGTATACACGCATATATATATATATACATATACACATACAAGCATATATACACGCACAGATATATATACACATACAAGCATATATACACGCACACATATATATACACATGCAAGCATATATACACGCACACATATATATACACATGCAAGCATATATACACGCACACATATATATACACATGCAAGCATATATACACGCACACATATATATACACATGCAAGCATATATACACGCACACATATATATACACATGCAAGCATATATACACGCACACATATATATACACATGCAAGCATATATACACGCACACATATATATACACATGCAAGCATATATACACGCACACATATATATACACATGCAAGCATATATACACGCACACATATATATACACATGCAAGCATATATACACGCACACATATATATACACATGCAAGCATATATACACGCACACATATATATACACATGCAAGCATATATACACGCACACAAGCATATATACACGCACACACATATATACACATGCAAGCATATATACACGCACACATATATACACATGCAAGCATATATACACGCACAGATATATATACACATGCAAGCATATATACACGCACAGATATATATACACATACAAGCATATATAAACGCACAGATATATATACACATACAAGCATATATACACGCACAGATATATATACACATACAAGCATATATACACGCACAGATATATATACACATACAAGCATATATACACGCACAGATATATATACACATACAAGCATATATACACGCACAGATATATATACACATACAAGCATATATACACGCACAGATATATATACACATACAAGCATATATACACGCACAGATATATATATACACATACAAGCATATATACACGCACAGATAT
>OZ010593.1:104027765-104062765 GCA_963932145.1 Acanthosepion lycidas | reverse complement strand
CGCATGTTTATTGACGCTCAGTTGTCAGCCAAGCATTCACCAATTATAGCCTGATTATCAACTCATGGGATAATTTCATTTGAACTTAACCAGAATTAATTTTTATTATAATTTTTTCACCCTTTCGTGGATAATCTGTTGCATTCTATAACTTCCTTGAATATCGCAATCATTTAATTCCTTTACTCTATTATCCTTTATGTTCGGCTGGTTTTGTATTTTATTCTTTTCACAAGACTCTCACTTGTTTAAATCATGCCATGTGACTGCCTTGATTACCATCGACTAAACTAAGGTCTTAGCCCCGCCCCGACTTCTTGACACACGTGTCCCATGAATATATCCTAACTAACCTCATTATGTACAATAAGGGATCATGTGCAATATAAAAATAAAATAAATGTCGGTAGAAAAAATAAACAAATATTGGTAAGATATTGGGGAGGGAGGGAGATGGTAGTACACGTCGGCCCTGTATATCTTAGAAAACGTATCTATTAGTATAATCTAGAGAATATCGGGGGATTTTCCCGAAATATTGCTTGCCAAATTATGAGTATGTGTTATATTTCAGGAAATACAATACGACGTTAGATTTTAGAGTTGAAAGAAAAATATTTTCACATCCTGTTCAATTTTAGAACAAGAACGAGTCTATCCCGAATTTATAAAATCCGGGAGAACCAATTCCATAAAACCAGAGTCACAATTTTAGTGAGATCATAGCTAAATCTGGAGTTTTATATCTGTTACAAAGCGGAAATGTTTCACTCGACTTGCACGCGAGTTGTTTAGCGATATATATTTCTACGCTACACTTTCCTAATTTCAGGAATGGCCATTTTGCAAATTATTGTTGTTTTCACTGTCTATTCTGTTTAGATTCTTTTAATATCTCATATAAATTTGGGCGCACAACTTTTTGTTGCAATCCAGGGATCGAGTAAACTTTAAAAAAAAAGAAAAGAATGTTTTCAGGATTACGAGAGTTTTATTTTTCTTAATTCCATATCTCGTCAGGGCACAGGCGATAATGGCTCTCCACGACCTTCCGTTTCTTTATATGTGGCTTTCTATGACTTCTTGGCAAATATAGTGGAGTGGTTTCCTGTTGCCTTCTCCACAGATCTGAATTCAGATTTTTTTTCTTCTACATTATCCAATGTTGGAGAGCCTTGTCTACACTGATATTTCACCTCTAGCTGATGAGGAGGAGAAATGGATTCGTGTCTTTCCCCAATGGCATTTGTGGGAAAATGAATGCAACCAAATTAGACGGGAATTTGAACTCTGTTCACCTATTCCGTTCCGCGCTACACGAACCGCATATCACACTGGATTCTGATAAGTTACTTTAACTTGCATGCCACACAACAACAACCTTTGGGCACTTCGACGTCGTGTAATGGTTAGTCGCGCTAGTTCAATTATGACTGAGTAGTAAGTTCGATCCGCACTGGGTGCTCCATATCAGCCAGATTTGCGTCACATGTAAGCTAGGTGATCTCTATGCTGGACACTTCGACGGTGTGTAACGGTTAGCAAGGTTGTCTCGTTAGATCAATTTCGATTGAAAACTGAGTTCGATTCTGACTTGCGCTACATCTAAGCTACGCTTAGAAAACCACCACACATCGAAATCTTGTCTTTCCTGGACGTCACCTCAGCCGCAGTACACCATTTCAAAAAAGAAAATACTCTAAAATGAAGTGTTAGGCATGATAAATTGATCTGTGAAGTGTTAATAATTAAGAAAGGAGTTTAATTAAAATTGTTAATTTAATTTATTTTCAAGTTTGCTGGAAAAACTATTAGCTTATTTGATACTAACATATAGGAGCACTTGACGACTGCTAACAACTAATCAAGATAATAGTTAGGTACATACATTGTTAGTATTCAGGAGATGGGTAAACATTTATCTACAAAGACAATACTATTTCGTATAGAAGACACAAGTAGGGTTTTTCTTTTATTTTGAGAGACATTTTGAGGTGCGGGGGGGGGGGATTGTTTACCAAATTCAGTAATTGGAAATAAAAGTCATTTTAATATTTCGATCATTTCAATTTTGCTTACAAAGAAGTTTTCTTCTACAGAATTTTATGTAATGGTTATCATTATCAAAAAAAAAAAAAAAAAAAAAAAAAAAAAAACGAAACTAATTATCAGACGGTGGTTCCTCCTAGCAAGAAGGACGCAAGTTCGAATCCTGCCATAGGGTACATTTTCTTTAAGTTTTCTTGAGTGTGCAGGCCAGTAGACGAAATAAACACCGTTCAAAAAACGGGACGTTCTAATCAAATACCGTATGTTTCAAGTCATATTACATATATATATAATAAATTAACTTATTTCAAATATGTTTTTTTTCGCTACACAGGGCTAACCACATTTCAAAAATGGAAACTAAAACCTTCGAATTTAATTTTGTAAATCGCTTGAGGTTGAAATGGAACTAACGTCTTCAATTTAATTACAAAATTAAATTCGAAGCTTTTAGCTTCCATTTTTGAAACATGGTTAAAACTGTGTAGCGAAAAAAAACATATTTTAAATCAGTTAAATTATAATATTAATCCTCTGTAAATTTACATTGAGCACTCTTTTGTAAAAATAAAAAATATCTATAAGAACACCGGATTATATATCTTACTGTTCTTTCTTTTTATTTATATATACATATATCAGATATATTTATATTACAATGAATCTTTCATACAAAAAGTAAAGTACTAAAGTAGGAATGTTATGATCGTTCTTTTTAAAAAAAAATTTTAATTCCCATTATATATTTTTGTCTGGGATGTTACCTGAATTTTGGCAAAAACAAAATAATTTCCATGCCTGAAGATGATTGAACGCACAGTTGAAAGTACTCGCGTATTTAAGAAAGACCTTATAATTTTTAAAAACAAGGATCATAACATTCGATTCATCGAGTGATTTGAAGGTTAATGCACCTTTTCACCATTTTATATCATTAACTTTACTAAACTACTTTTTGTACGAATGATTCATTGCAATATATATATATATATATATATATATATATATATATATATATATAAATAAATATATATATATATATATATATACATACACACACAAATGAGTGAAATAACAGATGGAGTAAAATTGCACAGTTCATAGCATTAATTTTTTTTTTAAAAAGAGCTCAATATGCTTTTGAATATTTTTAAAAGTCAATTAATAATGCCCAGTTACTTACCATTGCCCGAAGAATTACAATTAAATTATTGAAATATAAACGCTTTTGTGTAGCGACTTCAACATGTTTTTCTCTTATAATAAAATATATCTCTTAAAAGAAAGAATTTTTACGCCAGCCCTCCGTATGGTTTTACTTTTATCATTTAATATTTATTAACGTTAATAGCTGAAGGTGTCACAAATATACACCACCCACGAATGATTGCTGTTTTCATTGATTTGTAATTACCGAGGTGCAAAAAAGTAGGGTTTTTTTTTTGTCATCTCACTGGGTAGACGGAACTTTAAATTCTTCCTTCTTAACTCCCCAAAATGGGCCTCTTGGCGAGAACCCTTGGACACATACAATTCTGAATGTACTTTGTGCACATTGAGAAAAAAAAAACTTATTCCAACGAAAATTAAGTGTCCCTCCCGATTCCTGACAAAGAATTCAAAAATGTGACTTCAATGTATCGACTTTTTCATAATGGTCTGAGAGTAGACCCCGTCGTTAAAAAGTGATGGTGTAGGGGTCTTCTTCCCCGAAAATATATTTCACACTGCGTGAAAATGATGCGAACTAATTTTAATGTAGAAATTCTAACTTTCGGCTCCCCTGGCATAAAGCTTCCCTCCCCCCCCCCAAAAAAAAACACTCTTGTAAGAGAGTATCCCAGAAGTTTCAATTTCAAATTTTCATTTCCATCTATTATTACCGTATTAGGTGATTATTTTCTGGCTCGACCCTAGAGAAATGTCCAACATAGGTGCCAACAACTAATCAAAGTCTTTCATTTACGTTTGGTTTATCCTAAAATATTTCTGCGTTGTAATTATTTCAAAGAAAGAACTCTGGGAAATTTAGATTTTACAAATCGAGAGGGTATTTTGCAAAAGCGGTACTACTCACAAAACATTTTTTTTTTTTTTTTTTTTTAATAACCTCTCATGAAGTTACAAATAAACTTATTCTGAAGTACTTTTTTTGCTAATATATATATATTTTATTTGTTTTAAGAAGTTGGACAGGTTTTAAAAATAAATCCCAAAAATTTGTCCAGATAAACTAATTGCGTAAATTATGCGAGGCGAAATAAATCCAATAGAAATTTTTTTTTTAAAGCGAAATTCCTTATTAGAAAAAAAAAAAAAAAAAAAAAAAAAGATTTTCAATGATAATGTGATAGAAACCAGTTTTTGTTTGCAAATATTAGGTTGGTGCAAAAATAATTTCGTTTTCTCACATAGTAACATATGTTAGAAAACGAAATTATTTTTGCACCAACCTAATATATGACCCAGTCTTCAATGAAACGTTTTTAAATAAAAAGTAAAAATAAGAAGGTACATATAATTAAATGAAAATAAGTATCGATCTCGACCAAAGGAATAATCGGCATTGGTTCTAAACTGTGAAACGTTCATTCTAATTGCAAACACACACATTTTTGATGTTGAAGTAGGAGAAAACTAAAAAGACAAGAGTGCATTAAACGTTCTCTAAATAGTTTAAAGATAGAATGCTACTAGGTAGGTGACATTCGTTACTAAAATGTTTATTGTGAAACCCCACATCTGATGTAGAAGATTCATCTTTCTTTGTCAGTATTGTGTGTGTGTAATTCACGTTACTTATAGAAAGTTAAACATCAATAAAGAAAAATAGATTTAAAAAATGAATTAAAAAAATCCTTGTAGCTTAAGCATTTATATTGCCTATCAACAGATAAAGAATATATACAGTACACTGATGCGTACACATATGCAGCCCACAGAAAAAAAAATGTAGATAGAATTAAATTATGGATAGATAGATATACAGATGAATTGCCAGATACACATGGGTACAGCAACAAAGATAGAATAGAAACACGTGTAGACGAGACTATACACGCGTGTGTGGGATAAAAATTAAATGAAAAGATTAAATGAAAAATAAAACTTTAAAAATGAATTCAAATTTAAAATTAATGTATTACCTGTATTGGTCAAATTTGGCGAATTTTTTCCAGTCTGCTGGATTACTTTCATATAATTCCATTAATGTTTTTACATATTCAATGTTTACTTTGTCTTCCGCAAAGATTTTTTTCAGTTCATCGCTAAGTTCCAGCAGATTCTGCGGAGGTCTAATGCATTTCTCATCAGTGTATTTTTCCATATTTACTTCTTGGTCTTTCTGACGTTAATATCGCTTGTTTTTTGTTTTGTTTTTTTTAAAAATCACTTCGCAATCCAAGTTGTGTGAAAATGTTCTATGCTCACCGACAATTCTTTAATCTTTCAACTTTTTTTTTTTTTAATATTGGTCTAACGAAACCTAGCTTCACACTGCTCTTGAAACACGCTCGCTTCTCTATCTGAATAGAACACTTATTTCCTCTGCAAATGAGAGAGAGAGTGCGCGCGTAAGAAAAAGGGGGAGAGAAATAGGGTGGATTCTTATCCAGCGACCAGTGATGTTATGGTGTTCTTTCTCTCTTTCTTATATATATTTTTTTTTATCTGTATTTTTTTTTTTTTAGCCCTTCCTTTTTATTAATTTTTATTTTGGTGTGTGGGGGAGGGTTAGTTATGATTGCTTATTGTTTAAAATCCTTTTCACTGCCTGCCGATTTAAAAAAAAAAAAATTATGTTGCTTCACTCAGCAAGCAAAGAAAATGGAAATTAAAAAAAAATAATAACCAACCAATGGAAAACAGCCGGTCGATGCACAGCTCGTTGTGTTTGTGTGTGCGCATGAATGGAGGGGCAGATGGATAGACAGACAAACAGACGGATGGATGGATGAAGGAAAATGTAGTCAGTGCACTAGAAAAAGAAAGAGAGAGTCAGACAAAAAGATAAGGTAGGTAAATAAACTGACAGAGAGCAACTTTCCTTCCCTTTACTACGCATTATTTGATGTTTTATTTATTGATGGTTCAAATCACAAACAACATTGTATAGGCAGAGAAAACAATTGAAGATGTCACTAATTTTTGGCACTAGGCGACGAAAGACACAGATTCAGAATCAACGGTCCGTGTCTGTCTTTAAAGGCGTTTTGATTTGTTCTTTCTATTTCTGTCAAACCTTTTCACTAAATAAGACACATGTATGTAAAGAATAAAGACTGTCACATGCTAGTTTCTTATTCAGCCTGAAACAAAAATGTAAATATGAAACGTAGAACTGAGTCTTTGCCATTATTTTATTGCTTAAAACATGATATATAGACAGTAGTCTTTCTTTTATACATGTTTCATTAACCCTAGAACACTAACCATCAATTAAAGTTACACCACTACTAACCATTGGTATATCATAACCGATTTAAAAAATATCAAAAAAAAAAAAAAAAATTAAATACAAATTTCTATTTGAATATTTTACATGCAGGCACTTCAAACTTTGTACTTTGAGTTAACATTAATAGGAACTGAAAAACATTATTTAGGTAAGAAAATCAGGTCCTGAAAATTGTAATTAAAAATAGGAAAATTTGCGCTGGGTACTATATACCCATGGTTAGTGTTCTAGGGTTAAATGCTACAAAGACAATTTTATAGATTTGTTAAGTTGTTTTATTGTTAAGAAACGAAAAACGCATTTTAAATAATTTAAAACTCTTTGAAATTAAATTTTACTTTCAATTGATAAATAATAGCCTAAAGCAAATCCCAATTTAAAGAAACATTAAATTTCTGTATGTAAATAAAGTTTTTCATTTATAAAACATCGGCGCGCCATTCTAGACGAAAAAATATAAACATTAAATCTAAAAAATCTCTTAAAACGCCAATATTTGCACTACAGATATGTTTCGCAGTCAGTAAATTTAAAGGTTAATTAACTGGATTTTGTAACCAAATTTTTATTTTTTGCTTTAAGCATAATGAAAATAACGTCTATTTACACAGAGTAGCCTGTGAGGTCATAGGTCAACAACTAATTGTCTATTGTAATCTCTCTTTTAAAAAGCGCGCGAAAAATTAAAAAAAAAGATTACAGAACACCAGTGCAATAATCAAGAAATTAGTATTTTATGTTTAAAAATAAATTATCTTTAACCATATATAAGTAATATATTAGAATATAATTGTACATTCTATACCCTTTTATGAAATTTAGTAGAATGAATGATTTTAATTTTTTTAATTTTACATTAGAACTACATTTTTTTTTTGTTTTACTTAAATAATACTTTTCTGTTTAATACAGTTGCTAAAATGAAAATAAAAAGATGTTAAGTTCTTTTAAAAAAGGTTTACACTCGAAGAAAACATTTAAACTTTACATTTTTCGCACCTTCAAATAAGTTTTTATTTATTAAAAGAAACTCTTGTTATAAACAGCAATGAGATGAATTTCAAAATGAAACTGAAAAATTACAAGGAATTTTTTAAAAGAATAATATTAACATGTTTTATTCAATTATGCAAGCACTGACTTCAAGAAAAAATATACTTTGAGTTTTATTGAATTATTTTTGGTCAAATTCAGGACGAATTTTCCATGTGTTCACACCTGATGTTGCATAATTGTTTTACTGACATAACATCTACAGGAATTTTTATTTATATAACAGTAAAAAAAAAAAAAAAAAAAAAAAAGAAAATTGCGAACATCCCGAATTAAAAACTACACGTGACATATCGGAAATAGGGTGGCGGGTGAAAAAAAGGACCAAAAAATATCTCCCCAAAGTTTTCTAAGAAAATAACCGATTCAGTCTACAACGAATTCATTAATGGATAAATATTAGGTTGGGGCAAAAATAATGACGTAATAATGTCGCTTTTTGACGTATTTTTTAACGTCAAAAAACGATATTAGTACGTCATTATTTTTGAACCAACCTAATATTTATCCATTAATGAATTCCTTTTGAAATGAAATCCGTTTGAATCAAAAAATTCCCTGATTTTGGGGGAAAAATTTTAACAGGGGTAAGCGATTTTTTCCTGTTATTTCGAAAAAAATCCATTTTAGTAGAAACTAATAAGATAAGCTTGAAAGCAAACAATGGACCCCTTGGAAATGTGTAATGAATTGTCTGAAAAGTGCTTGAGACATTAATCATAACGAACAGATTCTGCTGTTAGCCTCCCAAAAGGAAAATTGGAAGAACATTAAAAAAAAAACTAATCAGATTTTCCTTGTCTGCTCTGTCACATTCAGTGCAACATGAACGGATAGATAGATAGATAGATAATGAACGGATGCACAGATACATATATTGATAATGAACAGAGACATAGATAGATGTATAGTTAATGAAGAGACAGACAGATATCAAATGAGATATAGATAGATAATGAACAGATAGTTGATGAACAGGTCGATATATATTGAACAGATGCATAGTTACATACATAGATATATAGATTATGAACAGATACATAGAAATGGTATAGATAATGAACAGATAGATAGCTAGATAAATAATAAAAATATATATATTCAACGGATACATAGATTGATAATGAACGGATAAATAGATAATGAAAATCATAGATAGAAATAGAATAAAAAGATAGATGGTTATGAAAAGGACTGAGATAGATAGATAGATAGATAGATAGGTATGAAAAGGACAGAGATAGATAGATAGATAGATAGATAGATAGATAGATATGAAAAGGACAGAGATAGATAGATAGATAGATAGATAGATAGATAGATAGATAGGTATGAAAAGGACAGAGATAGATAGATAGATAGATAGGTATGAAAAGGACAGAGATAGATAGATAGATAGATAGATAGATATGAAAAGGACAGAGATAGATAGATAGATAGATAGATATGAAAAGGACAGAGATAGATAGATAGATAGATAGATAGATAGATAGATATAAAAAGGACTGAGATAGATAGATAGATAGATAGATAGATAGATAGATAGATAGATAGATAGATATAAAAAGGAATGAGATAGATAGATAGATAGATAGATAGATATAAAAAGGAATGAGATAGATAGATAGATAGATAGATAGATAGATAGATAGATAGATAGATATAAAAAGGACTGAGATAGATAGATAGATATAAAAAGGACTGAGATAGATAGATAGATAGATAGATAGATAGATATAAAAAGGACTGAGATAGATAGATATAAAAAGGACTGAGATAGATAGATAGATAGATATAAAAAGGACTGAGATAGATAGATAGATAGATAGATAGATAGATAGATATAAAAAGGACTGAGATAGATAGATAGATAGATAGATATAAAAAGGACTGAGATAGATAGATAGATAGATAGATAGATATAAAAAGGACTGAGATAGATAGATAGATATAAAAAGGACTGAGATAGATAGATAGATATAAAAAGGACTGAGATAGATAGATAGATATAAAAAGGACTGAGATAGATAGATAGATAGATAGGTATGAAAAGGACAGAGATAGATAGATAGATAGATAGGTATGAAAAGGACAGAGATAGATAGATAGATAGATAGGTATGAAAAGGACAGAGATAGATAGATAGATAGATAGATAGGTATGAAAAGGACAGAGATAGATAGATAGATAGATAGATAGGTATGAAAAGGACAGAGATAGATAGATAGATAGATAGATAGATATGAAAAGGACAGAGATAGATAGATAGATAGATAGATAGATAGATAGATAGATAGATAGATATGAAAAGGACAGAGATAGATAGATAGATAGATAGATAGATAGATAGATAGATAGGTATGAAAAGGACAGAGATAGATAGATAGATAGATAGGTATGAAAAGGACAGAGATAGATAGATAGATAGATATGAAAAGGACAGAGATAGATAGATAGATAGATAGGTATGAAAAGGACAGAGATAGATAGATAGATAGATAGGTATGAAAAGGACAGAGATAGATAGATAGATAGATAGATAGATATGAAAAGGACAGAGATAGATAGATAGATAGATAGATAGATATAAAAAGGACTGAGATAGATAGATAGATAGATAGATAGATAGATAGATAGATATAAAAAGGAATGAGATAGATAGATAGATAGATAGATATAAAAAGGAATGAGATAGATAGATAGATAGATAGATAGATAGATATAAAAAGGACTGAGATAGATAGATAGATAGATAGATATAAAAAGGACTGAGATAGATAGATAGATATAAAAAGGACTGAGATAGATAGATAGATATAAAAAGGACTGAGATAGATAGATAGATAGATAGATAGATATAAAAAGGACTGAGATAGATAGATAGATATAAAAAGGACTGAGATAGATAGATAGATATAAAAAGGACTGAGATAGATAGATAGATATAAAAAGGACTGAGATAGATAGATATAAAAAGGACTGAGATAGATAGATAGATATAAAAAGGACTGAGATAGATAGATAGATAGATAGATAGATAGATAGATATAAAAAGGACTGAGATAGATAGATAGATAGATATAAAAAGGACTGAGATAGATAGATAGATAGATATAAAAAGGACTGAGATAGATAGATAGATAGATAGATAGATATAAAAAGGACTGAGATAGATAGATAGATAGATAGATATAAAAAGGACTGAGATAGATAGATAGATAGATAGATAGATATAAAAAGGACTGAGATAGATAGATAGATAGATAGATAGATAGATAGATATAAAAAGGACTGAGATAGATAGATAGATATAAAAAGGACTGAGATAGATAGATAGATATAAAAAGGACTGAGATAGATAGATAGATAGATAGATAGATATAAAAAGGACTGAGATAGATAGATAGATAGATAGATAGATATAAAAAGGACTGAGATAGATAGATAGATATAAAAAGGACTGAGATAGATAGATAGATATAAAAAGGACTGAGATAGATAGATAGATAGATATAAAAAGGACTGAGATAGATAGATAGATAGATATAAAAAGGACTGAGATAGATAGATAGATATAAAAAGGACTGAGATAGATAGATAGATATAAAAAGGACTGAGATAGATAGATAGATAGATATAAAAAGGACTGAGATAGATAGATAGATAGATATAAAAAGGACTGAGATAGATAGATAGATAGATATAAAAAGGACTGAGATAGATAGATAGATAGATATAAAAAGGACTGAGATAGATAGATAGATAGATATAAAAAGGACTGAGATAGATAGATAGATAGATAGATAGATAGATAGATAGATAGATATAAAAAGGACTGAGATAGATAGATAGATAGATAGATAGATAGATATAAAAAGGACTGAGATAGATAGATAGATAGATAGATAGATAGATAGATATAAAAAGGACTGAGATAGATAGATAGATAGATAGATAGATAGATATAAAAAGGACTGAGATAGATAGATAGATAGATATAAAAAGGACTGAGATAGATAGATAGATAGATATAAAAAGGACTGAGATAGATAGATAGATAGATAGATAGATAGATAGATAGATAGATAGATAGATAGATAGATAGATAGATAGATAGATAGATCTTATCAAAGGGGTTTGCATTATCTTCAGAAGTTGTACGATTTTCTTGCGGAGTCATCAATAGTAATGGAATTGAGGCATTTTTCTTTAATCGAAAATGAATCGGTTTAAGTAAAAAGAGGTGGAGACCCGACCTAAAGTTGTGGGAATGAACACATGTCACAACAACCTGACAAAATAATATTGAATTCTTTAGATATTTACGTATTTAAAACAAATGGGAAAAGGAAAATTCGGGAACACCTACATAAGTTGGTAAAGGAAAGAGAGAACAAAGGACTAAGCATCAATTTTAAGAACGCAGAATGAATGATTGTCATCAAAAGGAAAAGCCCATGCTTTGAACTAAGAATTGCAAAGACGAAAATGAAAGAAGTAAAAAAAAAAAAAAAAACAATTCAATATCGACGATGTGTTCTAATAGGGAAGGCAAAAAGCGTCACCGGAATTTGAGGTACTGGAAGAGCGAAAGAAGCCTTCCAAAAGCTAAGCAAAATATTATGAAAAAGGAAAATTTCCTTAGAAACAAAGAAAAGAATACTGAACTGTCATATAATCAAATTACTGCTATATGGCATTGAATGCTGGACAATCTCCTCAAAGATGAAGAATGTTGAAGCAACAGAAATCTGGTTCTACAGAAGGATGCTGAGAATCCCTTGAACCGAATATGTGGGAAACGACGAAGTTTTAGGAAAAGCGGAGACAAAAAAGGATACTTATACTTATATTCAGAAAGAAACAGTTGACATTTCTAAGGCACATAATGAGGAAAGAAGGCTTGAAAAATTTGACACACCCATGACAGATTAACCGCGATCTCGGCCTTCCCTTGCACCTACGACCAATTCATTTCCAACTGGAGATCAGGACCGAACCAGACGCCGAGTATCTTGATCGGCCCATCCGTCCAGAGGAAAGGTCCGGGAAGAGAAACTCCCTTCCACGCACCCAACCGCAAGCCAACAGACTTATCGCAGTTGATCTTGGCCCCTGTCACTATCTCATACCCACTGATCTCCTTGCCGACTTCGTCAATCTCGGCTCTGCTCGACACAAGAACCGAAACGTCGTCAGCATAGGCAGAATACCTGGCTGAGGTGGAAGCCCCAGGCAGAGTAATTCCGCGCAGGACCGGATTCGCCTTTAACTTGCGAAGGAATGGTTCCAACGCAAGAACGTAAAGCAAAGACGAGAGCGGACAACTTTGACGAATAGAGCGAGACAATACGAAAGGCTTCGATCTTACCCCATTCACTTCCACCAGCCCACCGGGGGTCGCATACAAAAGTCGGATCCAGGAGCGAAAGTCGGCTCCGAAACCGGCCGCCGAAAGGACAGCCTCCAGAAACCGATGGTCAACCCTATCGAAGGCCATGGACTGATCTAAATTGATCAGCGCGGCTTCACTGTCGACTTTTTCTAAGATCAAGCGTACCATATGAAGGTTATCCTGAATAGTCCTACCCTTCACAGCACAAGTCTGTTCGGGGCCAATCAGATTAGACAGGACAAGCTGCAAACGGTTGGCTAAGATCTTCGCCAAAATCTTTAACTCGGTGTTTAACATGGTTAAAGGGCGAAAGTTCCCTAACCCAACCCCACCGTTCTTGTCCTTACGCAGCAACTTGATCACACCCCTGGTGAAGCGTTGAGGTATAGACCCCTGCTTCATCCAGTGGTTGAAAATCAGTTCCAGCAAAGAAACAAAAACGGGCGACTGCCTCAAGTAAACTTCGTAGGGAAGACCATCCAGTCCCGGAGATTTATCCAGGCCAACCTGCTTCAGCGCATCCCAGATTTCCGACTCTGTAATTGGACCCTCGCACCTAGCCGCTTCAGCTGCCTCGAGGCAAGGAAAGTCGGCTAAATAGGCGTCGAACTGAGAAGAGCTCAGACCGGGCTCCCTGGTGAAAAGATCCTGAAAGTAATCTCGAAAGGCCTCGCATATGCCCGCATTTGTAGTCACGGTTCGCTTATCCGGCAATGTGACGCATGCTATATGTCGCCTAGACGCGTTTCGATTCTCCTCTGCACGCAGTTCAGCGGCGATATTCGTTCCCTCAGAAGACATTCTTTTTAACCTAGCACTAACTACCAGAGCTTGATCCTTCTTGATAAGCAAGGAGGACAACTCTGCCTTAGCTAAGGCTATTTCCCCACTAACACGGGATTTCACTGCCCGATCAACTTTTTCTTATAACGCCGTTTGCGCCGCTAATCTATCTAGATTGAGTCGACGACTAAAATCGGCAGCAAACGTTCTAATTTTGGATTTTAACTTATCCCACAAGGCGTTTCCCACAACCGCCCCCGTCAATTCCCTCTGAATCATTAGTAGCAGCTGGTCCCGGAAACCCTGCTCACCAAATAATGATGAGTTTAATTTCCAGTAACCAGCCAATCTAACCTTAGGCTTATCTAAGTTTACACGAACCCGGACAAGCCTATGATCCGTATAAACTATGTGATGGAAACTTGGACACCCTAAGAGCCCTACGTCGACTCTCCTAAGACTCGGTCCAGGTAGCTCGCAAGCGTCCCAGGAGCCGAGTTGCCACTAGTTGTCCAAGTCCATGCTACCTCCCGAGGGTGTTCATTCCGGAACTTATCGACAAGATCAAACTCATCGAAATGTTTTCACATCCGGGTTGTTAGTACCTTGTTTTTGCCCTATACGATCTATATCGGGGTCAAGGACGGCATTCCAATACCCCGCTAAAACTACCCGACGAGACGTCGTCAAGAACGGCGCGATCTGCCGAAACAAAACAGGCCGCTTGGCATGGTTATTGGGTGCATAAACCCCAATAAGACGTAGAACCTTATCCTTTATGGTAACATCCAGCACGCAAAGTCTGCCCGCCGGATCCACGAAGACAAGGGAACATGCAGCCTTCAAAGACTTGCTCACTAGCCAAGAGACACCCCTCGAACGACCATCAAAATATGCTGAATAAAGGGCGAACCCCTTAGACAGTATGTCCTCACGGTCATGAGAAGAAAACCGGGTCTCTTGCACAAAACATACATTCACCCCAAGGCGCTGAAGGTCACGAGAGAGCCTCGCTTTGCGAGACTCGGACCTCAGGCCCCGGACATTTAGACTAGCTAACCAGAGAGCCATAGTGAAGACCGGTTAGGTTTGAAGAACTGGTTTGAACATCGACGGGGTAAGGATACCGACCGCCTCTCCCATAGACCCATGGCCCATCTCAGTCTTGATGGTACCGTCTTGGGTGATCCCGCCGATATCCCAGGGGAAGGTCAATTTAAGTGCTCTATAGGGAGGGGTGAACTAAAACTGGGACCCTTCCTGCACAAAATTAATTTAAATTTTTTAAATACTCGTTCTGAGTGATTGCTATTGGCAAAGTCATTTTGTATGAATTGATGGCCTCCTCAAGCATTGCCCAAATCTCTTTTGCTCTGGGCCCAGTTCTGATCACTGTGAGAACCCTTTGGGCCAGAGAGAAATTTTGAGGCACCTCAATGTCTTGATCCGCAAACTGCCTTATTGAAAGTAAATATTTAAGTTCCTTAATGCGGTTTCCATAATCCCTGGCTCTCTCGGCCTGGGCAGGGGAAATAAGGCAAACATCTTCTCCCATGTTATAAATAGGCTTCTGTGCCTTCTTTTTCTTTTCTTTTTCCTCTTGTGAGGGGCTTCTCTGTCGCTTGGAAGCGGGAGGTGGCATATCCACCTTTTTAACAGGGGAATGACTGGGAGTATGCATAGGTGCGCTGGAGGGTTTATGTTTAACAGTGGAAGGAGTGGGTGTTCTGAGGAGTGTATAGAATGATCTATGCTTGTAAGGGCTGGGATCTCTACTGAGGGGAAGCGATTTGGAAGGAGTTATCTGAGAAGAAGGTCCTTTCTTAGGAGAAGGGATGGACCGGGTAGAGGACGTGGAAGGAGTTGCATTTTGGGATTGCGAATCTAATTTTTCTTAAGGTCCTTAATTTTTTCCGTTTTTTTCAAATCCGGAGTCTTACTTCTTTTGCTTGTCCTTGAAAGATAGTTGAGAGGCCGAGTATTGCCCTTACTGTTGCCAGAGGGAGTGGGGCTGTTAGTGCCTTTCGTCCTTGGGGCTTCAGGGGACTGAGGACCCGCTGTCTGGCGCTTCCCTCTGGCCTTGCCAGCAACTAGCCATCCCCCACTTCTCCGCAACTGCACTAACAGTGGGCGAAGGCTCTTTGGAGAATGTGGTCATTTGAACAAAAGGAGGAATTTCCCTACCGGTCCCAGAAGCTGGCATGCCCATTACAGGCGAGGCGGTAGGTAAAGACTCGGTCAGAGTGGGATTCAGGTCAACGGGAGATTGAACTCCAGAGGCCTTCTTCTGTGGGCAGGAAGAGGAAAGGTGACCAGACTTTCCACACTTCCAGAATACCGGTTTACGGCCGGTCACAATGACCGGCAATTTCAATTTCCCTACTACCAGACAGTTGGGGATGGAGAAGAAGGCTTGTTGATTTAAACGGATATCGAAACTCCACCCCACGCTCACGCTATCGCAAGATGTGGCCAGAATTTCACCGAACTGGGACAGGAAGGCCGGGGACTGAGGAGGGACCTCTTATATTGAAAGGCTGGTCCTTCTTCGGCCTAGGATCAGATCTTTAGTTATCAATTCCCTGCTCGAAGCTGCCACGCAATCTTCCAGCGTGGGTAACAGTACGTCCCACATGAAAAAGCCAGCTCCTTTCACAACTCTGAGGGGCTTGAACCCCAAGGACTCCAGTGATTTTATCACTGTGTCTTTCGTCGAGCGACAAATTTTGCCTGTACTCTTGTCCACGACGAAAACTGACACTATTCGTGTTTCATTTTTCTTAGTTCCTCGGCGTCTTCTAAGAGTCCACTTTCTACGACAAGGTGTGCGTAGCTCTTAGCTCGCTCCAAGAAACCCGCTACATTGATAATACAACTCGGGGGGAACTTCCAACAAGAGGGCAATTCCCCGGCCTCAGTCTTCTCTTTAGAGTCATTCTTGGTTCTCGTGTCTAATAGGGTTTTATGGCCATTATTGGCCTCCGTACTTTTTTCATTTTTCTTATTTTCATTTTTCTTATTGCCATTACTGGCCTCCATACTGGAAATAAGTGAACTTTCATTTTTTCCAGCGATATCATCCTCACTAGAGGAACTTGTTTCTAGAGCTGGGTAATCTTTAAGATTGTCCTTATCTGGTATCTTTTTTTTGGGGGGGTGGGGGGTGTTGAATAAGTGTTTTCTTATAGACTTCCTGTAGTCTGATAAGTTGGGCTTTTTTTATAGCTAAAAACGAAGGAGCTTTTTTTTCCTTCTTTTCCATTTTTTTTATATTTAAAGGGCAGGGGAGGGAAAAAAGGGGTGTGGAATAATAAAATAAAAAATAACACACAAAAACACAAAGCTCACCCGAAAGCGAGACAACAAGCAAATAAAAACACTGCAAGAAATAAAACTTACAATAAAAATTAGACAAAGATTAAAAAGTTCGCCTAACGGCAAAACAATAAATTAAAAAAGAAAAAACTCCAAAAGAAAAACGAAAAAACGCTAGACAAAAAAGGAAAAACAAAGAAAATACGAAAATATCAAAAACTAGACAAAGCTAGTTACAAATTACAAAATGGCCGAAACCAAAATAAACAATAGAAAATTATACAATATAAAACGTTAGAACAAAATAAATGGACAAATATATGGACAAATAGACAGCAAATAATGGTTAGAAAAATTAAATAGACAATACACAAAAAAAGAAAAAACACGGAAAACTTTAAGGATATTAAAAAGGAAAGAATAAAAGAATTATTAACGGTAAGTCAAAACAAAAACGAAACACAGACAGAGGTTACAAAAGAAAAGAAAACGGAGATATAAATAAAAGAGAAATTAGAGGGAAAAAAGGGGGAAATCTAGAATAAAAGGAATAAAAAAAAAAAATTAAAATAGATAAAAAAATTTTAAAAAAAGAGGGGGTAAAAAAGGAAAAGAAAAAATCAAAATGTTTTCAAAAGAAAATTCGTAAGAACACAAAAAGACAGTAATAAAAAACAAACTTAACAAAAACGACGTTCAATAACCAAGGGACAATATCAAAAGAGCAGTCAGAAAAAGTCCAGGCAAGACAAGTAGCCAAAGCTAAGAACTAACGTCACTCGACTTCGGTCTGAACGATATTTATTTATACAATGTATAAAATGTGGCACAAGGCCTAAAAGGGGGTTGGGAAAGGACGGTCTTCATCTGTCTTAAATCTAAACTTAGCTAGTCCCAGACACGGACCCAAACATACCAACAATATTCCAATCACCAAAACAACGCATTCACTCCTACCTTTCTTACTGCGTCCACCATAATACCTCAGATTCTCTATGAAGTCCTAACTAGTCCCCTTATGTACAAATATTGTTCGTGGAGAGAGGGGCATAAAACAATTTTTAAAAAGATCCCCAAATGAATATGTACAATATGACTTAAATATTTACAAGAAACTAAACAAAACGATGTGTTAGTAATAAAAAAAACCACAAACCATAAATGTGACAGAAAAATCAGTTAACTGGACGAAATCAATGCGGGACTTATGTAAAATAAGAAAAACATTAATTCCTCCAAGGCATTCACACAGGCACACACACATTCATACAGAACAACAAATACGAAAAAACACACACGCGAAACGAAAGGCGCCCCGCATCCACCAGAGAACTGACATCACTGACCACCTAACGAGGGAGGGGATGGGGAATTAAACAAAAGAAAAAATAGGGACAGAAATAAAAGGGACCAAGGAACATGCATACCCTAGCTAAGTTGAACAGAAAACGGGAAACAAAAGATTCAAAATAGAAAGCCTAGACTAACCTAATATCTGGGTGGGTTGCCTCTGTTCAACCCTGTTAGGACAAAATCCTGTACCTAACCGACATCCAAGTGCCACTCTAGGTCAGCCCCTTTCACTCTACACATTCGCGCAAGATTCACCCACCTTTTGCCAAATTCTGATGAAGGGAGCCGCCGCCTTTCCGCCCTAATCTTGACTTTAAGCTGATGCTTAAAGAACAAGATCAGTTGGGAAGAGGTGAACTTCTCGCCCTCATGGAATCCCTTCTGACGCGTCGTCCAAATCACGACTCTCATAATCCCTAGTAAGCAACAGAACACATAGTGTTCAGCCTTCGTCAATTGCGGCACCACATTGCTACAAACAGAACTGGCTTCCAGGACAAAAAACTTTCCCTGCAGCATGCAAACCATGAGGCCTTCAACAAACCTGCACAACGGCACTACCGTCTTGCACTGAAAAAAGGGGTGACCAATGGTCTCGACTTCCCCAGTACAGCGACGACAGTTTGGATATTTCTCCAAGCCTGCTGAACAAAGTCTCTTGCCGACCCAGAGGGCCCCACGAATCATCAGCCAGGTGAGTGATGCCTCATCATTATTGAGACATTTCAACCCAGGCGCCCAAGGCCATACCGAGCGAGCCTCCTGCTTGGTAAGACCGAGCTCGTCGATCAGATCATCTTGAACGGACCCCCTAAGTAACAATCCATACAATGCCTTACGAGACAACGCCTGGGCGTCGGAGAGGCCATCCGTCGTCCGTAAGAGGAGTTTCAAAGCACGACGACATTCGCAGTAGAAGGAGCACTCGGCACGGATGGGAAATGTTTTCGGACATCTTCTTTCCAAAAGGTGCCCACCTCATCCAATCCGCGACACATTCGGTCTAGAAAGGTTATGCGAAGCATATATTGATGAAACTCAATGCTAGGCATACCCAGACCGTCCTCAGAGGGATGAAGGCAACAAATCTCGCGAGATACCCTAGGGGCCTTGTCTCTCCACAAGAAAGAGAACAAGGTCCGTACTAATGACATTAGTCTGGCATACGGGAGTGGAAGCACAGAGTCGGTACAGGAGAATGGGATATATGTGTGAAACACATACTTCCGCCCTTCCCTTCAGGGAAAGTCTCCTCCGAGACCACAGATTAACCGCGATCTCGGCCATCCCTTGTACCTCCGACCAATTCATTTCCAACTGGAGATCAGGACCGAACCAGACGCCGAGTATCTTGATCGGTCCATCCGTCCAGAGGAAAGGTCCGGGAAGAGTAACTCCCTTCCACGCACCCAACCGCAAGCCAACAGACTTATCGCAGTTGATCTTGGCCCCTGTCACTATCTCATACCCACTGATCTCCTTGCTGACTTCGTCAATCTCGGCTCTGCTCGACACAAGAACCGAAACGTCGTCAGCATAGGAAGAATACCTGGCTGAGGTGGAAGCCCCAGGCAGGGAAATTCCGCGCAGGAATTGTTCCAACGCAAGAACGTAAAGCAAAGGCGAGAGCGTACAACCTTGAAGAATAGAGCAAGACAATACGAAAGGCTTCAATCTTACCCCATTCACTTCCACCAGCGCACCGGAGGTCGCATACAAAAGTCGGATCCAGGAGCGAAAGTCGGCTCCGAAACCGGCCGCCGAAAGGACAGCCTCCAGAAACCGATGGTCAACCCTATCGAAGGCCTTGGACTGATCTAAATTGATCAGCGCGGCTTCACTGTCGACTTTTTCTAAGATCAAGCGTACCATATAAGGGTTATCCTGAATAGTCCTACCCTTCACAGCACAAGTCTGTTCGGGGCCAATCAGACTAGACAGAACAAGCTGCAAACTGTTGGCTAAGATCGCCAAAATCTTTAACTCGGTGTTTAACATGGTTAAAGGGCGAAAGTTCCCTAACCCATCCCCACCGTCCTTGTCCTTACGCAGTAACTTTATCACACCCCTGGTGAAGCGTTGTGGTATAGACCCCTGCTTCATCCAGTGATTGAAAATCAGTTCCAGCAAAGAAACAAAAATGTGCGACAACCTCAAGTAAACTTCATATGGAAGACCATCTAATCCCGTAGACTTATCCAGGCCAACCTGCTTCAGCACATCCCAGATTTCCGACTCTGTAATGGGACCCTCGCACCTAGCCACTTCAGCTGTCTTGAGGCAGGGAAAGTCAGCTAAATAGGCGTCGAACTGAGCAGAGCTCAGACCGGGCTCCCTGGTAAAAATATCCTGAAAGTAATTCCGAAAAACCTCACATATGCCCGCGTTTGTAGTCACGGTTCGCTTATCCGGCAATATGACCCATGCTATATGTCGCCTAGACGCGTTTCGATTCTCCTCTGCACGCAGTTCAGCGGCCATATTTGTTGCCTCAGGAGACATTCTTTTTAACCTAGCCCTAACTACCAGAGCTTGATACTTCTTGATAAGCAAGGAGGACAACTCTGCCTTAGCTAAAGCTATATCCCCACTAATACGGGATTTCACAGCCCGATCAACTTTATTTTCTAAAACCGTTTGCGCCGCTAATCTATCTAGATTGAGTCGACGACTAAAATCGGCAGCAAACGTTTGAATTTTAGATTTTAAAATTCCCCACCAGGCGTTTCCCACAACCGCCCCCGTCAATTCCCTTTGTATCATTTGTAACAGCTGGTCCCGGAAACCCTGATCACCAAAAAGTGAACAGTTCAATTTCCAGTAACCAGCCAACCTAACAGGCTTATCTAAGTTTACACGGACCCGGACAAGCCTATGATCCGTATAAACTATGTGATGGAAAGTTGGACACCCTAAGAGCCCTACGTCGACTCTCCTAAGACTCGGTCCAGGTAGCTCGCAAGCGTCCCAGGAGCCGAGTTGCCACTAGTTGTCCAAGTCCATGCTACCTCCCGAGGGTGTTCATTCCAGAACTTATCGACAAGATCAAACCCATCGATAAAGTCTCGAAATGGTTTCACATCCGGGTTGTTAGTACCTTGTTTTTGCCCTATACGATCTATATCGGGGTCAAGGACGGCATTCCAATACCCCGCTAAAACTACCCGACGAGACGTCGTCAAGAATGCCGCGATCGGCCGAAACAAAGCAGGCCGCTCGGAATGGATATTGGGCGCATAAACCCCAATGAGACGTAGAACCTTATCCTTTATGGTAACATCCAGCACGCAAAGTCTGCCCGCTGGATCCGCGAAGACAAGGGTACAAGCGGCCTTCAAAGACCTGCTCACTAACCAAGAGACACCTCTCGAACGACCATCAAAACATGTTGAATAAAGGGTGAACCCCCTAGACAGTATGTCCTCACGATCATGAGAAGAAAAACGGGTCTCTTGCACAAAACATACATTCACCCCGAAGCGCTGAAGGGCACGAGAGAGCCTCGCTTTGCGAGACTCGGACCTCAGGCCCCAGACATTTAAACTAGTTAACCAGAGTGACATTGTCAAATCAGGGTTGTCCTTCAGGATAGAACATGGCTGGGGTGAGGACACCGACAGCTTGTCCCATCGAATCAGACATCATATCAGTATCGAGAGTATCATTCTGAGACAAGCCACCGATGTCCCCGGGATAAGTTAACTTAAGTGCCCTATAAAGGGATGGGTGAACAAAAAGAGGGACCCTCCCTTCACATTGTTTTGTTTCATCTAGATTTTCTTTCACAAGAACAGCAGCTGGGGGCACCACTTTCAAGGAGGCTTTTGCCTCCTCTATCATGCCCCATATCTCCCGCGTACCCGGGCCAGTTCTGACGACAGTTAGCAGAGTTCCGGCCTTCTTAAAATTTTCCGGCACCTCTACATCAACACTATTGATGTGCCGGAAATTCCACAATATTTTTAAGGGCTTCGGGTTTTTTGTTTGCCCGAAGACCCTTTCGGCCTGTTCCCGGGATACGCGGCAGATGTCTTCCCCTGGGAGATATTGTGGTTTAATTTTCTTTTTTTTTTCTCCGTAGCAACCTGCGATTCTGGGCTTCTGAACTTTTTCTTCTGTGGGGACTGAATGGTTGTCGAAATGGGCGTGTCTTTGGGTGTAGTAGAGGGTGTCATGCCAGAAGGCGTCCTCACAGGTGAGGCTTTTGATGAATGAAAAGTTTTAGTTAGTGAGTTTGACAGTGATTTTGGTGGAGGTGGTTTCGTAAATGTGTTTTTATTTGATAAAGGGGAAGACGGGGCAGAGGATAGGGGGCCCGGTGCCCCCAGCGATTTTTTATTTTTCCCCCGCTTAGCCTCCATCTTTTCTTTTAATTTTTTCAGATCCAGTATCTTTTGCCAGCTTGGCTCATTCAATTTCTGAGCTTCAGTGGCGCTTTTTTCATAAGACGCCGAGGCGTCGCCCTCAGAGCTGGTAGAGGGAATGGGGCTGTAGGTGACATTGTCCCTGGGGTCATGATGGGACTGAGGAACCGCTGTTTGGGTCTTCCCCTTGCCCCTAACTACGAGGCGCCATTCCCACTCATCCTTCTCCTTATCCACACTTGTGGAAGGCGTCGGTTTAGGGGGTAATGTGGGTACGAACCCAACCGAGGGATTTTCCGAACCGGTCCGCCTCGCAGATAGGCCCATTACAGGCGCCGCGGATTTTACCTTCTCGGCCAAGGGGGGATTTTGGTCGCCTGCGACCGGAACTCCAGGGGCCTTCTTCCCTGGGCAGGAGGAGGAAAGGTGACCAGTCTCTCCACACCTCCAGCAAGTTGGTTTCCTACCCGTCACTATGACCGGCATTTTCCGGTCGCCAAACTCCAAACAGTTGGGGACGGACTTGAAGGCATTCTGATCGAGCATGATATCGAAAGTCCATCCCCCGTTCAAATTGTCGGAGAACGACCCTAAAATTTGGCCGAACTGCATAAAAAATGCAGCCAGGTGCTCTCCCGAAATTTGAGGAGGAACCTCAAAAACATCCACCCTGGTCCTTTTGCGGCCTTCGTACTCAGTTCTTAGAATTAAATCTTTTGTTATTAATTCTTTTTTGGCCATAGCCAGGCAATCTTCTGGCGTGGGTAGCAGAATGTCCCACATGAAGAACCCAGTACCCTTAATTACTCTTTGGGGTTTTATCCCCAGGGACTAAAGTGATTTAATCACTATGTCTTTCGTGGAGCGACAAATTTTACGTGTTTTCTTGTCCACCACGAAAACGGACACCATTCTCTTTGCGAACACATCGAGTTCTTGGACATCTTTGAGGAGCCCATCTTCATTTACAAGATGGGCGTAACCTTTCGCCTTATCCAAGAAATCCGCCATGTTCAAAATGCAACTTGGGGGGGGGGGACCTCCAGCAGGAGGGCAATTCCTCGGCAATCTTAGTTTGTGCCTCCTTCGGTACCTCATTATTTTGGCTGGTCTCCCCGGTAAACAATTGTTCTCTTCAACCTCCATTGTAAATTTAAGTGCAGGATGGAGATTATTTAATGATGAAAAGAACACTTCCACTATTGCACTATTAGAAAATGATGCGAACGTATCATCGACATAGCGGAAGTAACAATACGGTTTGTTAACCCTCTCAAATAGTCGCCTTTCATGAAAACCAACAAAAATGTTGGCCATCACAGGACCCAAGGGACTACCCATCGCTACCCCGTCGATTTGCTGATACATGCAATTGTCAAAACTGAAGGAGACAGACTTGATCGCCATCCCCAACAATTCAACAAACACACTCTCAGGAAACAACGGAGATTTACCAGGGCCACGATACAAGAAGTCCGCACAAATGTCAATAGTTTCATCAATTGGAACATTCGTGAACAAACTACTTATATCAAACGACACAAAATACTCAGTGTCGCTGTTTGGATTTAAATTTTGTATATAATCAACAAACTTAAACGAGTCAGGCACACAATACTCAGAATAGAATTCTAAAACCGGATCAAGAACATCCAATAACCACTTGGCGAGATTATGTTGGGTGGAACCCAACATAGATAAAATTGGCCTAAGTGGAACGCCCTCTTTGTGAATTTTTGGTAACTCATACATCCTAGGACGTTGGGAACCAACAGGACAAATATTATTATAAATTTCTTTCGATAGAAAATTACTTTTATAAAATTTCAGTAATTTTTTTTTTGAATCTAGTTTCAGTTCTTGGGGTATCATCATGACTAATATCACCCAATTTCCGGAAAGGTTAACCTTATAAGTTGTCTTACTCATAGGGCACTGAAGATCTGTTCTGAGTGTAGACTTGATGCCGAATTGAGAACAATTAAGGAATTGTTTCTTAAGAACGGTTACCCCGAATTAGTTATTAAAACCAAAAATCATTGAACGTAAGATCAGGAAGTTCAGTGAAATTAAGAAATACGGGCCTTCCAAATGTTCTATATATGTCAGGCTCCCTTGGATTGGTCCTGAGAGTCAGACATACGCCGATAAGACTTCATCCATTAAACGGTGTTACAATGCCGTTACAGTCAGGAACATATTTACTACTAGGGGGGCTTTCCCCCTTGCCGTAAAGATGTTTTGCCTACCTACCATAATAATTTAGTTATTTATCAATTTTAAATGTCGATGCGAGCTCGACTATGTGGGCAAAACTATCCAGAGGCTTGAGGTTAGAATCGCCCAACATGTCCCGGGCTGTGTGCGCAGGCATGAGCGTGTGACATCCGGGTGTTCGCAGACTCATGCCTCGGTGAACATCTATTAAATTCTGTTGTTTGTAGTACTGAGTATTCTCCCCATTTCTTTTCGGTATTGCACAGGGCTAGGAACAGACTCCACCTCGACATCTTGGAGTCTGTTATCATCAACATACGTAGGCCGGCCCTTTGCGTACAACGGGAGATGAAGTTTAAGTTCGCCTTATTCGGGGAAACGGTTACATGATTTGAGGTAAAACATTTTTCCCCCCTTACCATCCTGTTTTATTACGGTATTAATAAAAAAATTTTTCTTGTTAGTACTACGTTTTAAATTACCGACGATTGTGTTTGAAAATGTGTCGGTCGAAAGGTACCTTACATTTTAAACGTGGATATTATTGTATCTTATGTTTAATATGATCCCATATTTTTTATTCCTCAAATATATATATATATATATGTGTTTTTATCCTTTGTTAAAGGCAATGTCACCAACGATCAACTTTACTTTTCTCACCCTATCCTCTGGCCCTGGATAGATATTAGTTATTCTGGCTAACTTCCGTTCGCCAGATTATCATACAGAAGAACAATGTCGTTAACCTTCCTTTACCTTCTGTTTTTCAACGACCTTTTGTCTTATTTGTAAATTCAAGTGATATTCTCAACTCCATCGAGTCCAAAACTCGTTCGCTAAATATTGTACTTTGCGTCACCTTTTTCTTAAAGATTTTGTCTGAAGAATTGCTCAGGTGGAGGCAAAACAATTGTAGACTTCGTTGTAAGAATGTGATTCGTTGTCAATGCTTCAGGTCCAAAGAGGGTCATTCAAATGCTCGACGGTGGCCATAACTACGTCCTTAGTGAGGTGCAGTCAAGCGTTTGTGTTGACCGATCGAGCCCAGCAATAAGGCCACTTCTTATTCTTATTTACCTTGCCCAGATGTATAACTGACTGTTGGAAAAATTCACATTCTACAGGCTTAACTCTTTCTTGGTTTATTCCTTTCATTAGTTATAAAGGATGTTCCAATAACTTGGATCTATTTTAAATGTGAAATAAGTTTAAGCGTCTGATTTTTTTCTTTCAGATTTGGCGGACATTTGGGCGATATTATTTTTCACACATCATTGCCATGACTTAAATAATATGATCCAATAGAAAAATAAATAAATTTTCACCAATAACACTGATTTATTTACTGCTGACTTTGACCCGTCTTAATTCTGTAAGACATAAGGTCTTCCAACAGCCACTCTCTTGACCCAGGGCAGCCATACCTGCTCAAGACACTTGATGTGGGCCTCATGTTGAGTCTGAGGGCATCACGAAACAATTTGGGGCTTCTTTTATCAGGACGATCAGAGTGAGTTTTCCGAGCTACCATACCTTCGTTATCGCCATTAGACGCATCCAACTCTTTCCGAATCCTCTACATTGTCCTCAGATTAACATGCAAATACTCTGAAATGTTCGTATTGGAGCTTCCGGCGCGAATGTCAAGCAGTGCAGCATACAGTTTCCAAATTTCAGGCGGAGTGAATTGCATCATGGTGCTTTTCCCCCCCATTACGGTGCATAACTGACCCTACTATACTGTGCAACCGACAAAATAAAAAAACAAAGCGCATGCGCGAAATTAAAAATATAAAATGGCGATAATTTACCCATCGCACCCAGTAGGATGATAAAATAAAAGAACAAATAGGAAAAGTTTATCAATATAACATGTTTCACTTTTATTAAAGCTCCGTCAGAGATTGAGAGAAAAACAGACAAAAAGACAGAAAACTCTGGTATTGTCAATTATGTTTGGGTCACTTCTCATTGGTCAGACGTGTGTCATGTGTATTAAAACCGTAGATAATTCTGTATGTTTGTAGGTTTGTGAAGATTCTTGTATGTCTAAGTGGGAAACAAATGGTAATGTGTATTTGTAATTATGTGCGTGTTTGTCGAGTTGTTTTTTGTTTTTGTCTTTATCTTCACCATTGTGTGATGAATCCTTGATGTGCCTAGATGCAGACGCGAGCCAATCACATTCAACTTCTTACCACTTCGGTTTTTGTCTTTATCGAGTTTTTTTACTATCCCACATTGAAGTAGTTTTGGTTAGAAAGGTGATATGTTCTATGAAGATGAGCAGAACATTTAAATTTAATTAAAAATAAATTTTATTTAAAAGAAAAATTCAATCATTTAGGTTAAAATGTAGTAATAAATGAATCTTCCATGGTAAATTTACGTTCATCTTCATATAGCATACCGACTTAAAACTTCTATTATAATGGGAGATATTTAAAAACTACAATGATGAAAACAAAAACAGAAGTAGTAGGAAGCGGAATGTACTTGACTGGGTTTTATATCCAGACCAGAGTTTCTCAACCTTTCTACCCTTGCGTAACCCTTAAAATAAGAACCCCTGTGCAAAAACAAAATCATATACCATACCTTTATTATTTTATTTTCATCGTAGTTCACGTGGTAAATATCATAGTATATATTTTTTAATACTTCTTTGTCAAATTTTTCGGTAATGCTAAACAAAATTCATACCTGTTCGTTTATAATACTTCAGCAGGGAGAAATAAGTAACTTTAAGTACAGGTGCCGTTCGCTGAGTGGGCACTGACTAGTGAAGGTGGTTTTGTTGTGGACAGGGTGGGTTAATGCGAGTTTGTATTAGAAACACGCGTGTAACTCTTGGTAGAATATTAAAAGGTTCAACTACAAGAAAATTGCCGGACTCAAGTTAAGTCTAGCTGAAGATGTAAAGAAGACAAACAACACCGATATAAACAAATATATGTATTAAACAAAACAATTTTACAATGGACATGACAATAATATTTGTGTGAGCGTGTGTGAACGTTTGTATCTGTTTTTTGGTGAATGTTCGTACGTACGTGTATGTGTGTATAATTTTTATGGCGTCTCCCACAAATGGGAAGACGCCGATCTTCTAAGAGAGCTTACATTGTAATTGCTGAAATGAAGAAATGAAAAAGACAATGAGGCGAGAAGTCGCCAGTATTTATAGTATAGGGAGAGTGACCCCTAGTGACAATTTGGGAATTAAGGAGGAGCTAACTCCGACAGTTTCACACTGGCACCGTACAGACATCAATAAATATATTCCCAATGAATTTTATGCTTTTTAATAACATAATTGGTTAGATAGGATGATGTCTATATTATAATAACTAACAATATATTGTGTGCGTTTAGTAATATTGCGTATATGAAATTATATAAAAAGTCAAAAGTGCATTATCTTATCTCACATGTTCTCGCAGGACTCATGGGGGACCTTTTGCAGAACCTTAAGGTTCCGGGGAACCCCGGTTGAGAAACACTGATCTAGACATGTCGGTCGCCAGAAACTTTCAATTTCAAGTTAAATGTCTTTACATTTTCAGCGTCTTTACCATTATTTCGATATCATCAGTCCCATGACCAGGTGTTCGCAGCTGAGCTACCGCCCCCCCCCCAAAGTTCTTCCACATGTCTTGGTTGAGGGCTACTATCTAGACATCTGTGAAAGATATTTCAGTTATGATTCTATGCGATGACCGATCCGTTATGAAAGTCAGAGGGCTATTCATTCATGCGTAGCAGGTCTTAGATAAGTAGACCTGACGGAGCTCCTTCCCCAGCCGATGTCCTCCGAATTGAAGGCTCACCTTGGTCACGGACGCCTGAACGTCGATTCTATCGAGGGGACCATCCACCCTAGCCGTTGACTTCAGTCTAGAAAGCCCAGGTATTTACCGTGTCGTCAGTGTGCCTTCGACATCACCTGTTCAATTACATAAGCAGATTGAGTCTCCAGCCGGTCGAAACTCACTGTGGTCAATAGCACTCGGCTGAACTTCATACTGGTGAGAACCCCAGAACCACTACATATGGAGTTTCCCGTATAATCCGTTACTAGATTTAATAGAGTTTATCTCTATATATAAAAGGCAGGATGTGTGTGTCTGTGTGTGTGTGTAACGAATGCACGGCTGCAATTTTCGACGGATTTGCACCAAAATTTACATGTACATGCTCCAAGTTAGTGGAAAGGCCAAGACCGACTTTGCATTTCCCAACTCCCATCGATAGTGGAAATAATCGATTTTTTCATGCTTCTACGGCAGTTTTCATGTAGTTTGCGGCCACTTTCTACTGGCTAATGTGAGAGCCTATAGCTGGCTGCCACGAATAGGCAGGAAGATTCTATTGGCCAGCATAAGAGCCAACAGCTGACTGACACGAATGTTAACTAGCATGCAAAAAAAATCGATAGCTGCATTCGTCACAAGTGGGAAAAATTTAAATCTGCATGGCACTTTACTCCTATTGCCTTAGTCGCTTGCTTAAACTCAACGTTGATTCTGATTCCGCAGAACTGGGTTGGGTGTGAAAAAGTATTTGTAGACATTGTTTTTTCATTCGGTTTTTCCAGTTACGAGTCCTTTTTTAAAGATGATCGTTTTGTGTTCATTTTTTTTTAGTTCTTTTTTCGTAACAGATTTAATGTTTAATATAGAGCTTAGAAAAAATTCATAGTGTGAGTAAGGCATGTAACAACATCAGCACGGCAAAGGGCACTCCTTTAAAGGCAAGGAAGGGCAAAAATATTTTAAGTCAAGTGATAGCGATTGCTGTATGAGTCGTACGATTTTTGAATCAAACACAAGCAACGCCGGGCCATCCTGCTAGTATATCATATTCTCAAGTTTGCCGAAAACTGGTTAATTTAATGATTTATTGAATTATTACGCGAGAATTAGCATTTGATAGTTTTTTTTATCTATTTGTGTGTGTTCGTTCTCTCTATCTAATCCATTAATGTTTTTAAAGATTTAATATTACAGTTATAGGATAATATCTACTCACTTAAAGTTAAAAGGCATACAAGACACTCCTAATTAGACTGAAACATGGCAACAATTTCCGTGATTGACTAGTGTATAACTTTTCAGTTAAGGAATTTTTTTTTTTTTTTAGAATTTTATTCAAATCATAAAATTATTACTAAACATGGAAATTTGTGAACGCAAAAACAGGTTGTATCAAGAGGTCGTTTTTCTCTTGAGACTGCTATTATTTTAACTACCCCCACTCCTCTGCAATGTTTATTGTTTAAAAAGAGAGGATAAGAATTGTAATAAAATCTAAACATACGAAAGTGAATTTATACAATTTCTTTTTATTCTTGAGAACTTACAACAAAAATATTAAACACTATTAGATTGTTTATTTACACGAATATTTTTATATCTACAACATTCTAAAAACTAATATAATTAAAACTAATGCAATGTAATTAGATATCATTTACAAAGATATAAAGAAATAAATATAAAAACAATTTTTTATTCATAAATTTATAAACATTTACCAAATTAGTAAAACATGTGGACCAAGTACAAGGAAAATTATTTATCATTTTATAAAGTTAGAATCGATTGGCCATTAACCGACGTTTTGCCAACCGTTCCAATAAACAATACAATAGTGTAAATAAACATCTGATAAATAGTTTTTTGGGGAGGTTTTTTTTTTTTTTTTTTTTGTAAATACTCAAGAACAAAGAGAATGTATAAAATTCACTTTCATCATGTTTTGGTTTTATAAAATTCCAATCATCGCTTTTTAAAAAGAAACATTGTCGAGGAGAGAAGGTAGTTAAAATAATAGCGGTGTCAAGGGAAAAATTCATCCTTTTGACACTCCTGTTTTTTGAAAGGACGAAGTTCCAAGTTTGCCAAAATTCTAACCGAGTCACATTTTTCTGATTTTTTTTTTTTCGAAATATCATTGTGGAAGTATTTATTTATACATTTTTGAGTGCCTCAAGAAAATGTTTTAAACTGAAAATGTAAACAATGAAGAAGTTTTAAGTAAATCAAAAATAAAAATGTAATTTTAAAAAATTAAAGTGAAAGTTGACATTTATTGGAAAGAGGGCTTGGAGAATTTAACAATTCCAGGTTATAGTGAAGGCGGGATGGGTCGTGAGAAAGCGGGATGGGTCGTGAGAAAGCGGTAGTAACCTACCTAACGAGGTTGTGCAGATGATTGGAAAAATACTGATGAAGATGGATTGTAAAGAATAATTTTTTTTTGTTTAGAGCTACAAAGGATAAGAAGTTATGGAGAACTATGAACGCCCACGTCCTGAAGAGATGTTGTCCATAAAAGAAGAATATGGTTATTTAATTCTATGTTAAATAGAATTACTATTAGAGATTTACTATTTGTTTTTGTAGTAGCGCTTCGGTAACGGGACACCGATAACACAGTGGCCCTACAAGTGGACATTTAAGACCGTTTAACTCGAACGGAATCTTTTCTATGTCGAACGCCATCTTGAATACATTCGTGTGCTGTGCTTTTCTTTTCCAATTTTATTGTGCCTTTTTCTTCTCTTTATTAGTCTTTAATGATGGCTCCAAAGAAAACTAGCAGTGATACTGGTAAAGGAAAAAGAAAACTTAAGAGAAAATCAATTGATGATATTGTCTCTTCCTACTTAGGTTTAGATGGCAAAAATCAACAATCTATACTATTCTTATAAATAAAGAGACAATAATATCTTTCCTTCCCAAACAATAACATCACTTTCCTTCTCCTTACGCCATTAACTCTCCTACTTACAATTAAGGTAAAATTAAAATGTTTGTCTACATTTTATCTGTTTAATATTGTTTTTCTTACATTTAATGATTTCTCATTAGTTTTGTGTACAAACTTGTGCAAAAAGTACTGATGTTAAATTTTAAATAAGCAATCATCTTCGGATCAAGGAACGAATTAATCCATTTTACATTGATTCCTGTTGGAAAAACAGTTTCGGCTTACGAACATTTCGTGTTACAAACAGTTATCAGGAACGAATTAAATTCGTGAACCGAGGTTCCACTGTATTTGTCAAATTACAATCATTTGAAGTTAATCCAAACTCGCACCCTTTTAATCATTCTGTTTAAGATGATCAGATCTGCCGATTGATTTTGTTTAGCGGCATATCAACACCTCTATGGGTTATTTAATGTCGAAATGTAAATATTTTTAACAATTTTATGGCTTCTGAATATATTTTGAACGCAACTACAAATAAAATGTATTGTTGGTAATTTTTTTTATATAAAAATGTTTTGCTGTTATTTTTACTATAAAAATGCATTTTTATTCTTTCAAATTGTTTTGTTGTTGTTTGGGGGGGGGGCATTATTTTCCCCATAGCAAGGACCCCCACCCCCCAACAGGTGCTACCACTCCGATGATCAGTTTTGGATAATTGATTTTTCTGCCTCTTTTTGCAAGTAATGTCAATAAAATCTTTTTCTTTTTAATGTTATAAGTAACAGACATTTTCACACTCTTTAAAAATATATATCAACTGGATTTTCTACAATACAAAATCGCGTCAAATTTTTACTGTCTTTTTCCTGCTTTTTTTGTCTCTGACCTCCACTAACTTTAAATCGCTAACAAAAAAAAATGTCCGAGACAATTTTCCCCCCCTTTTTAATGAAAGTTTTTAAATTGAGTCGGCAAAATGTAAGAAATTTGCTCTCCGGAACATATTTAAATTGTACTTAATTCCTTTGATACGTTAAATTAAACATTACTCATTTTAAGCACAATACAGCGGGCACCAAATATCAATTTTCGACATTATTTTCTTCGTATTCATCAGAAAATCATGATGGAGACTTGGATTTCATTTTCTTTTTCTGGCATGAAAATCCCTAAAGAAAGAAGTTAAAATGGATTAAAAACAAAATTTAAGCTCTTTTCAGGAATCTTGACTCTTCACTGCAAACCACAGAGTTTCAAGATATAAACCCCTATATTTATTTTTATTAAAATGGTGAAATTTTTGCCGTAATAATAACATCATAGTTCCAGAATTGAGCTTTTAACTTGGCCATCACTACAGCAGACGCCTATGTTATACGCTATTCAGCAGTTAATAAATATCTTATGTAACTTGTATTACCGGTTATATTGTAAGAAATATACCCATATATGATGTCCCATTAGGGACATGTTAAGCCCTTCGCCTTCAGCCTGGTTTTAATCGATGAACTCCATTATCCATACCGTTACATTAACTGCTAGATACAAACCCAAACGTCAGGGAAGGCAATAAAACAATTACACAAAAGGAAAGAGTTTACCTAGTGAAGGGGGAAGGACATATTGCCAAGCTGTCCAAGAGAACATCTGCTATTCGTTAGTTTTGCAAGCAACTTTTATGTCCATTGCTACATTTATCCTAGTGTTGGTTTATTTTCCTGATTGATTAAACATTTTCTGTTCTTCTCTGTGCCATAATCAAATCCTTGTTAATTACGCAACAGTCTTTCAAAATCTTTGAAAAGACGAAATTGCTCATTTACACGCGGACTATTATCCTTATCTTTGTTGTTATCACGTTTCGGTTACTGTGCCCTTCGGTCTTCATCAGGTGTATGCCGATCCGACTAATCTACAGGAAATTCCGAACTAAAACCTTTATTTAATCTACGGAGGAAAACTGTTTCCGTTCCACTGCTCAAGTCTCGGGATATCTCGTCTGATTGTTATTTTTAGCACTGCTCATTTATTGCAGTTATAGTGATTTTCCAAGCGTAGCTTACATATGGAGAAAACAGGAGACATTCAGTGAGGATCGAACTCACGACTCAGTCGTAATTGTTCTAGCGAGACAAGCTCGCTAACCATTACACTGCCTCGAGGTGCCCCTGTTATTAAAAGTTATAATTCGCACTATTTACACCGAATCCAACTACACACTGCCTAGTCCAGGGATTGAACTGACAGTTACTATGTCACCAAATTCACGAACCAAAGCTTTCATTCTCTTGGCTATTGTTCCTTAGAAAATTTATTCTCATTGTCACTTTAATATAAACTGTCCAATGACTGAAGGATTTCGTCGGGTATGCCACACTGGACCATGATATGTTTGATATTTTGTTCATGGCATTTCAAGGAAGTAGTGCGAGTTTCGTCTACGACACAAACGATTGGCTGTAGAGGAGATACGTAGTAACAGAAACATCTGACGAATGCCTTCAAAACCTAAGTTTTCAACAACAACAAAATTTCTTTGCCTAATACGTAGGTTCCACATCCCTAACGAGAACCCCACCGATTTTCCCGCCGGTCAGTAAGTACTATTTTTATTTTCTTTTTCTTCTTTTCTATTCAGAAATGTACAATTTTGGATCAGTCTGTTGTTAACGAAAGGGATACCTTTTTTCCAAAGTCAGACTTATTTGATTTCAATTTTATGGGAAAAATATTTAATAAAATTTAAACAGGTCGTGTATTTTGTTCTATATCGTATTTGTTGAAAACATTTTGGATGGTATAGAGAAGTATACCTAACTCCTCGGGAGGTATACAAACCGCTTCAAGACAAAGGGAATTACCTGGTAGTGTTTAGGTCTTCTTTCTGTATCATACAACAGTTATATTAGATTGGTGCAAAAATAATGACGTATTTTTTAACGTCAAAAAACGACATTACGTCATTATTTTTGCACCAACCTAATAGTTTAGTTGTATTTAACATCTTAATGAAAAGCACCGTATAAATATGCCAACGGTAATCCAATGGTCAAGAGATCACTGGCGGTTGGACAGAGGGTCGAAGATGTTAGACTTTTGTCTTTCTCAATGGCATCAGTGCTAAAAATGATTGGAAATGTCTCAACAAGAATTTTAATCCACCTTTGTTTCCTAGTTACCTTTTTTCCAATACTGACTCTTGTATGGAAGTATTTTTAAATTATTTTATTTTGTACGTAGATACGCATTGGCTTTCACACTTCTGAGAAATATTCCTTTCAGGAGG
>OZ010593.1:103834503-104014503 GCA_963932145.1 Acanthosepion lycidas | reverse complement strand
GGTCACTATATTACGTACGCAATTTTATGCTTTCAGCGACATATTTTTGTACATAATTCTATACTTTCAGAGTAAATGTGTGTATGGTTGGTAATTTTTTTTAAATGTATTGCTGGTAATTTTACTATAAAGATTTTAATACATTTTTAGTGTTTGTATTAATTTTAATTTTGCTATATGTACCGCTGATTTTTGTTAGGCGGTGGGCGGCACTATTTGCCCACAGCTGCTAAAACCCTGGATCAGAATGGACCTGGAAACAACAGTAATTGAAAGGTGGTTCAAAGCTCCTCAAAACCTCCAATCTCCCGATCAGAGGCCTTGCTCCCGGATGTAGTTTATAGTCATACCCAGGACAGAAAAGAACTAAGAAATTTTATAGTGACTAAATCTGATACCAATTTTACTAAAAGTAAACCCCGAAAGCAATTCTCTCAAGATATATAAAGTTGATTTGAGCGTCCCCATTCCCTTCATCCTTCCTTGTTCTATTCACTACGTTTTTGTGCCATGATCTGTGGGTGTCGTCGTCTATCTAGAGATAGATGCGGCGAAATTACTTCCGGTTGTGCCTAAATTACCGTTCTAACGAGCTTCTGTAAAATTGATGACAGAAAAGGGAATTGAAGGAATAGTAAAGGGACAAAATATCGTTAAGAGCTATGAAGGATAGGAAGTTGTAGAGAGTCGTGACCGCCCTGAAGAGACACCGCACATAAAAAAAAAAACTAAATGATGCATTCCCGATTTTATCAAAACTTGTGACAATGGTTGTTTACGATAAAACAAGAAATTCTGTAAAAACGGCTTTGATGAATTTCATCACCATCAGTGTCATGACTGAATGTTTTAGGTTCCTCGAGTATCTGGGAAAATGACCAGTTCCTTCTACCTGCCTTGGTTGCGTGCCAACGTCTATGAAAGATCTTTCAGTTCACTGAGTGAAAGTTTCCGTCTTTGTCTTCCACTCCTATTGCCTAAACTTCGTAGATTCATCTTGATAATGGATCCGAGGTCTTCCAATAGACCCGTTTCATGCCTGATGCCGTCTCACACAACGTCACCGGGTCTATTTAGTAATAAATATATCAGCAGGAAATTCTTGGCAAATATTTTATTAATTCTTTTCCGCATTATCTCAGAGGGTTGAGGAATATCTTTATCAGGTCAGCAAATATCTGGTGAAAAGCCAGCTGTCTGACAAAGATAGCTTGTCTCTTGGCGATAGAGAGAACTTATATCAACAACCTTGGACTCGATTGTTTGATACGAAGAGCACACGAAAATTCTAAACGGGCTTTATTTTTTTTTTTTTTTTTCAATGCACAATTGAAACAGGGAAAAAATCTTGATCAGAAGAAATGTCTATATACGCACATTCATCACCAATCTATAGCATAATGAAGAGAAAACACTATTATTTTTAATCATTTTAACTTAAGCAAGGCAGTAAAGCCGCTAAGGAACAAGGGGTTACTGGGTGTGAAAGTATAAAAAAAAGGAGCAAGAACAAAAAAATCACAGCACCATGTAAGTAGTTTTTAACGAAAGTTGCGCACACAAATAAACATATATAATGTTGGTGCAAAAATATTGCCGTTTTCTCACATATGTTACTATGTGAGAAAACGACATTATTTTTGCACTAACCTAATATATATATATATATACACCAAAGTATAGGGTTGGTGTATACGTAATAAATTCCAATAACCCAAAAATACTATTCTTAAAAGTGTGCTCAATACAGAGTAGAGCAAATATAATTTATTCGAAAATTATAACATAAATATGTTATAAAATCACTACAAAAATAGCCATTTTGTTTCAACACTTGTGATGTCTTATCAAGTGATGGAACTTTTTTCGGATAAATTATATATATTGTGCGTGTATGTGTATGTATGTATTTAAGCAACTTAGATTTTTGACCAGTACTCGGGTTGCTTAATTTTTGAGAATTGGTAGAATCATTGAATACAGTACAAAGTACTGTATTTATCAGCTGCTTTTGTTTGATTTTTGAAGCTTTTTATAGGCTTGAACCACATTGATATCAGTAAAGGAAGGTGGTTAGGATTTAGCCAAATTCAAGTACACTTGCTTGCAAACAAATTGCATATAAATTCGTAGAAATACAATTCATAGAGTGTTCGATTCTTAAGAAATTTACGCAAACATATAGATGAGAAAGAGAGGTCTATAAAACCAAACATGATTCTGTCTATATTTCCGAGATGACGTATTTTAACTACACTATTTACATCGTTGGGAATGTTGCGTTCGTCTTTATTGCCATATTCACGGCGTCGTGAGTTCAATACCTAATATCAGAGGGGAACAAATAAAGTTGGAGAGTTGAGTTACTAAAGGGAAATAACTGAAATCAAGATAGCCAAAAAAAAAAAAAAAGTTTCACGGGGGATTAGAACAATCTACTCCCGTGAACTAAAAGGTTTTTGTTAGAAATTCCAAGATATATTATCTGAAGAAGACCGGGGCGTACAACAGTCGAAACATTGTGAATAAACCAATAAATATGAGGACAACAGTCCGAAGCATGTAAATAGTGTAGTATGCTATAATATGCTATTTTGTCTTTATACATACACACCTACGATAAAGTTTCATTTAGAAATTAGGCTTGATAAGAGATTAACGATGTAATAAAAGTTATGTGAAGGAGAGAAGATTCGTTTTTACTGTAGATCTTAAAACAACTTTTTTTTCTTAATGTTGAGTTCATGGGATTCTCAGTATCCTTCTGTAGTATCATATTTGTTGCCGCGAGTCTCTTCGTCCATGAGGAGATTATCCCTGATTAAATAAAGAATAAATCTCCCCATGAAGACAAGACAACAGAAATGTGGTTCTACAGAAGGACGCCGAGAATCCTGTAAACTAAACTTGTGAGCAACTTGAAATCATTAATAAACCTTTGACAAAGGAATGGTTTAATTAGTAAAACTTGTATTCATAAAACCACTTTAATCGTCATATAAAACTAAAAAAAAAAAAAAAAAGCGTACAAGATATTTAGATTTCGGCATTAAATAACCCATAGAGGTGTTGATATGTCGCTAGTAATTCCGATACGATACCACTCAGCGGATAAAAATGTCCTCATTGAATCATAAAGGTACACACGTACCACACACGACCGTGGAAATTTTAATAACGATCATGCTCCTAACGAAATCAAGTTTACCTTGTAAGAAATCTTGTTCATTATCCGTAATAACACAAATGAGCCACCCACCCACACATGACAGCTACTGTCTCACCTGAAGTATCCGCTTCACCCTCGTTGGTTGCTTAGCCATCGTCCCCTGTTCATGACGCGATTGAACGCGAAACATTCGACAAGCCAAGATAACACTCTGAATAAAGACATCTTTTTATAGTTTACAAATAACTAAGATATTGGACAATGAAATAAACATCAACACAAAATAATAATACGCTGTTCTTACCTGAAGTTTATAAACACCTCAACATTTATAAAGCCTTTCGCAAGTCAAATGAATCCGCACTTACCGTTCAGAAATGCTCGTGGTCATCTTGTTCCTTAATAGCGCTCGCTATGGCTTTCTCTAAGCAACACGAAAAACATCTTTTGCTACCGAAAAATGGGTGTTTAAATATATTAGGGAGAAAGCAATAAATGCTAATTTGTTGTATGGCCAGCCAGCCGCATGACAAGTGAACTCTACCGCTGGTTTAGTTGGTAGAGTGAATAAATGCAGCGTCCAGTGTTCGATTTCTACCCAAGCACTAAAGTCTTCAAGCATGTCCTAAAATCCAGCAAAGAAAAGAAAGTAAAAACCCACAATTGACTCCTCCGAGACAAATGTCGAAACATCTAAACTAGATATTAGATCAGGAGAGACTAAATGGCGCAAAAGTGTCTTATGGATACAGACATTGATCTTGGGTAACCTCTTAACATATTTCGGCTCGCGGTCATATCACATTGAGTCATCGGTTCTCGTACGAGCACCAAAGTTAAGCAATGTCGAACTTGATCAGTAACTATATGGTGACCACTTGTGAATATCAGGTGCTGTAAGCTTGAATGCGCGGGTGATGATGGCACAGAATTGTTCATCAGAGAGCCGAATTCGAATTCCAGTTGGGTTCGTTATATTCACTTACACGCAAATAACCTTGGGAAAGGTAAGAATCCATCTATTCTTCTCTCCACCTGTAACTTTATAGTGATTCATAAATAAATTTAAAAAAAAAAACAAGAGTTGCGTCCCCTGCTATTATAGTTAAGGAAGGGAAGTAGAATTTCCATAAAGACAGTTTTGACG
This sequence comes from Acanthosepion lycidas, assembly GCA_963932145.1. NCBI lineage: Eukaryota > Metazoa > Mollusca > Cephalopoda > Sepiida > Sepiidae > Acanthosepion > Acanthosepion lycidas. Next base: position 104,010,187 of record OZ010593.1, on the reverse strand, counting down.
TGAAAATACATAGTCAGTCTCTCTCTCTCTCTCTCTCTCTGGCCACCAACTGATGCATTAAAAAGACGTGTTTCTTAAATGGGCTCACAAGATGTCTCTTCATGCAGATAATCCTAAAACCCTTTCTTTCTTTCTTTATTTGCATTAATATAATAATCAATACTAATATATACTAATCAAGATTCTGTGAATAATATGCATGCAAATATATGTTTAATCCAAAGTCAATCATTTAATTAAAATGTTATATGTTTCATGTTTTCATGCAATATGGCGCATGAATATTAATTTAACAGGTGAAGGGACGATAACCCAAGAACAAGCTCTCATACCATTCGATCAAGCTCTCATACCATTCGATCAAGCTCTCATACCATTCGATCAAGCTCTCATACCATTCGAACTCCCACAACAGGTTAATTAGTAGGATTTGTATCAGTAAATCATTATCTCAAAAAATAAATTGTTACAATTTAAAAATATTTCCTGATTTTAATAACCTGCAAAGTGTTGATAAACCGTAAAAACATTTTTCCTTTGTTTCGTTTGTGTCAACCTGAATCTAGACAGGAAAACTGAAACGAAACTGGTGCCAAAACTTAACCTCTGATCGCAACTGGAAATATATTTTGTGGCTATCCCTGACTTTACATATCGTTCCTACATTTTCTCGTATTTTCCAGTTCCTTGTGTAAGCTTCCTTCAAAAGACACGCTTTATTCAATGACTTTTTTTTCTGGGTTTGACTGGTGAGATTAAAATGTCAGGTCGCTGGGTAGTTAATAATATATCAGTTGGAACATAAAAATGTTATTAGGTTGGTGCAAAAATAATTTCGTTTTCTAACATATGTTACTATGTGAGAAAACGAAATTATTTTTGCACCAACCTAATATTAGAGGTTTTTCTGTGACAGACCGCCATTAGACAATATTTATTTACACTTCTTCCAAAATCGATTCTCTTACAACTGTTTTTTTTTTATTATTAGATATATCACGATTTTAGTAGTTGACTGGCTGATTCGTTTTCTATGACTTATCAACACTGCAGGTTATTTAAAGCCAGAAAATATTTTTAGATTGTAAGAATTTTCTTCTTTTTTTTGCGAGGGGGATTATAATGATTTAGCGATACAATCCTTGATAATTAACCCATAACTGGGAGGAGATAGAGGATGCGGATTCATACTTTTCTCAAAAGTATTTATACGTAAGTAAATATAACAAACCCAACTTGAATTGAAAGTCCGGTCCTCTAATTGACAGTTTCTACCCATTATCCATTACACCAGCCACACATCCAAACTTACCGCACCTTTTATTCCGAAGCAGTCACCCAATTAAGTACTGACCAGACTCGGCGTTGCTTAATTTCGGTAATCGTACCGGAACCAACGTTTCAATGTGTTGTGGCCTTTAGTAATTGACGAAACTTTGTTAGTTGCTTCACACCGAAATTTTGTCGCCTCTACCAGAAACTGCAACTCGTGGGTGTGCCTCCATGTAAAATTACAAGAGAATACGTGCAGTCACCAAAGACGTGTTTAAGGCTTGCAGTTTTCGCACGCGTATTGCATCGATCTGAACCGGTCAATCACTGCATATTTAACTAAAAATGGAATTGACAAGACAAGGAACCTTAACATGTGCGAATTTGTCTGTCAGTCATTTCATGCTACCTCTTTACCCTCGATGTTTTTAATAATGCCTACGGATATATATATATATATATATATATATATATATATATATATATATTAGAGAGAGAGACAGAGAGAGAAAGAAAATGTGTGTGTGTAAAAATGTGTATTGAAGTCAACACCCAGAAGCGACTATCTGCTTCATGCTAAACGCAATTGTCAGGCCATAATATTTATTTTTGTATATATACAAAAAGTCTGGCACAAGACCAAAAGTGGTGATGGGGAATGGTTGGTCTTTATCTGTCTTATAAAACTTAGCTAGCCACAAACACTGACCCAAACAAACTATACAATATTCCTTGCGCCAAAACAGCACATTCTTATTTAACATTCTTACTACAGGCACCATCATACCGCAAAGTCTCTATGTAATCCTAATTAGTCCCATATGAACAATTTGTCTGTGGGGAGCGTGAAATGAAATGACGACTTTTAAGAATGAAAACCCCGATGAATATTTACACTATATATATATATATAACTAAACAAAATAAGTGTTAGTAATACCCCCACACTTCTTAACTGTGGCAGAAATCTCAGTTAACTGGACAAAATTTATGCGCAACTTCGATAAATTAAAACGAGGCATTCGACCAACCATAAACAATTACATCCTCATTCAGACACGACAACAAATCCGAAAAACACACTGGAAGTGTTCCGCATCCACCAGGGAACTAACGTTTCTGGTCACCTAACTGAGGAGGAGACGGGGAAATTAAACTAAAGAAAGTGGGGACAAAAAACATGAAAGGCCAATGAGCACACATTCCTTAGCTAAATTGGTGTAAAAAAAACTAAAAGCAAAACAAACTTAAACTACCCTATTTTGGGGCGGGGTTGCCAATGTTAAATACAGGATTCCCAATATAACCGGCATCAAAATGCTACTATAATTAAGTTACTTTCACTCGACAAATAGACGTAAGGCTCGCCCACCCGTCGCCTTTCTATCTTGATCTTGATTTTAAGTCGATGCTTAAAGAACAAGATCAGTCAGGAAGATGTGAACTTCTTGTCTCCATAGAATTCGTTCTGTCGCGTTGACCATATCACGACTCGCATAACACCTAGCAAGCACAAGGTCAGATAGGGCTCAGCTTCAGTTAACGGCGGTTCCACATTGCCACAAACAGAACTGGCCTCAAGGACAAAGAACTTTCTGCGCAGCATGCGAACCATGATGTCTTCAATGAACTTGCACAATGGGACTACGAGCTTGCTGTGGAAGGTGTGAGCCAGGGTCTCCACCGACTCTCAGCAGTGGACACATTTGGGAGAATTTCCCAAACCCGCTGAAGAAAGTTTTTGCCGATCCAGCGGAGCGTTTTGCATCACTAACCAGATGAGTAATGTCTCATCATTAGTGAGGCATCTCAAGCCAGGCGCCCAAGGGCATATGGAGCGAGCCTCCCACTTCGTTAAACCAAGCTCACTAATCAGACCATCTTGAACGTACCATCTCACTAATACTTGATATAATGCCTTACGGGAAATCACTTGGACGTCAGAGAGGCCATTCGTCGCCCATAAGAGGAACTTGAAAGAATTTCTGGCATTCACGATAGAAAGATCCCTCGCCTCGGGGTAAGCGGTGGGCCTCTTACGGGCGTCTTCCTTTCAGAATTTGTCATTCCCATCTACTTGCAAAAACATTCGATCTAGGAACGCGATGCGAAGAGTATGTTGGCGAATCTCAACGCTAGGCATACCCAGACAGCCTTCAGAAGGGCAGAAATAACAGATCTCCCCACATACCTTAAGAATCTTGCCTCCCCACCAGAAGAACAGGGACCCTAACTAATTGCATTAGTATGGCATACGGTAGTGGAAAAACGGAGAGTCGATAAAGGAGAATTGGGTCGGATGTGCTCGACACATACTTCCGCCATCACCTTTTAAGGAAAGATTCCTCCATGACCACAGACGAACTGCGACCTCGGCCTTCTCCCACATATCCGACCAATTCATTTCCAAGAGGAGATCGGGACCGAACCAGACGCCAAATATCCTGACCGGTCCGTCCATCCAGAGAAACTCACTTCCTCCCGCTTAACAGCAAGCCAACAGACTTATCGCAGTTGATCTTGGTTGCTGTCACCGCCTCGTACCTTCCGATCTCTTTGCCGACAGCCTCGGCTCTGCTCGACACAAGAACCAAAACGCCTTTAACTTACGGAGAAAAGACTTCATCGCAAGAACGTAAAGCAAAGGTAAAAGCAGATAAACTTGAGCGAGACAACATGAAAGGCTCCGATCGTACCCCATTCACTTCCATCAGCGCACCTAGGGACGCGTACAGAAGTCGGACCCAAGTGCAAATGTACAGCCCGCAACCGACGGCCGAAAGGATAGCGTTTGTAGTCACGGTGCGCTTACCTGGCAATGCGAGGCACGCGATATGCCTACTGGATGCACTTCTGACTTCCTTTACACGTTCAACGGCCATATTCGTTGCCTTAGAAGACATTCTTTTTAATCTAGCATTAAGTACTAGAGCATGAACCTTCTTGATAAGCAAGGAGATCAGCGCCGCCCTAGCTAAGGCTACTCCCCCATTTAATCGCCCGATCAACTTTTGTCTCACATGCCGTTTGTGCTGCTAAGATTGTTTATTATGATACTTATCGACAAGATCGAACTTGTCGATAAAGTCCCAAAATGGCTTCAATTGCGGGTTGTTAGTACCCGATCTTTCCCCTATATGATCCATGTAGGGGTCAAGGACGGAATTCCAATCAACCGTTAAAACTATCCGTTGAGATGTCATCAGAAACGGCTCGATCCTCCGAAACAAATCAGGCTGCTGCACATTGTTATGGGGTGCATAAACCCCAATGAGACAAGGAGACTTATGGAAACATCCAGCATGCAAGGATCTGCGAAGCACACGCCGCAATCAAAGATTTGCTCACTAGCCAGAAAACACCACTGGAGCATCCATCAAACTATGCTGAATAGAGGACAAAACTCTCAGACAAACCGGTTCTCCTGTAAACAACATAGATTCACGTCGAGACGCCTCCGCCATTTATACTAGCCAAGCAGAGAGTCATGATTAGTCTGATTATGTTTGGATATCTGCATTAAACATTTCCCGGATTAGGACACCGACGGCCTATCCCATTGAGACTTGACCCATCTCACTTTTGATTGTTGCGTCAAGAAACAGGCCTCCAATATCCCAGAGGAACTTGATTTCAGAGCTCTATACAGGGATGGGTAAACACAAAGGGGGATCCTCAATGAACAAAACTGATTTAATTTTTTTACATTTACTTCGTCGAAGAACATCAGGAGAAGGAATATCCTGAAGGCATATATTTGCCTCTTCTAGCATCGTCCATATTTATCGAGATCATTTGCCTCTTCTAGCATCGTCCATATGTTGAGATCATTTGCCTCCTTCTAGCATCGTCCATATTTATCGAGATCATTTGCCTCCTTCTAGCATCGTCCATATTTATCGAGATCATTTGCCTCCTTCTAGCATCGTCCATATTTATCGAGATCATTTGCCTCCTTCTAGCATCGTCCATATTTATCGAGATCATTTGCCTCCTTCTAGCATCGTCCATATTTATCGAGATCATTTGCCTCCTTCTAGCATCGTCCATATTTATCGAGATCATTTGCCTCTTCTAGCATCGTCCATATTTATTGAGATCATTTGCCTCCTTCTAGCATCGTCCATATTTATTGAGATCATTTGCCTCCTTCTAGCATCGTCCATATTTATTTATTGAGATCATTTGCCTCCTTCTAGCATCGTCCATATTTATTTATTGAGATCATTTGCCTCCTTCTAGCATCGTCCATATTTATTTATTGAGATCATTTGCCTCTTCTAGCATCGTCCATATTTGTTGATCATTTGCCTCCTTCTAGCATCGTCCATATTTATTGAGATCATTTGCCTCCTTCTAGCATCATCCATATTTGTTGAGATCATTTGCCTTTTGAAAGGACTTCTTTGAAATTTAAAAGATATCTAAACCTTTTATCTTAAAGGTTTGAGTTAATGCCTTTTTCGTAAACGTCTTTCCTTAAATTGTAGATGGCCTTTTTGTGTTGTTTTGTTTTTTGGGAGAATTCCTCGGAGTATGAGCAGGGGATGGATTGGAGTCTTTAGGGGTGTAGCTTTTTGGGGCGGGAATTTTAGAATTGGAACTTTTTTAATGGTGGTCATCTTGGATGGAGTTGGTGTTAAAGATTTTGTGACTGGAGGTGGAACCATGATATACGTTGTAACAAAGTAAATGGTTAAGAAATAACAAAACAAGTGTTGCAGATATATATATCATATATTAAACAGTAAGTACAACAGGAGAGTATTACACGACTAGTGAGTGTGTGTCGGTTGACCCAGCGTTCAATCTATTTCCCGACTGTTTCCCAAAGCCCTTCTCTCCTTCTAATCTTATAGTAGGCGGAAGAGTCCAACATAGACTCTTTAGTGCCGAAGAAGAGGGGCGCGCCGCCGGCTGTTGACATGTACTTTTGGACTTCTGAGCTGCTTTTAGTCATTCTAATTTCTCCTGTTTTTTGAAAAATTGGCTCGTACCTTATTTTCATCGCTCTCATCTTTTCGACATAGCTGATCGGGTCATTGCCTTTGGAACTGATAGGGGGAGTTGGACTGTGCGTGTCTTTACTCGTGAGGACTTCCGGGGACAGGGATTTGGGTCAGCGAGGTACAGGACTACAAAGGACTTCTTCTCTGAACAGGAGAGGTGACCAGTCTTTCCACACTTCCAACAGGTTGGTTTACGGCCTGTCATAATGACCGGCATTTTCTGACCCTCTACATCCAGACAGTTGGGAAGTGAGATGTAGGCTTTTTGATCGGGCATTATCTCAAAAATCCATACTCCATTCAGGTTGTCAGAGATAGCACCTAGTATTTGACTGTACTGTACCAGGATGGCACCCAAGTGTTTTCCTAAGACCTAGGGAGGAACCTCGAATACTCGACTTGCTTCTAACAAAAATAGTCACGTCGTCGTTGTCATAGGCGGAATACCTAGCCGAACTTGTCGCACTAGTGAGGGTAATTCTACGTAGAACCAGATTTGTCTTTAACTTGCAAAGAAAGGGATCCAACACCTAAATATACAGAATCGGCGAAACCGGGAAACCCTGACGAACTGATCTGAACAACATGAAAAGTCTTCGACCTTACGCCATTCACTTCCACCACTGCACCGGAGGGACCGATACAAGTACGGCCTGAAAACGGCCGATCCGATGACATCCCCAAGAAATCAATGGTCAACTGCCTTGGACTGATCTAAGCTTTAGTGACTGTCGACTTGTTCTACGATCAAGCGTACCAGATGAAGTTTGTCCCGAATAGTCCGACCCTTCACAATGCAATTCTGCTTTGAGCCAATCAGACTAGGCAGAACAGCCTGAAAATGGTTGGCTAAGACCTTGGCCATAATTCTGTATATAACATAGTTAAGGGCCTGAAATTTTAATCCCATCCCCTCGTTGTTTATTCTTGGTGAAGCGTTCGAAAATATTCCCTTTCTTCATCCATTTGTTAAAGACCAGTGCCAGCAGAGAGACAAACACGTGCGACTGCCTCAAGTACACCTCATAGGGGAGACCATCGATACCCGGAGTCTTGTCTCTGCCGATATGCTTCAACGCAACCTCTATGATCGGACCCACGCACCCATCCGCTTCAGGCGAGAATAGGTAGCTAAATAGGTGTTGATCTGAGCCTGGCTCAGACCGTCCACTACTTCAGTACCCGCATTACAATTAGTAAAAGCTGGTCTTGAAAATTCTTCTCATCGAACAACGATGTGTTGGATTTCCAGTAGCTAGCCATGCTAATCCTAGACTTATCTACGTTTAGATGAATCCGGACAAACCTATGATCCGAATAAACTAGGAATAAAGACTTGGACAGCCCTAAGAACCCTAAGTCGACTCGCCTAAGTCTCGGTCAATGTAGTTTGTACACAACACCGAAGCCGAGCTGCCCCTATTAGTCCAAGTCCACACTACCTCCTTGGGAAGCTCATTCCTGAAAATATGTCGCCTGTCGATAAAGTCCTGAAATGGTTTATCTAAGAAAAACTATGAAACAACCCTAAAAGATAGTTGATTCCCGGTAAAACTCACATACACAGCACACAGCACACAAAAAACCCATCGTACAACAAAAAACGTAAAAACAAACGTAGGAAAAATATTAATTGAAGTCATATACAAACACTTCCCTGCATCAAGCGCTCTTCACAATATATTCACCATAAACAAAGTAAAAAAGCAGCTACAGTTGCACCGAGAACATGACACAAATTATAAAAAAATACAACATAAAAAGCAATCACCAAACCACCTGAACAAACTAAACCTAGGTGTAACTGCAGAATAAAGAACGAATGTCCCTTAAATGACAATTGCTTACAAAACTAATATATATATATATAATACATATATAATATACCAAGCCACTGTAAAATCAGCAGATAACGAAGAAAAATATACATAGGAGTAACTGAAGGACCCTGGAAACAAAGGAATTACACACACAAAGTATCATTTACAAATAGTAAATAAACGAACAATACAATGCTCTCTAAGCATGCCTGGGAAATTGAAAACAAAAACAAATTACACCAAAAATATCATGGAAAATAAGGAAAAGAACAACAGCTTACAGCAATCGATCCAAAAACTAAACTCTGCTTGGAGGACAAAATAGCTATAATTACCTTCCCAGACCAAAACAAATTACTAAATAAACGACCAGTACTCAGCTCAAATTGCAGGCACGAAAACAAATTTTTACTACGCTACTTAAAAATCGAAAACTGAAAACGAACAGAATAAACAATAATAAATAAATAAAATAGACAAAAACAAGGAAAATTAATTAATCCAAACAATTAAATAAATAAAATAAATAATAAACAAATTAACAAAACACTGCCCACCAAAATAACCGTTAAAATAATATAATAGACTACCCACAATACAATAGACTACACATAATGCATCACAGGCGTGTATAGATAAAACGTCGAACAAAAACACAATTCACACGGCCTGCCGCTTGCGATCGTGTTGTTTTATTTTAGTGTGACAACCTTTTGACCATATCCAAGGATTTTTTGTCGGACAATTTGCCAATGTGTTCTGTTTTGACTAAGTTTGTTTCTGAAGACCACCCTTGATGCATCTAAAATGCATTATTTAACTGTAATGTTTCTTTGTTGAGTGGATTTTTTTTTTCAGTTTTTACTTTTACAACTTCGGCCGAATTTGTCATTAGTATTAAAAAAAGGCAAGGTCATGGAGAAAGTTCGGTTTACAGTCGCAGGAGAAACAATTCCAACCCTGAGCGAAAAGCCTGTTAAGAGCTTGGGCAAGACTTTCAACAACAGTCTGAAGGACACAGCCGCGAACCAGTAAACTATAAAAGATCTTGAGGAGTGGCTGACACAGATCGACAAATCTGGATTGCCATGACGTTTTAAGGCATGCCTCTTCCACCATGCAGTTTTGCACCGGATATTGTGGACATTGCTCATCTATGATATTCCGATTACCACAGTGAAAACGTTGGAAAGAGCAATTAGTAAACGTTTGAGAAGGTGGCTGGGTTTGCCGAGACGCTTAAGTGGTGCAGCCCTCTATGGGAACAGCAACGCGTTGCAACTGCCCTTTAGCAGCCTTGTGGAATAATTCACAGTCGCGAGAACTAGAGAACGGCTGCAGTATGCAGAATCTAAAGATCTAAAAGTGGCAGCAGCAGGAATTCAGACAAGATTTGGCAGGAAATGGAGCGCTGAAGGAGAGTTGTGAGTAGCGGAGGAGAGACTTAAGCATAAAGCTATATTGTGGTCAATAGCTAAAGGGAAAGCGGGACTGGGTTTTTTCCCCTGTCCACAAACCAACATTGCCAAAGGCAAAGAAAGACGCCAACTCATCCAAGAGGAAGTCCGTGCGGGCGTAGAAGCGCGTTACTGTAAAAATGGTCGGTCTAAGTCAGCAGGGAGAGTGGACAAAATGGGAGAATGTAGAAAAGAAAAGAATTACATGGTCAGATTGCTGGCAGTCGGATTTTAGCGAGATTCGATTTCTTATCAAATCAGAATATGATGTCCTACCGAGCCCAATATATGGGGGAAGAGCGTGACCGTCAAAGCTGGAGAGAAGATACAGAAACAGAGGAGAGAGAGAACGAGCCTGTTATCTTCCGCCGACGATTGGCAGTTGATAGTGGACCTAGAAGCTCAGCTGAAGACACATAGCCGTAACATCGCTAAGACCGGGTGTGATATTGAACTCCGGCAATACAAAGCAGTGCATTATTTTGGGAACTGTCTGTCATGGGAGGAATATATTACACTAGCTAATGGGAGAAAGCAGTCTAAATACCAAGAACTTGTCGAACAATGTCGGAGGAAGTCATGGAAGATATACTATGACGCCGTAGAAGTTGGTTGCAGGGGCTTTGCTGGACAGTCGTTGTGCAGAGCCCGAGCAAAAATAGGCATAGTGGGGGCAGCTAGGGCGAGAGCGCTGAAGGACATTACCAACGCAGTTCTAACTGCGTCAAATCAGAGATCAGAGCCATGAAAGAACTAAGGAGGACAATAAGGGAAAAAAACTGACAATCTTACTTAGGAGACGTGTTACACATTATAAGGGAATATTGAGGCATTATAGTAAGTTAGGGCAGTCGAACTGTTATGGATAGGGGTTGAGAATCGTTGGCATATGTAGAGGGGGGCATGGATAGGGATTTTTTTTCTTCTTTGCTTTTCGGTTACTCATTGCCGTATTTTTGTTTTGTTATTTTTCTTGTTAGCGCTTACTCACGATATTATTTCAATATTATATAGCCTAATTGCATATTTCTCATGAATGGAAAAGGAGAGAAAGATAGAGTTTCGTAGTAAAAATAGTCTGGAAATTTCGGGAGTTGATGCTCGTATTAATTGGTTAGATTTATTTTGAGAAATATGTAACAGATAGTGAATATGGGTATAAGTTACTTAATGGAGTTGATAGTATAATTATTTATTTATTTATTTTTATTAGGCCATCGAATTAGTTTAGTCAGTAAATGACAAAACGGCAAGGAAATCTAAATAAATTAGTATGAGTAAATTTGTAGTGACTGCTTTCGAAAATTGTCATTACATGTGCGTGTGTGTATTTTTACATTTATGTGTAGATGCGGGAACGTACGGGCATGTTTTGTGTGTGTGTGATTTTGTTTGAATAAGAGTATGAAGTAAATATAGATTTTACAGATTGACCTGATAGAATAACGAATTTCGTTTTAGAAAGTGCTAGTATAGGATAAATTTGGGTTGGGTACGAGTGTAGGTTTAGTCAAAGATTTAGTATCGCTATGGGATTAGTATTTGATACGTAATACATTGGATTGAACTATGCAATAAAGATGGCAGGTCACCTAGTTATGGATTCCGGAAGTAGTAGATAATATCTAAACCGGATGAAATAAAAAAGGAAATACTAGGAGAGGAACGGGAAAAGCCTTGTTTTCGTTGGTTGGCGTTGACTGACATATGTCAATAAAAACGGTCGAAGTCCTGCCTCGCTCGGAATGGGATTTCCGTTTTTTGCAATGTCGCAGTGCGTAGCACGACGCTTTCAAGGATAATCTTTCTCTGATAAGGAGGAAATTCCGCTAGAAATTGTCCAAAGGTAATTTTGGAAGAAATATGGCCCAAGCCTTCGTCACCAAATATGGTCCAAGCCTTAAGTCACCATCAAGATAGATAGAGAAATGGTGAGTTTATGTAGATCTGGTGAATGTAGTTACGTAGGCAAAAAGTTTTGTGACGTAGGCGAAATGCGACATAAGATACATAATCCGTTGTTCTTATTGATATTTTTATTTTTACAAAACAGTGCTCAATGTAAATTTACAGAGCATAAATATTATAAATTAACTGATTTAAAATATGGTTTCTTCGCTACACAGGAATTACCATGTTTCAAAGCCGAAACTAAAAACTTCAAATTTAATTATATAATTAAATTAAAAGCATTAGTTCTGTTTGATCTTCAAGCGAATGTTGGAATATATATATATATATATATATATATATTTGGGATTTTGGCATATATCTGATGATCCGGCGTCCTTTAAAAGGGCTCTGGTGAAATAAATTATTATAATGCTACCTTAAAGTGGCCTGTTTTTCTTTTAAATTATATATATATATATATATATATATATATATATATATGAGGCTGTGAGTTCTTAAATTATAATTTTTTTTTATTTATAGAATCATTGCTTCGCGCATCATAAGACTGTTTTTATTGTTTGATTTACTAGTATTTTGGTATTGTTTGTGAGTGGCTGTCTAATGTTACGAGGATCCTTATGCTACTTATTAATGTTTTATCTGATCACGCTCTGGTCCTATAAGTGGCAAGGTGAGTCTCCGTGAGAGTGTGGTTGTCCTACATCCTGCGTAAGACGTTTTGCGTTTTTTTATTTACAGAGAAACATTCTCCGAGTGGGCATACACATTGATCGTATATGGGGTTTGGATATTTTGAGATATAGTATTTTTAATGATTAGGTTACTAGCTTTGAATTGTTGTAGGAAATACTGAATCTGATGAATTTGTTTTTATCGATCGGTTTTATATATCTATGTATGATATTTTTTTATTGCTATTTCGTCATTTTCGTAATTGGGGTGCATTTGATTTTGGTTTGGTTTGATTTTTTTTTTTTCTGGTAATATTTGTAATGTGCTGAGTGTGTTTGAAAAATAAAACCATTCCTATAACTCTAGATACATACATAACACAATCTATATATTCAGTTAAAAGTTAAAAAAAAACAATCATCCTTGATAATGGCTAAAAGAATAGCCGAAAGCGCTCGGATATGCAGAACTCTCAAACACTTTCTACACGCTTTGTGTCCAGAAAAGAAAATACTTGTACGAACACAAGAAAAATTAAATAAAAAAGTTTAATTTCAGTACCTTGTCAGTCGTCTTTAACGAAATATGTATAAAAAGGGATTGCCGCCTAAATAAATACACTATATATATATATATATATATATTCAAATATCACCTCATATGGGAAATAGCCTATTTCGGCAGACGAAGATATCGGTCGTGTTTAGTTTTTTTTTATTTTATTTTAATTTTTTTTTTTTTTAGTTTTTGCGGTTAAATTTTTATTCCCGACATGAACTCAGTATATCTTCGTCTGCCGAAATAGGCTATTCTCCATATGAGGTGATTTGGGATTGGATTTTTTTATTACTTGCTCTGTAATAATAAATATACTGAACTCTTTTTGTAGATCAGTTTTAATATTTTATATTATTAGGATCCACTTAGATTATATATCAACGGATTTGTTACCTTTACTATATATATATATATATATATATATATATATTCTGTTTATACGTTATTTTTGTAGATATAATTTATTTAAGTAAATGCTCTGTTTTTAATTAAATTACATTTACCGACCTGAATTTTCGATAAATTTTTTTGAAGCAGTGTTTATTTTGTCAAACACCCTGCGCTTTGGAGAAAACTTAAAGTAAAGAGAATGTACACTCCGGCAAGATAAGAAATTGCAGCCTCATTTGCAGGAGGAACCACCGGATCTGAACGCAATAAAAAAAAATTATGGCAAGAACTGAAGAGCCATGTTCAGAAACGTCATCTAACATATGTTAGGATGAAGAAAACATTCCGTGACATATTTTGGGATGAAGAAAATTTGTTACGAGTTATTTTGAGATGAAAATATTCCTTGAAGAATGGTAAAAAATACGGTGAATTGCTGCCTGAAACGTATATCATCGTGAAAAAAAAAAAGAATTCCGAGGCTGTTGTGATCGGTTACACAATCAATTATTAATTAGTCATTTCTTAGATGTCACAGGAACATTTCCGTTCATCATTATTCTGAATTGTCAAATAATTCTATTTTTCAAACAATAAATTGATCTCTGGTGACTCCTTAGCATTTGAAAACTGGTCAAAATTCAGCTGTGATAAATTTACATGTATTTACTTGAATAAATAAACAATTTGGTACGTTACGTCGATTCATTTACTCTACACATGTTTAAACATATTTTTCTTTGAAATTGTATCTATGAAGAGATCCAATTGCAAATTAGTTGTTCCTTCAACGCGCCCTTTCTGAAATAAAGATGTATCAGGAGCCACCTGGTCTGGAAATAAATGTCATGTTTTATTATCATTCATTTACTGACACAGATAAGTTATCATAAAAATAAAGAAAGAAAATAAAAGCTACGTGACTAGAATCTGTCGTGCAAAATTGTTGCGTAACATCTATAAATGCGTTTCATATAAATGGATTATATTTCAAGCTTTTACATATTCGGATTTGAGATTAGCGTAGGGATTACTGGTGCGTAAAATCAAGCCAACGGTCCGAGTTAAAATTCTGTCCTAGTCTATTGCATTCATTTTCCCACTAATTTCATTTGGAAAATCAAGAATCCATTACTTCTCTCCCCATCTATGGGTTAAAGTTTATATAGTAAACCTTTGTTGACATGTATCAATGAATAGTTATCGACACGGAAAGCAAAACCGACGAGCTGGGTTCAAATTCAGACCTAGTTTATTGTGTTTACTTTCGCCCAAATGACCTTGAAGAAGACAGGAATTCTGTCTTCAGCTCCGAACTAAATCACGGCGTAAAATTAGCTTTCAAGCCAGTTACTTTAGAAGAAAGAAAACTGTAGAAAAAGCAACGAGAAGCCATGATCTTTCCCACGATCTCTTGGCAGTCCAATGATAATAAAGAAATGGAATCAGTGAAGAGAGCTATGACCGCCTACACCATGAAATGACATGCTATTTATTTTTGTCTTTAATTAAATATTAAGCACGGGCACGTGGCCGAGTAGTTAGAACGTTTGGATTCTGACCATGAGACCCGGGCTTGAATCTCACCAAGGTCGATTTGTCATGAAGGAGAGGGACTGGAGGGCGTTGGTACCAGCGTGCGGCACCCCTTTGGAAAATTATAACTTGGGAGCCGTCGCTAGCATGAAGTCACAAGTGGTCGAGGTTAAAATTATTGATCACGCGGATAATACTGCTCAGCATAATTGCCGTATAAAAAACTGGTAGGCTCTGTGGGTGTTGAACAAACACAAATGCGCCTGGACAGGTGTCTATAAGTAGACGGGTATCCTCGAAAAAGAGTGACCAGCTATACGTATATATATATATATATATATATATATATATATATATATATATATATATATATACACACCTGATTTCTAGTGGTTAGTCCTGCAGGCTGAGTGACTTTCTCAACAATACCGTCGCTTGAACAGTTTCAATTCTTCTGATTTTGTTCCAAGGTGTTCTAACCATTATAGGATAAAATCCCAACAATAATGTTTCTCAATTTCCCCAGTTCCTGAGTGAGTTCATATATTGTTCGTTTTCTTTCATCTCCCCCCCTCACCCCATCCATTGATATTTAGCTACATTTATATCTCCGATCTGACATTTCTGCTTTTGTTTCTTCTTTTTTCATCAGTATCAAACATGGATGATCTGCCTTGATCCGAAAATCTCAAGCCATCTTTCTTTTTTTTTTCCAATCAAATAGTATTTGTTTATCTTCAGGTGTCCATTGTTTGGCAGGTATGGTATACTTGTTGATTATTGTTTTTCTCCATGTGATGCCAGTTCTTGTTCGTTCCTGACGAACTAGTTTATGCTGTTTCAATAAGATAGTAAAGGAAAGCAAGAAGGAAGGACTAAGCACTAAACAATGTATGATTGTCAGGAAGAGGAAGGACACAAGATACGGACTACGGACTGGAGACATCAAATTCAAATATATGGGAAGAGGTCGTAAAATGTGACGCCTAAAGATGAAGGCACATTGAAAAAGCAAAAGATGCAAATTATTAAGAAACGGGAAAATTTTGTTCGAAACAAATAAGAGTGCTGAACTGTCATGTAATATCGGTCAGTGAATGCTGGAAAAACTCGTCAAAGTTGAAGAGATTTGAGGTAACAGAAATGTGGTTCTACAGAAGGATGCTGAGAATACCATTGACTAAACATGTGAGTACAAGAGAGTTTTAGGATAAATATAAAACCACGCTCATATTTGGAATTATATAGAGACCGTTTGAAATTTCTAGGATACATAATGAGGAAAGAGGGCTTGGAGAATTTAACACTCACAGGATATATTAAAACAAGAAGGAGGTAAACAGTAAGTAACCGACATAAAAAGCTTGTGTAAATGGATGATAGAAAAAGATAAACGTTACTAAACATAGGAAGTGGGGTGGATAAACACTGAACGCACACGTCCTGAAGGGACACGGCACATAGAAGAAGAACTGATATCACAAACACAAAATAATCAACACATATCCCATTTTTTAACTAAATGTCCACCCAATACAAGGCCTAAGAGCCACTCAAAGTAGAGGGTTACTAAATGAGGTTATGGACGCAGGAAGGAAGATGAAGGAAAGTAAGTGCAGAGTATGAGGATACCTATGATAGGTAACAATTGACTCTACATTTAAAGAGGTGAAGACTGTAGTGTTCAGGGAAGTATCCCATCGGGAGTTTGTTCCATAAAGTAGTTCCCCTTGAGGAGAAGCTGTCCGAATGGACCCCCCCTTCTTACACATGGAATACGAAAGGAATTTGGATGGTTCAGCTCCTGTATACATGGCATGGGGTGGGTTTTAGGTGTAAATGTCTGAACTGGTGGAACTAAGGAATGCAAGTCGTCAGAACATTAACAGTTGAAATAATTGTTATAGGTATGGAACAAATGACTTTTTGTTTCCAGAAATGTTCTTGACCTCTGGCTCCACTAAAATGGAGCGGAAACCACGTTCTTTTTCTTTTTTTTGCGGGGGGGGGGGGCGGCTGAAATAAAATCTGTCGCTGCTGTCCGCCAAAAATATACTTTTAAGGTATTCTATATTTATGGGTTAAAGTGCTCAATATCTGTGATAGAGCGTATGTAAATAAAAGACATAATTAATACGAATGGACAATCTACTCAATTACCTGTAATAATTGGTACAAGACCTGAATATTTAAACACGAAATAGACTGTCGCCGCTGGCTGTTGACCTTAATGTCCACTTATATATATATATATATATATAAGTGAACATTGAAGTCAACACTTAGAGGCGACAGTCTGTTTCACACTAGACGCAATCATCAGCCCAACTATAAGGTCGTTTCACTCTGTTGTGCGAGACAATTTTTCTCTCTTGAATCTATCTTACACATCTATATGTCTAACATTCGTCCATACTTGTACATATGGTCCGTGACCTCTTTGATAAAATCCAAAGAAGAATCAGCAATATTATCGGTCCTGATCTGGCGGCTCAGCTTTAGTCACTTTCCCACTACTGTAGGGTTGCTCCTGTGCCTTTTCTATAAATACTTTTATGGTAATTGTTCGAATGAATTCCTCGCTATGGTACCTAGACTTTTTTTTAATTTAAGCGCAGTACTACATTGGCGTCGAGAGCTCATCAGTTTAAGGTTGGGCTGACTAGATGTAGCCTTAAGTTCTATGCTAACATTTTCTTTGACCGCACTTCTCACTTCTGTGTGTGTATATATATATATATATATATATATATATATATATATATATATATATATACTTGTTGTTACACAATATGTGAACTTGTATACATGTCACTAACAGGACTGAAGTGTCACATACGGCACAAACATAAAATTGAATGACATTGTCGGATCCTCATACGTCGAAATTGACGGGAGAGTCCAACATATGCACACGCACACACATGATATATATATATCTGTCATCTAGTGATCTTGTATTCAACCCTGGACCAGGTAGTGAAACAATATACAAAGTATTTGTTTATATCGCTGAACGCAAATCTTTTGCACTTTTCCTCATCACTTGTACTTTTTTTTCATTCCTTTTATAAGCTAGCTTCCTGCACTCGCCATAGGACGCGACTTAGCGCCCCCATCTCTATTTTCTCTATAAAGTCAGCATTTAATCTTTTTCGTAGTGTTGTCGTTTTTATAATAGACGTTTTTTTCTCTTTTTTCCTCTTTTTTAAAGTCATTCTTTATTTTGTTTGCATCGTCGTTTTTTTTTTCTTTTTCAAGCGAAAGAAAGAATTATCTTTGGACTTTATCGCTAGTTGGACGCCATTACTGCAATCACTTAAGAGATTATATAAGATAAACGTCTGGCGTCACGTGGTCAGAAAATGGCTGTAATGATTTATTATCGATAAACTTCCTATCACAGATACGTTATCATTAAAAAGAAAGAAAGAAAAAACAAACAAATAGCTATGAAAAAAGTCTTTATTAATAACAAAATATCAAAATAATATTGACGAATGATTTACTTGTTATATTTAAATAAAATTAAATATGACGTCACTTGAAGAAATTTGCTAATGGGGGAAAAGAAACTGAAAATTGAAACTGAACACTGCACCGAAAAACCCCAAAATACATACGGGACTGGATGAATATGTTCATAGCCTAGTAGGATTATTAAATGGATTTTGAATAGAAATTTTCACTGTATAATGATCAATCTATCTGATCGATATTTACCACTGAATTAAGTGCATTGTCAAGGAAGATGAGTATATTAATAAATAAGACTGCTAATTTATTGACATACACACACACACTATATATATATATATATATATATATATATGAGGAAGATATAGAATCTTTCTACACCATGTTGAACAGTGCCAAGTCTCTATGCAAATCACAGGAAGTCATCATTGTCGTGGAAGACCTAAAGGCCAAAGTAGGCAGGGAAAGGGAAGGGGGATATAACAGAAAGATTCGGACTAGGAACCTGCAACGAACACGGAGAAAAATGGATCCAATAGTGCACAGCCAATGAGCAGGTAATAGCCAAAACATGGTTACAAGATCATCCGAGACGACTATGGACATGGAGGAGTCCAGGAGGAGAAACTAAAAACTAAATTGATTATATAACCATCAATAAAAGATTCAGGAATGCAGTTGTTCACTGTAAAACCTCCCCAAGCACTGAATGCAGATGTGATCATCACCATCTTATATGTAAACTAAGATTGAAACTGCGGAAATTGAAGAAGCCTAACACAGCAGCCAAAATGCAATCCAACAAACTGGTGAGCGATCCTAACCTAAAATAAAAATAGATGGGCAATGTGAAGGGAAGAATACGAATCCCACATAAATGGAAACTCAAAATGGGATGCACTCGGAAACGCTTTAGTGACATCAACAAATGATGTCATCCTAAAGGAGACAGGAGGAAAAATGAGAAACGAATGGATGACAGATGAGATTCTCGACATGATGGAAAGGAGACAAAAAATTCTGCCACGATACGGAACGAAGTACAGAAAAGTACACAATGAAATAAGGACCAAATGCAAGCAAGCTTAAGAAGAATGGCTAAATGAAAAATGTGCAGAAATAGAAAGATTGAGTATAAGCAACAAAAGAGACATGCACAACTAAGAAATTTTCTTCAAAGCTGGAGCGAGTACATTGAAGATCTCTTCCACGACGAAAGGGAACAACCAGCAATACACAGAACTACCGACGGATGTGGAATTCTGAAAACCGAAATAAAAGCCGCACTGGCCAAATTGAACAGAAACAAAGCAGCTGGGCCAGACGGAATTGTGACGGAAATGCTGACAGCCTTAGATGACTTTGGCATAGACAAGATCACCGAAATAACAAATGAAATCTACAACAGCGGGGACATACCGGAAGACTTCAGCAGATCTATCTTCATAGCTATGCCCAAGAAACCAGGCGCAAATGAATGCGAAGTCCACCGAACAATAAGCCTAATGAGCAACATGACAAAACTCATCATCGGTATATTGATGAATAGAACGCGCAGCAGAATCAGGCCAGAGATAGGACAAGAACGGTGCGGGTTCGTTAAAGACAGCGGAACAAGCAACGCGATATTGATGCTCAGAATGTTATCAGAAAGAGCGATACAGATGCAGAAGGACGTGTACCTGTTTCATAAACTGCTCAAAGGCCTTCGACAAAGTACGCCACAAGGATCTGATGGGGCTGCTCAGCAACCTTGATATATTGGGGAAAGATATCAGAATAATCAAGAACATATACTGGCAGAAAACGGCATGTATACGTATAGGGAACGAGTTCAGTGAATTGAGGTTTGAAGCTGACAGTCACCATACAGTGTTGATTTCTAAGTCCACACACACATATATAAGCGCTGACGGCGATTATGTGACAAGTTTTCTTAAATGTTGTGCAATCTTACTGCATTTTTTTCAAACAAACATTTTATTTATCAATTGGGGTCTCAACATTTAGTTTAGGTGAGCTACAGTTCTCCAATTATTATTGGAATGACTGTTTTACTATTATACTTTTATTAGAGTATATTTTAAATTATTCATTTCTGTCACTGCTTGTGAGCACCACCCCAGGAGACCTAATCTAGCAAGCCATTTAAACAGACAATGATAGTGATTTCGATTCTTTTTGGGTAACATCCACTTGTGCTAGATTCCATTAATGTAGAGAGTTCAATAACTATAAATGTCTCTATAATTGTGATCTTGTGTCAGACTATGTGAAACAACGTAAACACCTCAAAGTATAAATTATGTATTTTTCTTCTGTTTTGTGTAAAGCAAGGTTATCATGTCTTATCAGTTAACATTATTCACAACTCTGTTCTTAGGTCGGCTTTTTATCTTTGGACGTGAGAATATTTAAACCCTTCATCATCAGACCGAGACAAGCAGTTTGGGTCGTGTTCTTAGTATTTATTTTTATATATTATGTCTTCTTTTTTTTTCTGTTTCATAAGCCAAAATTGTCAGGTCTTATCAGCTTACAGGTTTTCGAAATCTGTTATGAGTTCGACTTTGGATATGAGACTATAACACTTTTCATCAAATCGAAAGAAGCAGTTTTGACTGTTGTTGCTATTTTTTTGTCACCTTTTGCCTTCCATCGTTTGAGTAATTTATTCGTAAAATGTTTTGTACCAACAAAGAGTTTTACACAGTTTCTCTTACGAAAATGTTTTTGCAACGCGCTGATGCCTGTTGAAATTCTCACAGTATTTAATATTGTTGAAGTTATCGCTAACATTTTTGTTATAATTTACAAACTCGACGTTTCGTTCAGTTTAGCAAACCAATCGATGAAATTTGGATGAGCTGATTTGTTTGGAAAAACACTTTAATAAAAACCCTATTTCGCAGTTTAATAATTTCTTTTATTTAATTTTATAGGACTTCATGGTAAACAATATTTTTTTACGAATTTTTTTTCCTTTGTAACGCCGAAGATTAAATTCTTAGGATTTCTTACTCTTGAGCATGCAACATACAACTAGCCATGCGTAAATATTTCTTTCTGGAGCTAAATTCCAATTTTTTGAAGTATTTGGCCCTGTGATTTGTTCATAGTTTTCGCAAACGCAGGGCGAACTAGAAAGTGGATTCTTGTATATAAAAACTTAAAAAGATATGCAATAACAATATTGCATTTTTATTAAATAAATATTTTTATTTTAACCATTAAATTGTTTTTTAAATAGTGAGAGTATTAAATAATAAAAAAAAAATTTTTTTTCAAAAAAATTAATGAAAATTTATTGTACTAAGCTACGCACCCTAGTGCTGTACTTTTCACTCCCCCACCCTTACCTGTTTGTAATTCTTCCCAAAATTTGGTTTTGATGGGTCAGCATATGGATATTTTAGAGGGTTAGATTGATGGACTAACGGAAGTCATAGAATGTTAAATGTAGATATTATCAATCCTACCCAAACAGGTATTTCTTTGTATTCTCATTGGGCTATCGTTCTACTGTAGAAAGAAATGGCAACCTACTGCAGGAAAATCATCTTACCAGAGAGTCATGAATCGAAAGAGGAGTGATTGCACAAGAGTGTATCACGTATGTCACGTAACTGACTGATTGTTTCTGGATCTTCCTAAAGGACAACATTCAGGAAATTTCGGCCGTTGTACGCTTCGGCTTTCTTCAGGATTTCTAAGATCAGGTATTGTAACTATTTACACTATTTACATCGTTCGGACTGTTGTCCTCATCTTTATTGACATATTCACGAGGTTTCGGCCGCTTTCCGGCCTCCTTCAGGACGAGTCGCTATTTCTGAGATGAGGTATGGTAACTACACTATTTACATCATTTGAACTGTTGTCCTCATTCACAAAATAGTCCTCAACAATTTTTTCCTCTCTTGTGAGTTCGACCAAAGTGCTGGTAGAGGGTAGCTACCTATAAAATTCTTATTCATCGTTCAGTAGGAGTTAATCACTGACACCACACAGAAGATTCTATTAAGCAGTTGAAAAGCATTAAAAAGAAAAATGAATTTAGCATACTGAAATTCGATATAGAGAAATCCCTCAATAACAGAAAAAACTATTAACGAAGGTATTACAATTGCAAAGGAATATCGTTGCATAAGCGAAATAAACATTGTTAAACGGCTTCAAAAAGTAGTTCCTATTCCATGAGGAGGGAACGGAAGATGAAGAAAGATAACAGTGAAATTTAAAACTGCAATGCGCCCTTTTGACTCAGCAGTAAAATGTGAGATGGTAAAAGTTTTTTCTATTATGTACATTAAGCTGTTTGCTTGATATACATCTATAAAATTATATCGTAATTATGGCTCCATGTTGCTACGAAGGGAAAACCTGGGATGAAGTGAAAAATATAGAAAGGAAATTATGAAGTACTTTAAAGACAATGGCTTAAGAATTATGAACTCTGAGGAACGGAAAAGATGTGCGATAATTCATTCAAGATCAGCAGTGTGTAAACCATTTTTTAAAATATGGATGATTTGAAATACGTTTGCTAAAAAGTTAAACAACCTCACTTCTATACTGAAAGCCTCGTATAGCCAGCTATATAGATAGATAGATAATTTCTAAAGAAGTAATGGATTTCTTATTTATAAATCCGATAGAGTTTTTTAATAATTTGACCCCCATTTCAGTCAGACTGTAGAATCACAGTACATATTGTCCGAAGGGTGCATTTCAATCAGACGGTACAATCACAGCACGTACAGCCCGAGGGGTGCATTTCAATGGAACGGTACAATCAGGGAACGAACAGTCTGATGGGTACATTTCAATTGGACGGTACAATCAGGGAACGTACGGCGCGATGGGTGCATTTCAATTGGACGGTACAATCAGGGAACGAACAGTCCGATGGTGTACATTTCAATTGGACGGTACAATCAGAGAACGTACGGCGCGATGGGTGCATTTCAATTGGACGGTACAATCAGGGAACGTACAGCGCGATGAGTGCATTACAATCGGGCGGTACAATCGGGGAACGTACTGCCCGATGTACAATATGTCTAAAACTATCATGGATTGTAAATAGATAGATATTTTTGGACCATCTTTGTATTGTTTTGATATATAACGTGTCTTTTCATGTTTTTCGTCTCTTTCTAGTTGTACTGAAATGCTTATTAATCATCGATACCAATAATGGTACGTGCACTCACTTTTCGGGGGCAAAAGAATTATCATTGCTTTTATATTCGTTTGAAGACCAACTGACAGAAAGCTCCAAACGTTATACCCATTGTTTAATAACTGACCCTAGAGATTGACCCACAATGGATGCATTTCAGAATGAAGGAACGATGTCGTAGGGTTTTTTTCATAGTCATTCTCTTGCAGGTCACGCAGGAACGAATCTCGACGTCCAATCCAATGTAAAACGATCCTGTCTAAATATTGACATTAGATTTATTGCGATTAAATCTTTTATCATAGATGTCTAGCTTTACCCCATGTCTTCAAGGTTCGTGGCGTTCGACAAACACACACACACGTATATACTTGTTTTATTATGGCAACAGCCAGTCCCTAAATATATATATATATATATATATATATATATATATATATATATATATATGGGGACTGGCTCTTGCATAATAATACAAGTCTATACAAATAACAAGGAAAACTCTCACCATGTATCGGTTCATCGAATATCTATGTAAAGTAAATATGAACACGATATGTATGATAGTATCGAGTAGGTAAATGTTGTTCTTGTTTAGTCATACAGCTTTCTTGTAGGGCACAAGTCGGAAAATACACCAAGTCATTTTTAAGAAAACATTTTTTTTTTTTTTTTTGTATCGACTCATAGTGGACCAGAAGGTCAATGGAATCCGAGTGTGTTGATGCGGTTAGAGTTGCACGTGTGTTTATTAAGGGACCGGGTCGTAGCATACTCCCTGCCGAGCGTCACTTAGTGCGGGTATAGACTCGTAGTCGGAAAAAAACGGGGGAGAATATCAACGGAAACAAACTTATTAACCATGATTCTGGCTCTCTTTCCCACATGAAGTTTACGGGAATTATTTAAGGGACATGACCTTTTTATTTCAAACACCGTGTAGAACAAAGAGTCATAAGACCAAAAAGCGATGCTGCTCCAATGGCAATCTTATGAGAATATTTTAAGGGCCCTTATTTCAGCAGTCTCCTTGCAAACACGAGGCAGCAAACATCAGGTGATACTGCAATAGTTCTTATAGCAAGTGAATATTTTAAGGGTCTGCGTCCTATTCCTACAGGCTCTTTGCCAAACACAAGGCTAGAAACAAAAGGGAAAATGCAACAGTTCCTGTAGCAGGAGAATATTTTAAAGACTCGCATCTTATTCCTGTAGCCTCCTTGCCAACTACGTGTAATACTGAAACATTTCCAATGGCAAGTGAATATTTAAGGGTCTGAGTTTTATTCATACAGCCTCCTTAGAAAACACAAGGCTGCAGACACCGAGGACCCGTATCATATTCCCACGCCCTCTTTTCCCAGCACAAGGCTGCAAACACCAGATAACACTGCGACTCTTTCTGTAGTAAGTGAATATTTTAAAGGCCCTATGTCTTATTCCTGGAGCCTCTTTATGAAGCACAAGGCTAGACACACCAAATGTTGTTGCAATAGAATAGGACTTTCCTAAAGGGCCACATTTTTTTCCTTGCAATTTCTTTTTTATGTTCGGATCTGCAACCACAGTGACTGATAACATTGTCGTTTGAATGGTGGCCTTTTTATTTTTACTGTGCACTCTTTTTTTCAGCAAAATACAACAACTGCGCAATGTGATGCAGTAACGTTTCCAGAAGCTAATGATGTTTCTTCTTCTTCAGATTCCTTGTGATGCAGGTGAAAATGCACCTGAAGTTGTAGTATGAAGACAATTTTTAAGGATATGGGTCTTCTGTCGACAGATTCCTTCTGAATCATATAAATGCAACCGTACAGCCTCGTTTGTAATATCATCAAATGAATTCGCCTATTTTTTTTTTTTTTCCTTTTTTGACAGCCTTCTCCTGGGATGCAACTCGACTAAACCATGCGAACAGTAATGCCACCTACACACACACACGAAGTAAGAAATTAAATTTTACCAGACACGAAATGCCGAGGACTAGCAAGCTCTAATCTGAGTCCTGTTTACCTACTTCTAGTAAGGTATGCTTTTCCTAAGCTCCTATGATCCATGCTTAGGTTCGTTCCAAGCCAGCTAACCTCAACTACTTATGACGAAAATGGAAAATGCAATGGGCAAGTTCAAATTCAGACCGAAGCAGTTGTATTTACGGCGCACGAATGCACTTGGAAAGGCAATAACCTTTCTCTTCTTTCCTACACATTAAGCAACGGGGTAGACTATGCTCTATATCTCTGATGACAACTAATCTACAAGCACAACTTTTAATTAAATTATATAAATTGGTCAACGAGAAATAACTTTGGAAAAAGGTATTTACGATAATGCATACACAGTTGACAGATATCTAAGAAAGAACGTTACGGAGAGCCATGATCGTCTACTTCCAGGAGAGATATTGTTTATAGCCACATCCATCTTCTCTTTCTTCTTATTATATGTTTTATTTTTCTCATTAAAACCAAACGTCTCGTATATTATTTTTCTTCTGCCTTTTCTCGCAATTAAAACAGAATGGTCCATTATTTATGTGAGGCAATGGCTGGGTGTAACACACTAATTGACGGAGAGGCAAGTAAAATTATAATATGGCTCACTTCTTGGCTTCGTCAATTAATATCGGCGTGAGGGTGTGTCGCTTTGGTTACTTTCTTCGAACGCAGATCTTAGAACAAATGTTCATAATTTAACATTAAACTCGATTTTTTGGCGGGAATCAAATGGCATATCTTTCAATTTGAAAGGAATGTGGAACGAATTTGTTTCAATGCGGGGAATAAGGATTTAGATAATAAATTGCCGGGGAATTTTTTGTTTTGTTTTTGATAAATTTTAATGTAAGAAATAAAAAGAATTGTTTTTAATTATAAAAAAAAACACTGTTTTCTTTATTGCTCAGTTTTAAATTTATTTTCCACGTGGCATAAGTCACTCGCAAATATTGTACAACTTTTAGCGTCATTTTTTTTTTTTTTTCTTCATCTTTTCCTTTTTGAAGTAGAAACAGAAGAAAAACAATCTAAGCGTTCCTTTGTTTACTTCTGACTATTTATCAAGATTATTCCCTATTTATGCCTTTCATCTTTTGGTACATCTTCCTTATTCGGCTTTTAATTTATGATCACTTTCCCTTTCGGCTTATTTTAGCAGAGTGACGGTCAAAATTTAAATGCAATTCGATTATCTCCCTTTCTGGTAGGTCTTTCTCCTCTCGCCTCCTGTAAAAATAATTAACAACACATGACCAAAGTATTTACACTAAAGTGGGTACCACAGATTTTACGAGTACTTAACTGGCCAGCTATGGGGATATACTTATTAAGTTTAGTTTTGTGTAAATCTAACATTTAAATAGTTTCGCTTAAAGCCTTTCTGTATTAATTGGGGAGAAAGTTAGTGACCTCTGTCATAAGTCTAGTGGTAGGTATTTGCGAAAAAGAAGATGGAGAAGAAAGCAAATCAGGCAGAGAAGAATGCGAAGAAAGCGGAGAGGAAGGCAAATAAGGCGAAGAAGAAGCAGGCAAAGAAGAAAAAAGGCGGAAAAGAAGAAAAAAAAAGAAGGAAGGCAAATAAGGCGGAGAAGAAGAAGAAAAAGGCAAATAAAGCGGAGAAGACGGAAGCAAAGAAGAAAAAGGCGGGAATCGAATGACATATATAAGAAGATGATGTCCAAGAAGAAAAGAAGGAGGAAGGAAGACAAATAAGGCGGGGAAGAAGAAGGCAAAGAAGAAAAAGGCGGAAAAGAAGATGATGTCAAAGAAGAAGAAAGGAAAACAAATAAGGCGAAGAAGAAGAGGTAGGAGGAAATAAGGCGGAGAAGAAGAAAGCAACGAAGAAAAAGGCGAAAAAGAAGAAAAAGGCGAAAAAGATAGTGTCAAAGAAGAAGAGGTAGAAGAAAGCAAATAAGGCGGAAAAGAAGAAGAATTAAAGGTAAATAAGGCGGAGAAGATGAAAGCAAAGAAGAAAACGGCGAAAAAGAAGATGTCAAAGAAGAAGAAGAAGAAGAAGAAAGGAAAGCAAATAAGGCGAAGGAGAAAAGGTAGAAGAAGGCAAATAAGGCGGAGAAGAAGAAGAAAAAGAAGACGACAAGACTAAAAACTTACATCTGTCAAGATGATCGTAGCCTTACAGCTGGTCTTTCCTCTGACTGAACTCTTAACAGATCAAATTTTTATAAACTTTTGTAAGTTTCAATGTCTCAAACACTAGGCGGGTATCTTTCATCCTCCTTAACCAGAACTTCCCAGACTGTTACTACTGTAGGAAATCTACTACTTTATTGATGTACTATACTTGTGACTTTATACCAAACAAAGTAAATATCTACAGTTTTGCATTGTTCTTTGATTGGTTCGTTTTTGTTTTTTTTAGTTGAAGAAATTAAAAGTGATTTTTGTTCGCCAAAGTTTTTAGTATTGATAGACAAGACCTGCAGATTTTGGAGTCGATTTTTACTTCTCGTTAAAATTGTATTTTCTTTTTTTTTAAGTTTTTCTTATTTTATTTATTTATTTATTTATTTATTTACACCCCAGTCTCACCACCACCACCACCACTTTGACCAGTTCTGTTGCCTTTTTCAGGCACATCTGCGCAGTCTTTGGACTTATTCTCTACATTATAAGTTTGGTCTTGTCTGCAATGCCCTTGATGCACCGTATACTTTTATAATCCTCTATACTTAATTGTGGGCGTTATCAGGGGATTATTATCAAACAGGATGCTTTTATATTTTAATATATGACCAGAATTTAATCATTTATAATCCTATACACTTAAATGTCGGGTCATTGTGTGTCAAACAGTTAGTGTTTGGGAGATCGTCACGTTTCGGGGCAAAAGATGTCGGCTGATTTTAGAAAGGAAAAAATTTGCTTTATTTGGCGGATAATTACATTAGTTCAATTCTGTCATATTTCTGGCCACTGAGAATCCATTTCTGACTCATTTTCAATGCACTGGCAAATACTTTTCTATAGTAAATATATATGTTTATTCTGTCGGTAAAATTTGCATTAATTCCTGTTCAATGACAACCAGCATTTTCCTCATTCGAAATACACAGCAAGCAGACTGACTACGAAATCTTGGTAAAATACATTTTAGATAAATATTTAGTACTAGTAATTTTAATATTTCATATCAGATAATGAATATAATTAAGCAAAAAAGCTAGTGAGGTGAAAGTAATGTCAGTGGATAGTAATAAATAAAGCTGAATGGATAGTAATAAATAAAGCTGAAATCCTGCCAACGTATACTGGATTTGCGTTCAGTTATAGCTTAATTATGACTTATTGTCTCAGTTTCCTTGTCACTATAGAACCATTAGAGATATGGGAAATTTTGAGGAATTTGTTTTATAAACCATCCTTGTTATATCAGTGGTTAAATAAACAGGATAAAAGATTTGTTTTTTTATCTCGATCTCATGAATTTAGATCGAGTAGCAACAAAATTAGAAATAGAATATATTCAGGTGCGGTTCTGTATTAATAGTCATGCTTGGGATCGGGGAGAGCTCTGGTCCGCCTTTGGCAGGAGACAAATATGTCCGACAAGCGGTTCCAAAGCCTTCATTTCGTATGGCCCTTCACGACGTCGAGATGAGTAGAAGGGAGAAGTTCTGTAGAAAGAAGTGTTGATATAGCAAAGATTGTCCCAAGTATCACCTACCTACCCAATCTGGACGAGCAAACAAAGCCCTGAATAAAACATCTACATATAATATGGAAAATTGGCCCTACGTTCATATTTCTCGACATGGCGTGCTACATTGTGAGCGTGAAGCAGGCCCTTTCCCAGCTTTCGATGCACACTGACGAGATGGAGAATTGGAATGCAACGTGGCCGGTCTGTAGAAAGCTTGAGGGAGATGCCGCGTTCTATCTTTACAAATAATCATCTAATATCACAATGAAAGCGCATGATATGGGAAATAAAAAAAAACAATTTATAGATTCTGTCAAGCACATTTGATTCCAGAACTGGGAACTATTTAAATTGATTGGTCTGCTCGTAAAAACAAGCAATTTAGACCATCTTTGTAGGTATCCATTCCTTAGAACTTTCCCAAATCTCGAAATGTGTCAGAATCATTATTATTTTTTTAAATAATCTTAGACGAGGCTCCTGTTCATAATGTAAATATGATGTAAAATCGGTCCCCGACTTCTTAAAGAGTTAACTGTACTTTGTTTTTATTTACAAATCTCAAGTTTGAAACTGTGATTACGTCACTGATAACTGCGTACTATTACGAATTGAGAAAAGGGACATCAAGAGTATGCAATTATCAATGATGTAAGCAGTTTCACTTTTTAAGTTTACTTATTTGTAAATAAAAACAAAGTACAGATAACTCTTTAAGAGGTCATAGATTGATTTGATATTATGTTTATATCATGAAGAGGAACCTTCTAAGATTATTTTATGAATAATTTTGTTTCTGACAAATGTCAGGCCTTGAGGAAGGTTTTCTCTGTGCCGTGCCCTTTCAGGAGGATAAGCAGTTATAGCTCTCCACAACTTCCTGAACTTTGTTAATAAAGTGTCTTTTTGCTATCTCTCCTAATCCCTATACTGCTAACCATTTACACAAGCTCGTTAGGCAGGGGTTATGCATTGCTTTCCTCTGTCTCCCTTGCCTCCAATATATCCTGCGAGTATCAAATTTTCCAAGCCCTCTTTCCTCATTACCGACCATTTCTGATGCCACGTATGTGTCATTTTAGTTTCCATTTTCTCTAAAATTTCGTTGTTCTTCACATATTCAGTTCACGGTATTCTCAGTATCCTTCTGTAGAGCCACATTTCTGTTGCCTTATGTGTCTTCTCCGTGTATTTGTATTTTCCATCCACTGCTAAAACACCTAGATATTTAAATTTTTGCACTTTTGGTATCGCCAGTTAGCAGTTCATATTCTTTGCTGACGATCACAAATTTTATCTTCTTACAGTTGATGTTTAGTGCTTCCTTTGCTTTCCTTCACTGCCGTCTCTATAAAACATAAATATACATTCCTTCTTTCTGATATCATTCTTAGCATAAATATTGTTTTCCTCATGTCTTTAATGAAGCCACACTCTTCTTGTCCTATTTCTGGTCTAATTCTGCTGTGTACTCTTTTCATCAGAATTTAGATAAGTTTTGTTATCGGATTCATTTGGCTGATTGTTTGATGGAGTTTGCATTTGTTTGTCCCATGGCTTCTTAGGCAGTGCTAGGTTATCCATTGCTTTCCTGTCTTAGTCTGTAAGTGTTAAACCCTCTACACTTTCTTTCTTTCTATGCCTAAACAATTCCAGCCATCTCTTGATTGTTAGCAAAAATTTCTTTGTTTCTATTCTCCTGAAAAGGTCTTCATTTATCATATACTCTGTGAAGGGTATTCTTAATATTTGTTGGTTGAACCACATCTTGGTTGTTTTAAGATTTTCTTTCATTGTAATTAAATTGGTTAGCTAATACTGCCATATACAAGAATAACAAGGTAGCAAATTGTTTTATTTTAACTTCATTCATTATACAAACATCTTGCTTTAACATAACATTTATTATAGAAAATCTGCATTGTTTCATAATAATCACAATTTTAAGAGTGAGAGAATTGCCATTTTTATGATAAATAGAAATGAGCTTTAATGTTAATTCATGGTAACATGAAATAAGTAAGGTAGTTAAGTAGATGTAGAGATTGAAAACAAAATCATGATGACTTGTTTCTGAACCACTGGTTGTACTATATCACTGGTATTATGGATTTTATACACAACTAATCTGGGCATATCAACTTTAGCAAAAGACCCAAGGCAGCTATTTAATTGTTGAAGGAATCAATATCCTTAACAATATTTCCTTTAGCTGTTGTACTTGGCTCAGAACTTATAGACTTGGGAATAACTTTTAAAAATGAAGATCGAACGCTTTTTAATAATCTTTAAAACATAAATCCCTTCGCATTTGTATCGCTTTTCTGATATTATATCGCATTCGTTGTACCAGTTTTTTTTAACAAAGACGAACCGTTCTTGTTCGATTTCTAATGAATGCCATTCTCCAAATATTCTTTCTTGGACCAGTCAGTTGCCCAAAACTAGAAACTGATTGAGAAATTGAGGGACGAATTCGCATTAAGAATTGCTTTCAAAATATTATTGCAGGTTTAATCTCCTTTCAGTGGCAAAGATTTACTCCTCTGAATCAGGTTTGGTCTAGTGTCGACCAATTCATTACGATAATGAAAATATCAAGACCCATTAATTTAATATTTACTTTCTAGCATTTGACTTCACTGCTGCGTGCCTATCTGCAACTAAATTAATGGATCAGTTGAGTTCAAAAGGAACAGAATGAAGGCTGACCAGAATTTCCTTTTGTAGATTCATTTTTGAAAAAAAAACAAAAAACAAGATAGAGTACGAAAAGCCATTAAAAGAGGAGGTGAATAAAACTAAACTGGCCTCAAATAAATCAACAAATGAGGAATGAAAGAAGAAAAACAAACATTATTTGGTTTAGCTCCCCATTTAATACAGAGGTGAAATCTAACAAGAAGAACAGGAAGATTTTTTTTCAATTTGCTTGATAAGTACTGTACTTCCCAAAGAGTTCTGAAATTGCACATTATTTTTAATAGAAGTACAGTAAAGTTAAGTTACAGCTGTACTAGCAATTTATAGGTAAAAAGACAAAACTCCAGGAATTTCAAGACCAGCTTGCAGCAAAGTATTGTTGATAGCGAAACGTGTAACTGTAGGGATAAAAGTAAATGCCCACTGGATGGAGTTTGTAAAGGATGCAAATGGCCAGAGTAAGATATGTAGGGTGTACTGAAGGTACCTTCAAAAAGAGATGGTGCAACCACAAGTCATCGTTCAGAATAGAAAACCATAGGAATTGTATTAGGTTGGTGCAAACATAATGACGTAATAATGTCGTTTTTTGACGTTAAAAATACGTCAAAAAACGACATTATTATGTCATTATTTTTGAACCAACCTAATATCAGACTGGTCAGCCATATGTGGGAATTAAAGAAAAATAATAGCAAAAGCCCTAATGTAAGGTGGCGCATATTGAGGAGAGCCAGGCTTATTACAATGTTTCGGCCGTTGTATGCTCCGGCCTTCTTCAAGGACACATGGCACGGTGGATAGAGGCGTTGGTTAGATCCAGTGACAGGAACCAAAGAGTGTGAGTTCAATACCCGGTTAAGGCAGTGGAGAACTTGCAGAGGGGAATTAACAGGAGATAACTGAAAACTGACATTCATTAAACATGGCACGTGGAACTAGAACAGTCTACCCCATTGAGCGAAATAAAGGGTTCGACATTCCAACCAGCTGAAGAAGTCCGGAGCGTACAACGGCCGAAACTTACTTATAAATATGGAGATTTACATCAGTCTGTATTTATGGCTGACACCAGCCAATCATATTACTGTGAGGGAGAACCCAGGTGTATGCATATTCATTACATCATATATATATATATATATATATATAAGGCACAAGAATCACTTGACGTGGAGGGTTACAGAGTAAGATGTAAAGTTTATGAGGATATGTGAAGATAATGGTTGACCCTAGACTTGAACAGGTTAAGATTATTCCACAAAATAGTGCATTCTGAGAAGCAGCTGTTCCAGTGGAACTTACACCTCACCAACAGGATACGAAAGGAATGTGGCTGGTTCGTTATTGTGTATCGATTCATCGTGGGTCTTAGCCGTCAAGGTTAGAACTGGTAGAACTAAGGAATATAGTCTGTCTGAACATTTTCTATGGAAATAGTGATATGACAGCAAGAGGTTTGCGACATTTCAACTGTGGGAAAGGGGTTGTACGGTGGAAAATAATTCATCACCCACAAGGCCGTGTCAACTAGAAAGTGAAGACTGGACAGCATTACTCCATTTTTGGCTTGATCTGGCTCTTGTAAAGGTAGAGAATAGCAGGAGGAGTTTATATAGAAAGAGAACCGATCCAATTTCCAGCATCTTTAGTGATGGATCAAATGTAAGAGTTCCACTAGATGTCTGGGTGTCAGCTTAAGGGAACACCCATTCATCAAGATAAGGGAAAATTCATGGCCTGATCAGTGATTACGGAAACTCACTAGTTTGTTATTTTTTTTTTATTTCTGGTATTGAATGTGATCAGCCAATTTCTGATGGCTTTATTCGACATTTTACAGATATTCTGCTCTTGTTTCTGTTTTCTTAAATCAATCTTTTTTTTTTTTTTTTTTTTTTAAATTCTTTATATTTCTGGAGCACAACTAATTACTCTCTACTGCCTGACGAGACCTCAATGTTAATATAAGATGTGCACTTTCGATTTTTGGGCACTTTTTAATACAACCGCAGTCTGGTCTGATTCAACTCTGACCAACTACTGTTTAAATATATAAGATAAATATATAAGATGATATATGCTCCTGAAAAATTTATTTCGGTTGAGCTCTATGGGGAGGAAGTATGGGTTTGTAAACAGTGACTATTACGGCTAATAATCCAAGACTCTTCGGTAAATCGAATCGACTTGTCTCAGTCACTGTGTGTTTATCTAAAAATAAATACGCTTAAATTCATCTTCATTCCTGCCATGCGCCAATGGCTTAGTGGTAGAATCCCCGACTTACGCCAATTCAGTCGGGTTTCGATCCTAGCTAGAGGCAACCGGACGTCTAGCCACACCGATGAGCTGTGAAACAGTCTGTATGTGGATGACAATATAAGATGATAAAAATATACTTTTAAGGTATGTTATATTTATGAGTTAAGCTGCTCGATGTCATGGAGAGAGCGTATATAAGTGGAGACTGAGATCAACCCTCAGATGGCATGACGATTGCGTTTAAACATGAAACATACTGTTGCTGCTGGGTATTGGTCTCAATATCCATTTATATATAATTGTTGATTTTTTTTTTTTAATTTAGATGTAAAAAATGCTAGGTGTTGCAAGAAAAAGATAAGTTAAAACAAAATATTAGAATATTATTCTGTGATGGCAACAAAAAGTTGATGTAGAGTCTGGACAAGGATGACGAGAGATGACGGTCAGAGTATCTCGTGGGTGTGGAATTCTGACAGTGATGTATTCCCTTTGTCTAAGTTTTGGATACAGGACGGCGCGATGTCGACAGAGGGCCGCAAGAAATTTGAAGCGTCGACACGTTTTCCGCACCCGAATTCCTCAGAGAGACTTGGCAGTACGTGGTGGAATGCTAAGTCAACAGGTAGAAATATGTACCCCTGAAGTTCTTCATTCCGCTACATCCTAGAATCGACGCCACAACGTTCGTACCTTTCGTATAATAAAACAAGAAACCGCCTGTCGTTGAGATGCAGTCTATGAAGCGGCATTGGGGTCTACAGAGCTGGAGCAATTGGAACGCAACATTGGAAATTACGAAAATGAAAGTCAAAAACGAAAGTGAAAATACTGGAAACATGAGAACAAGAAAAATATCTGCTTTTTAAAAAAGAAAACAATTTAAGAAAAATTAAAAGGGTAGTAAACAAGAAAATAAAAAAAAAGTTGCTGTTTGCTAATGTAAGCAAAGATAAATGTTGCAGAATATAAAGAACACTTAGAGAAAGAAATGACAGAAACCAAATTGCCACCTTTAAATATCAAAAAGAGAATGATCAAAAGTGTCTAAGAGGTACATTAAAACTGATTTATTCAATGTAATAAATGCACGATTACATGGATCAAATGGCTGGGGCGAGAGGTTATGTCTGTAATGAAAATAGCCGTCCAATTTAGATGACAAGAATGTGAAGGCCAAGTAATGTTTGGGGCAGGAAAAAGGCGGTAGAATTAGATAATTCAAAATTGGAAAATTAACTTAAATTCCTGAACAAAAGGGTTTTTTTGTTGTTTTTTATTATACAAATCACAACCAAGAAGTTTTAAGCTAAAGAGTAAATTCATGTAAAACGGCGTTTCTTTTGCTAAGCCAACAACTACAACTAATACCAAATAAAAAGAAAAGGTTCCAAAGACACCAGATTAACGGAATGACTCCTAACCTCTTTAAATATTCATTTAATAGAAACCTCACGGTCTATTATTCAAAGAGATTCATATAAGAATAGTAAAAGATATTTGTATCTATGAGAAGTAATAAAAACTGCTGCAACTTGTGACTTGACAAGCAGTATCTTTCATGATATGCAGGACATCTACACAACAACAATACCATGATACATTCAGAATATATTAATCATGATAATAATGTGACCAATACATTGAAACTAGTGATCACCTTATTTCAGGATTACTCAATCCTCACACCGAATGAGTACAAAAAGCGCCATTATGGCAGAGAGTGTAGGACAAGATCTGCATTGGAAGTTCTCTGATCACTATGGGATAAAAATAAAAAAACACAGCTTCAAACTGGCATAAAACCTCACACCCTGAATCTGTAGTTCAGAGTGCAGATCTTACCATCCTCTGGAATTTTTCTATCAACAGATCGAACAATACAATCAAATCGCACATACATTAACAAAGACAGAAAAGAAAGTTTGCAAACTAGTTTACATTAGCGTATCAAATGACGAAAACATCTCTGCAAAGGTTTTTGAAAAACTAGGCAGATACAAAGACATGGAGATGGAAATAGATAAATGTGACATTTAAAAACTAAAACTGTTCTTTTTTTGGTTGGAGCTTTGGATCTGATAAAGTAAGAAACTCAACAGTAAATCAACAAAATCCCTGATGCACCATCGCTAAAGAACCCCCACCACACCCAACCAAAATACTTCTAACAAGCACAGCCGATATCCTGCATTGAGCTTTGTCCATTAAGTGTTTTTGTTGTTTGTTTTTTTTTTTCGTTAATAGCTACCTTTTGTTTAAATGGAAGCAACAAAAAGCTCCCGTCCTTTGCTTGCCCCAGAATCATTAGTTATGACACAGCACCTGATCATAAAACAAATGCAGGCCAAAAATATTTTTGTAATAATAATAAACATTAAAAATATAATAAAAAATAATTTATTCAAGCATATGAGATACAGCGTTGAGAAAATATTTCTATAGTCTATATATATATATATATATATATATATAGAGAGAGAGAGAGAGAGAGATAGATAATGTTTTCGATTTTTTTATGAATAGAAATTCCCCTTGCAATCTCTTTGCATAATATCATCAGAAAACTTCAAAATAAGTTGTTGTCCAGATTCTGAATAAAGATAGTTATAAGCTAAAATTCACATGATATATATTTTTGAAAATTCTAGTTAATATTTTATCTTGAAAGAATTAAAATAAAATCGAAAAGTGTAGGGTTGGTTGGTTGGTAAAATTAACCGTTTCCCTACAAGGAAACATTTAGCACTTCTGCTAAATTTTATAAAACTTTTCAATTAAAATAGCTTTTTTTCCTAAAAAAAGCTCATCTCAAGTCGAATAGCTTTTATCGCCCTTTCCTGGATTGATGAAGTCATGTGGAATATTTACATCTGACATACTTTCCTCTTCAAGTTACATATGCTATCCATTTTAGTTGTTACTGCTGTTGGTAATCCTCACGTGGTGTAGTTTCTGTTATTTCATACAGTTCTTCGTTTATGATTCTGTAGCGTCAGTCCATAAGGTAGAGTGCAAGACTGACTCATAATGAGTCTACCAGAGACTTTGTTGGGTCAAAAAATGCAGAGAAATCACGTAGGAAGATTGCTTTGCGCCAGTTATTCAAATGACACCCATATGAAATACGCAGCTATCGCATTCACAAAACAGACCATTAACTACAATGTAATCATTTTATAGGCACAGATTCTAATTTTCCATTGCGTGGTTGTTAGCAAAAGGGGCAGCCTAACATGCAATTTACAAAGTGGAAATAGCAAAATCAAACAATTACACGAATTTAAATATGTGGGTAGTGTTTGAACCAAGGACGGAAAGTACAACATTGAAATCCGAAGGTGCATTGGCATAGTGAAAGAAGCCTTCCAAAAGCTAAGTATTATGAAACACAAAACATTTCGTTAGAAACAAAGAAAAGACTACTGAACGGTTACGTAATATCAGCTTAACAGTAGTCTCTTCCCTATACGGCAGTGAATGCTGAACAATCTTCTCAAAAATGAAGCAGAGACTTGAAGCAACAGAAATGTGGTTCTACAGAAAGATGCTGAGGATATCATGGACCACACATGCGTGCAACGACGACCTCTTAGAGAAAATGGAAACAAAATGTTTACTTATATTTAACATCAAGAAGAGGCAGTTGGTACATAATAAGAAAAGAGGGCTTGGAAAATTTTATGCTCACATGAAGAATTGAAAAAAAGCGGCTTATGGGAAAATAACGCAAAACCTCCCTAGAAAGCTTCAGTAAATGGATGGCGGAGCAAGGTTTAGGGGAGATAACAAAAAGACAAAATTTAAGAGCTACAAAAGAAATGAAATTGTGAAGAGCCATGATCGCCAACACCCTGAACAGACACGGTAATAGAAAAAGAATAATAATATTGTCCCTGATGTGACTGTTGTGTGTTTTCTTTGTTGCATTTATTTTTCAAATATTGGCTAACCGAATGTTGCATCGATTTGCCTTCTTGACTTACATAAACTAGCAAAGAACTTTTTTTTTTTTTTGTTTTATTTTTGTTTACTCATTTCACCCCAAGCAAGGCGATAATGCCACTAAGACTACAGAAGGGAGTTACAGTGAGTCAAATAGAACTGAGAAGACTTTAGTGGAGAGGAGTGAAGAAAAGACAATAAAGAAAGACGGTTCAGGAAGACAGAAGATGGCGATTGACGCTGCCTTTAAATTTTGAAATATTGTAATTGGCAGGGAAGCCAGAAATCAGAAGAGAAATCCACAGGCGAGAAACGAAAAGAAAAGGAACTGTTAGAATGGGAAGAGAATGCTGCATCCAGCTATTTCACCAGGGAAACAGTGGGACCTAATTGCTATTCTAGTAGAACGCTTAAATTCATTCAGTCGAGGCACGAAGGAGAGAAGCTCATCAGAACAGTTGCCATGAAAATATTTGTAGAAAAGACAGAGGGAAGCCACGCTATTTCGGTGGGAAAGTGAAGTCGGGAAGCCAGATCAAGATCGATTCGACTACAGACGTCTCGTTCTTGTACACAACGACTTCTACATCTGCTTTCAGAACGAGGCTTTGCCCATAACACTACTCTATACAAACGCAAAGTCAAATTTTCCTTTTCTATTCAACTGGAATTCTTTATTTATACGTTCGACATTGTCATAGATAACTCCACAGTTGTAATGACATTACCAAAATGTGGCTTAGTGCCAATTCACTGAAGAATGTTATTTTGGTGCTCAAAATATAACAGTTCGTTAACTACCGACGATAACGAAAATCAATAAAAGGGTGAAATTCGGACAATGACCGCCACACGGAATGTTAACAATGTTTTCTAAATATAGTTTTCTGCTTGTCTTTGTTCAGAATATAATTGCTTTTTTTTTTTGCTTTTTTTTTTTTTTCAAATGTCTTCAATCGTTTTTATCTTGGGGCGTGATCGGAAAATATTTACTTGTCCTTCCAAGCAGACGAGATGCGGCACAAACCTATTTAAACCTGGGAACTCACCCAGGCTTGTAAGTTGGGTAAAAAAAAAACAAAAAAAAAAACTCTTCTATTGATATATTGGCGTTGGCCTCGGAACATATCCGCTGAACCTACTCATGAGAGATGTGTTATGTGAGAAACGGATCCTCAGCAACCAGAATTAAATTATGAATAGTAATAGATATATTAACCGTTTCCTTATAAGGAAACATTAGGCATTCATTGACTGAGCAGACAGTGCTACTTACGGTTGAAATTTATAAAATCTTTCTAAATTTCTAGGATGAGAAGTTATCCTTATTTTACACTATTTATATTTCGAATACTGTCCTCATCTTTGTTGTTTTTATCACAACGTTTCGGACGCCGTGCTCTCCGGTCTTCCTCAGGTGTTTATCAATCTGTGTAACCTACAAAGTATTCCGAAATGAAACCTTTATTTAATCTATAAGGGTAGACTGTTCTTGTTCTATTGCTCTATCCCTAGATTTCAATATCCCTAGACATGAAATTAAATAGAGTTCAGTTTCGAATTCCCTGTAGGTTCCACAGATCGATATACACAAAAGTCATAGCAGTCGAAACGTTGTGATAAAAACAACAAAGATGAGGACAATAGTCCGAATACAGTGTAAATAAAATCTGTTCATTTTTTTTAACGAGAAAAGGTTTCTCAAGTCTTCTGTTATTGCTCTTTCCAGCATTGATGGGAGTTTCCTTCCTAAGCTTTTGTTTGAAATAGTACGGAGGGTCAGCATCTTGATTATATCATTCTTTCCACTTCGAGTTGTGTTATTCATTTTAGTTGTTGCTGCTGTTGAAGGTTTTCAAGTGATACAGTTTCTAATTTTTGAGAAAGTCTTTTTTTGTGAAGAAGAAAGACCTACAAACTTCACTTGCTCGAAGCAATTTTAGGTATTGATTTGAGAAAGCAGTTGTATACACGGCTTACAGTTTAGAGATTTTTTGTTGAATTTGGCGCCATGCATGACGTCCGTGCGAATGTCTCGATCTGACGCAGCTATTTAAGAACGTCACAAGAGAATGATTTGGTTTTATTATCTATCAATTTGCGCTGTTGGCTGATTGTTGACATTTAACAAAAAAAAAAAAAGTTTCGAGACACGGAAAACTATTGTCAATTCTGAATCTCATGATACTTCACCAATGACCCCTTGTCTGGAAGCAAGACAACCAAAATTCACCGACACTAACTCGACATCAGACCGCTGTTGCGCGATGGCGGGAAAATGTAACAGGTGACCGCCTTTAAGACGGAATATGGCGACGTTGAGGGTGAACTGCCTTTGCACGAGATGGACGGGAGTTAACGCAGTGGAAGGTCGCCGTTTTGCATTGGGAACCTAATCGATTCTGACCAATAGTTTCTGCTACGTTTTGCAGCTTTAATACAAGAGTGCCATGTTTATCGCAAGCCAATTTAGAAATACCCTTCACAATATTTCCAGCATGCCATAATCCAATAAATATTCATGTCTTACGAGTTTCACAAATATCAAATTCTCTTTCGAGTCAGGCTGTACATTAAATTTGTTATTCATCTCGAGCAGAGTTTGAATTGCAAACTCCAAGATACGATGTCTTATTCTGAAATGTTTTAAGTAGAAATGAATTCCGAGAAACTGTTCATTTAGTTAGAATAATAATCAAGGATTCGTAACTTTGTGTTTTTTTTTTCTTCAGAAAATAGCGACAAAAGATGATCGGTCATATTTTTTTTCTAGTTTTTGTTTTCTTTTCCCAAACCAAGGTTGAAGAACAGAATGGTTGAAATGTTGTACAAACATGAAGAACGAGAAGGAAATAAATAGTTCAAACAAATTGACTCTTAATGATTTTTCTCAAAGTTTTTTTTTAATGTTCACTCAGTACAAGACCCAAGAGTCACTCAAGGTAGAGTGTTACTGTGTTGAATTTTATTAGCGTAAGAAAGAACAAAATAACAGAAAAATACAGTTAATTCTTGGAGAAGTCAAGATTTAATTGGCGAATAAAATTTCAGAGTTCATTCGGAGTCGTAAGAAGTATAGAGTTGAAGTAGACTTTAGAAGGGAACAGAAACCCAATCGTAGGCAGAAAATAAGGGATGGACTTCTCTTCTTGTTCAAAAGACTGGGGGGGGTGAACCAGATTATAGGCAAGTCTATCTACTGCAGATACTAAAAGGCAGTGATTTCATTTCATTTATTTATTGATTGAAATTGAAGATTTATTTGGTTTACGTCCATATCACATTGAAACATCGATTCTCGTAGGATCACC
This sequence comes from Acanthosepion lycidas, assembly GCA_963932145.1. Classification (NCBI taxonomy): domain Eukaryota; kingdom Metazoa; phylum Mollusca; class Cephalopoda; order Sepiida; family Sepiidae; genus Acanthosepion; species Acanthosepion lycidas. The sequence goes on along the minus strand of OZ010593.1, from coordinate 103,969,012 downwards.
AAAGTTAAGCAAGGTCGAACCTGGTCAGTAGCTAGATGGGTGACTGCTTCGGAATCCCAAGTGCTGTAAGCTTTGGTTTACAGGTGGTATAATGGATAGCGACTCGGAAATCGAAGAGCAGAGATCCAATTCCAGTCAGGTTCGTTATATTCAATTATACACAAATACCTTTGGGAAAGGATTACACCTACCTCTCCTCCCCCGGTTAAATAGTAGGACTTTTATCAATAAATCATTATCTGTCAATCAAAAAATATTTTCTGTCTTTAAATAACTTACAAAGGGTTGATAAGTCGTAAAAATAAATCAATCAACAATCAATCGATCAAGATTTCTTTGGTCAACTCTTAGGCAAACACCTCGTCTGAGACGCATAAGAATACATTTTTCTAATCGTAATTTTCTTTTTCAAATTTGTAGATATTTCTTTGTTAACAGATTGGGTGTTTTTTACGGCTTATCAACCCTTTGTGGGTTAGTTAAAGCTGAAACATATTGCGGGTTGTAAAAACAATTATTTTTTATTGCTAGTAAATATTGTAGTTTTTCCAAATGTAAGTCCTGCTATTTAACCCATAGCTGGGGAAGGTGATAGATTGATATATTTCCCAAATGTATTTGAGCGTAAGTGAATCTAACGAATCCGACTCTCCGATTTCGAACATTTCTTTAGTAACTATTTGTTTTATAGTAAAACAGCATTGTAATGTTTGATTTCTTCTTACCTTCAGCTAATAAGTCCAGAGCCTTCATTATATTTTTTATGATATTGTTGTGGTGTCCTCCCTCTAAAGAGTCTATGTTGGCCTCTTCTGCCTACTATAAAATTAGTAGGAAAGAAGGCCTTTGGGGAACAGTCGACCAGATTGTTCAAAATCTCGAACTCTCTGCCTCAGGGCAAAGTCGCGTCCGAGGAGTTAGTCAGTCCCTGAATCCATTTAGGCGGGTTCAAAAGGAATATTTTTGGCCGAGCCTACGGTCTCGGAGTACCCACAAAAAACTGGCCTTTTGCCACATACACCCACGATTTGTATGTTGGGGTTTTCCTTTTGCTATCAGGTTGGTGCCAAAAATAATGACGTAATAATGTCGTTTTTTGACGTATTTTTCAACGTCAAAAAACGACATTATTACATCATTATTTTTGCACCAACCTAATAGAAACCCTGCAGTCTGTTTTCTTGCAGTTGATGTTTAGTCCTTTCTTCTCACTTTCCATCATTACCTTTAGTAGCAGTTCTTGGCCTTACTTTAAGGGTTTCTAATAAAAGCTGTGCTGGCAGCAAAAAGGGTTTTGCAGCACAGAAAGTAGAACTGGCGAACCAAGTGTCAATTCCGACCGAGTCTGTTGTGTTCAAATTCTCACTTATGATATTCTTCCCCCAGATATGGGTTAAATGGAAGTTTAGGCAGGGGTCTCAAGCTTTCGGTGAGATACAGTCTAGGTGAGGGACAACTCTGGGTTCAAAACAGTTAAAAAGGCTACAGAAAACTACATTTTCCTCCAAAAATAATCATGGTAATTTACAGATAATAATGAAAAAGAAATTGTGGAGAGCCACAGTCGTCTACGACCTGGACGGTTATGGCATTAAAAATAGACAAAATATATATTCTACCGACTGTTCACAGAAATCTTATTGGTGGGGGGGGGGAGTAATGATTTGGGTTTGACTAGCGTTTAGGTCTCGAATTCCAAAGACTTTCAATAAAGGCTAAAATAAATTGATCCCTAATGGAATTTTCATATTAATAATGATGAATATTAAGGTTTTTAGATTTTAACAGGTTTTATCCCCATTCAAAATATGACATTAATTTATTCAATATAACTTATCTATCGTCAATTTCAAACTATACTAGAAAATGTGTCAAAATCCTGCCGAAAATATTGCTTCCTTAATATGATGATTTTCTAAGCGTAGTTTAGATGTGGCACAAGGCTGAAAGTATGGGGTACCCTGTGAGGATCGAATTCACTACTCAGTCGTAATTGTTCTAATCGGACAACCTTGTTAACCATTGCACCACGTCCAGATAACTATGTTGGTCCCTTAATATGGATAGTTTGAAGAAATTGTACGTTCCACCGGGAAATTATTTTAGACCAATGTACTTGTTTCACCGGCATTTTGTAAAATTTTGTATATAATGGCTAATTTTTAATATTACTAAATACTATAATTACCATCTTGGTATGGCCGAGATCTTTTCCGCGTGTGAAGTTGCTTTTATGTCAGAGTTGACTTTTTGTCCATTCTGAAATTGTATCGCTCAGTGGAAATATATGCACACAACTAACGCTTATTGATACCCAGTTCTACCGAGTCAGTCTGCCAATGTTTTGTGTTTTTATTTGTTTTTGAGGTGAGGTTCACCCTGTACAAGTCCCAGGAACCACTCGAGGCAGAAGGTTACACAGTAAGAAACACAATTTATGCGGATAGGTAGGGAAGATAATGGTTAATTCTAGACTTGAACAAGTTAAGATTGTACTGATCGAGAAAACATTTACTTCGAAGTCGGTTCTATAGAGCAATGATTCGCGGGAAGAAGCTTCCGATAGTTTCGAAATACATTGTCAACATTCTTTAAGTATAACACGAGTGGCACGTGCGTTTCAAGGTTGGCTGAGTGTCAGTTCAAGATTATGGCCGCTTATAGCGACCAGCCATAAACAAAATGCCAGGATATATGTGGGAGGGGGGGGAGTGCGTGCACCAATCGATAAAGAACGTCGACAGAAAATCCACCAGCCATGAAAGGAATCAGATATAAAGTCTACTAAGAGAACACTTTCCAATACAATGTTATATCCTCAACTATGTCAACAAAACAATCATTGTATACGTCATGGTACCACTCTTCAACTACATTTGAAATCGGAATATTGCTTCTGTCCCCGTCGACGAGGGCTTCCGAATATTGCTTAAAACGCCGAAAGAGAAATGGCGTGAGGCTTGTCAACACTGACTATCCTGACCTAACTAATCTGATTCGTATCCCATGTATTCATTACAATTTGCACCACAAGAACTCATCATTTGATACAACATATAACACAATACCGAATATTCAGAGGGATCCAACTAAAATACCCATCACATAAAAATTTGATAAAATACAATTTTTATTATTATTATTATTATTTTTTTTTTTTTACAGAAATATATAAAAAAAATAATGGGCTGAATGAAGGGAGGATGAACCCAAGAACGAAAACAAAGTACAACCAAAATGTAAAATAAAAATATATATATATATATATATATATATATATATATATAAAATATGTTAGTAGTACCGGGCCACCCCACAGAAAAATAATAGCGGCCGCTGGATTCTGCCTCTAAACAGAATCAAGCATTTCACTTTCTAGTGGCAAAAAAAAACTGGGAGGGGGGATCTTGACCTGGATCATAAGAAAAAAGACTATCGGGCGCAGGGCGGGAACAGCTATTACTCGCATTAACTAGGGTAAACAAGAGTATCTAGCTCCAGTCCACAAGGTTCGAAGAAGGACGGGCTTCACCACGACCCTCAGTCTTCACTCACTCAAAGCCTTTTTTAGCCATTAATCTTAGAAAGAGGTTGTATACAGCTAACAGTTTAGAGATTTCACGAACATGTTTGGCGCCATTCAGGACACTCATTTAAAAGTCTCAACAGTCACCCCCGCCCCGTAAAAAGAAATGGAACCATTGCTAAAACGCCCCACTTTTTGCACATAAACTATCAAGATTTGTCTTAAATTGCTGTAGAACAGGGATTCCCAAAGTGGACGATACTTCTAGGGGGGCGGGTAAACATCCAGGTGGTGGACGATGAGAAACAAAAAGTTAGCGACGCCAAATCTGAATCATAACGTACACTACGCACTCCCATTGTACCTTGAAGAGTATCTTGCCTTCACTTGACATTGTCTCTCATTTATATGACAATTTTATGGGTGATACCAAGATATTAGCACCAGGAAAATTCAATCAATGGTTGACTACATTTGGAGGGAGCGTTAAGATTGTGTCTATATACTCATGGAGGGGCGTCAGGCAAGGTGGCGGCAACCCCCAGAAAGTTTTGGAACTACTGCTCTAGAATATGATTTAATTCAGTGAAATCATCTGAACCTCATTGCACATCGATTGGTTCGGTTTTACAACTGAAAAACTGTCAAATTTCTTTTAAGAAAAAAAATCCAATTCATTTTTTTTCCAGTCGATTTCTCAGCTTTGTTAAATAGGCAATGTGGTTTTCCTTTCCAGAAACAAAATTTTCGACCTCGGCCTGTAGAACCACAGGATGACGTAGTTTTAGTAAAGCATTGTTGTCCTTATTTGGTCAGTGAAATTGCTTTTATATTAGAATTGTTCAAGACAAATCGACTTCGATACGATCTTGAAGACCTATGTCTACCAATCTATTAATCAAGTAAGGAGTTTGTTCTATAAAATTTATTTTCGACATTAAATGACCCCTAAAGTTTTGATATGTTTCAGATGAACATCTTCGTGCTTGTAGTGTTTACTTTCAAAACCAATCGACGAAAATATTTTCGACCATCCCACTCTTTAACTGCCAGCGTAAACGGCTCGTAATCAGGATTTTTTAAAAGCTGCTTTCCATGAAACAGAACTAAATAGTATGTGAGTTTTAGGTAAAAAAATTATGACAAAGTGAAAATTGTTCGTATGACGCGTTTTGACCGCAAAACATTACCTGACCTTGTAGAGAAATTAAACAAAGTCGAACATCCGTTAAAATTTACTTATAAAATGAAAGCAAACACTACTTTGCATTTCCTAGGTGTCATTACACCGCAGTGACAACAGCTTAAAACTAAGTGTCTATTACAAAAAATAAAAAGTGACCTCATAAATTTCTATTCTCGCCATAACAACAAAAAATCTGGAATAATCATAGGATTCTGTTTAAGGAGCCCTCTGAATTTGCGGCCTTCAATATTTATATGAAGAGGAGAAATATATTAAAAATACATTTAAGCTCCTCCAATAACCTCATTATTTCATATTCACCGTGAAATCAGATTCGTAAATATTTCAAAATAAAAAGTGAATCTTTGACTGATCCAGCGAATCAAAATATATTGTTCAACCCACAAACTATCACAACTACAATTGAAAAGAATTTATCTATGCTCAACATAGAATTGTTATTACTTCTAAAATAAGTCTTAACAAAATAATGAGCTAAACCTCGAAGGCGGACTTTATCACCTGTAATAATTGTCACAAGGAATACATAGGCGAAACTTCAAGGAATTTGTATTATAGGAACCCAAAAGGGATCTTTTATAAGACGAGTTTCCCAGCATAATTAGTCTGACTATAATTTGAGTTAAACAAAAAAAAAACTGCTTCTCTAATTAGAAGAGAAAGCAATTCATCAAGACAAAAATGTGCTTTAATTGCTAGATCATCCACAGTAAATGTACCCCCAATTTCTTCCAACATTTCACCCTTCTTGTAACTTATTTGTTACAATGTGGAATATTTAATAACAAAGTGATGGAAACATGAACAAAAAGAAAATAAATGAAATCGGTTAGAATATAGATCCAAAACATATATTTAAAAAAATGTAATTTAAAATTTTCAGCGTTCCCTTTCTTTCGTGCGCATGTGCAGTCGCATCAACATTAAGTTCATTTTAGTTCGAAAGGACAAAACGCGTTACACGAAAACTTTTTCCACCTTGTCAGTTTTTCCTAAAATGGTTCTTGATATAAAAAAAAATGTAGACATTGTTTTCTCAGGAGACGATTTCGAATATCGTAGGAAACGATGCTATAGATAAACTTGAATATATCATTTTTACTAGGTATAAAATGGGGGTTCAGTTTTCTATGGTTGTTAAGTAATAAAATGATCGTCCAAAAGAACTTCAACGTTTGAAAAAAAAAAAAAAAAAAGTAATGAATTGCATGTGAAAACCTAAAAATAATAAGGGGTTATATTAACAACACTTTGATGGTATAACTTCTGATTTTACTAGACACCCACCAAAATTTCTATATATCACTAATAATTGGAAAATATATTTAAAGGCTCACAAGTAAATAATTCTAAAAATAACAAAATATGATTTTTTTTTATCGACATGGCTAAATTAGTAGTAAGAACCAATTTTTACTGGACATTAAGTGGTGGTTTAGTTTCTTGTAGTTAAATAATAAACCGATTACCCCACAAGAATGGCTACTTAATATAATAATTAAAAAAAATATGTTAATCAAAGGAAGAACTAATAAGGATTTTAAAAAAAAATTCATGGGTAGATTAGTATTATAAAGAAAACAACCGCTGGTGTTACTCATGAAGATAGTTTTATTTGATTATTTTCAGTAAGGTTCTCTGTTAAGTTAGCAAACAAATCTCGCAGCCCACTAGTACCGGAATGAGTTCGGTCCTTACCGGGTGCCCCAGATACGTGGCTTTGTATCGTACTAAGCTAAGTATATACCGTAATTCACTTGAAGTTGCAATCAACAGGAAATTTAGTGTTAGAAACGTTTAACTATCTTATACTGAAATGATCATTTAAAATTGACAAGAGTTCAGTTGAAAGGAGAAACACTGGCATAAAACACAAAGAAAACTATCCGGGAAAATATTTACAGAGATGAGTAATGCCTACTTTCGGCTTGAAGCCGAAAAACCTATATCGAAGAATTTTTTTAAAATCTGTACGCGGCAGGGCATGAGTGGAGGTCACCATCTATATAGAAAATTCCGTTAATAGTTTCGTCACACACTCTAAAATAGCCATACATTGACCGATCGAAAGAAATTTTGGGGAAAAGTGCAAAGAAGTAAGGGGGTACAAATTATAATTGGCTTTACTAGGGTGTGTAGCTTAGTACAATAAATATTCATTTTTTTTTTTTTTTTTTTTAGAAAAATGAAGTTTTATTTAACATACAAAATACTGATTTTAAAAGCAATTTACTAATTAATAAGATTTTAAAATAAGTTATTTTGAAAAAATGCAATATTGTTTTTTGTATATTTTTTTCTTTTTATATATACAAGAAACCAATTTCCAGTTTACACTGCGTTTGCGAGAACTATAAGCAAATCACGAGGCTAAACGATTCAAAAAGTTGGAATTTGGCTCCAAAAAGAAATATTTACGCATAACCAGATGTATGTTGAATGCCCAAGAGTAAGAAATCCGAAATATTTATTGTTCGTTATTCAAAAGGAACAATAAAATTCTTAAGGATAGTGTTTACCATAAAGTCCTATAAAATTTAATTATTAAACCGCGAAGTAGGTTTTTTGTCAAAGTATTTTTCCAAATAAATCAGCTTATTCAAATTTCCTCGATTGGTTTGCGAAATTGAACGAAACGTAGAATTTGTAAATCTCAACAAAAACTGTTAGCGATAATTTCAACAATACTAAATACGGTGATAATTTCAACAAGCATTTCACTTTGCTTGTTGCAAAAAAAAAAATCTACTTTGTTAAACTCCGAAACCGATTTCGGAGAACGGAGTTCAAATCTGACCTACTTTTATATTTTTGCAGAGGTCAACCAATTTCAACCCCAAAAGCAGCAGGAAGCTTTTCTTTTTCCCTAGTTTTGTTCGATTTATTTTTTCGGGATTGACTCCAAAAGCTCGCTAATGAAGTTAATCTGAAATGTTCATATTAGAATGCTTCTCCCAAAACAATTAATAGAAAAGCATTTGGTACATTAACAAAAGATAAGAATCATATATATATTTTAAATAAAAACAGACCACTTTAAAGTTCCATGTAATAAATTATTTCACCACAGCCCTTTTAAAGGACTACGAATCATCAGACTTTACTTCCAAACAAAAAATTAAAAGAAAATTGACACATTTTTGACGGGCCGTATTAAACATATGTAAATTAACGAAGTGAGGAAGTCAGGGCGGAGAGAGAAGACACGAGTGAGTTAGCAGATATTGACACATTTAAACGGTTAACTTAACAGAAGTTATATATTCAAACCGAAGGGGTAGAAGAGAAAAAGAGAGAAGGAAGTTATGAGAGAAGGTGTCACTAATTTTCTTTGTAAAAAAAGGGCTAGAAACAGACGCTGTTATTTTGCTTTACTTTGAAAGTGTTATTTTGGGGGTTCATAAAGATTATAATGTTTGATACAAATTTAAATGTCTCTAAACTGTGTACAAATAATTTAATTTGATGTTTGTTAGTGATTTAAAATTTTTTTAAATTTTGGGGATTTTCTATGAAATAGTCGATTAGAAAAATATTCATAGAAAGTACATTAAAAGGATAAAATTTTATTTTAAAATATAAGTTTACTTCTAGTAATTTTTTTTTTTTAATCTCTTTAAAAAATATTGTTGACATCTCTATCCGTTTGAATTTTGTTCATGAATTTAACTCGTGACTCTTTCTAGATAGGTAATCTCTTTTACTTAAATTTTAGTTAATATTTGAAGGTAATATTAAAGATCTTGCTCTGTCATACTGTATACACACCCATGCAAATATCGTTACACACGTTCCTTTATATATTCAATCACTCATATAGGTACTCATGTGCCGATATACACGGGTAACTTCATGTATTAACACCTACCTAAATATCAAACATTTTTCCTATATATATATATATATATATATATATATATATATATATATATATATATATACACACACACACACACGTGTGTGTGTGTGTGTGTGTGTGTGTGTGTGTGTGTGTGTGTGTGTTTTGTAAAATAATAACTGTGAAAAAGTTCCCATAACATATTTTGTGGAAACGGAAGTCTAAATACACAGGTGAATACAATATTTTTCGCTGGAAACATTAAGAAAGCGTTGATTTTTTACTTTTCGCTCTTGATATACTATGATCTTTAGAACAAAGATATAAAGGAGGGGTGATGGAGATGCTGCGTAAGTTTCTTTCGTTCTAATCTTGCATATCTCGCACAAGAAACAAATAAAAACTTACCATTTTTGATTTAATCTTAACGCCCCTGTTTGAAAATTGTTCCTGACATTCAATCGAGGTTTCATTGGTCATAAATTCTTCGAGATTTCCTTAATTCCATTTAGTACAACCAATTGAGGAGATAAATAAGCGTATCTAGTTATTTTCTAGTGGCCGGAGTCGGGGTTTGCCTGATTAGAAATTCCGAATTCGAAATCCTGCCTTCTTAGTTTCGAACTGTAGACATTTTTTTTAAGTCACAAAGTAAACTAAATGACCCAGGATTTCTTTATAGTCTGCTTTTTTATATAATCCCACTGTAACACGGCTTTTTTTTTTCCTAACCCATATTCCTTCAGGATATAAACGACTACGTCTCTCCACAGATTCTGTTTCTATATTATCTGCGAATTGTCATGACTTTTGTGGAAAAATAATGGCGTTATTTTCTGTTGCCTTCTTCACAATTTTAAACTGGTTTTCGCCTCGACTGCTTGCTACACTCTACTAATTAACCTATAGCTTGTGGGAGAACAGATGGATCCATTCTTTTCCCAATGGTATTATTGCCAAACTGAACAACATCGTCGGCCAGAATTTTAACTCGACTCGCCGATTACCCTTTCTATAATCGTTACACTAACAGCAAATCCATTTTAGCTTGCTAGACAAGAAAAAATAAGTCTGTATAAAATACAATAAAAAGGTAAATTTCCATCCATAACTTTAACCTAAGCCTTTATATTTTTGCGTTGTTGCGTGTAGTTTATGCTTTCTTGTGGCCTATCGACAATTCCACCAACGCTGTATCATGAACTGAATGAACGACGGACAATTTTTAATGTTTCTTTTTACTCGCTTTATTTCCGGAGACACGCAGTAGTAGTAGTAGTAGTAGTAGCATCGCTTCTTGAAGAAAAGGAGAAGGAAACAGAAAACAGTTCGGTCATTGACCTGCCATCAAACGGGGATTTGTCTTATTCTACTGATGCCACAAAACATTATGAAATCTGGGAGCTCAAAGCTGTCTTCGCCCTTCTATTACTGTCACGGTACTAAAAGTTTTCGTGCATTTTTCTGTCTTATATTAAAATTAGAACAAAAACAATCCATTAATGTTGGAATTTCAAGCTCGTGGGGTTCAAACCATCGCCCGTTCAGTTCGGGTTGTCAGAGTTCTGACCAGTGCAGTAGGATATATCATTTAGTGGCTAGCCTATTCATTCTAGAAGAATTTGAATGAATGTTCATAACCACAATTTTTACAGTCAGATTCGAGTCTCGTAAATCGACAGTGTGAAAATTGCTTCGTTATCTATACCAACTGATTATTAAAGAACTCACTATTGTCTAAGGATGGAGGTGTGCTATAGTCAGTAGAACACGTCGATGAACCTCTGCTACAATATTGTAATTATAAGCAATCATGAAAAATGAATTATTTGACTCTAAGCAAATAATCTTTTGAAATGCTTTTGACGCTGTTACGAATGCTAATGCTCTTAAGTCTTTAGGGTTTCTTTCTTAGTCCTATACTTTGAACTACCGCGCCATCTGTTGCCAAAACAAAATGGTGGAACAGGTTGAAAACACCACTGGATATACGGGGTGTTAAAAAGGTAGAATGATATCCGATGCATATATCGACACCTTTAATAGTGGAATGAAACTGAACATACGATCTTTCAAAGAGAACGTCAGTTTTACACAGCAACAAAGAAATCGCGACTCTCGCAAGATCCGCCCGTGTGGTATCTGCAAACATAAGTCAAAGGTAAAGTTGAAGAATTAATCATACGCTAGAAAAGATGTTTACATTCGAACTAATGTCCCCATCTTTGTCATCATTATCCAAAATGTTCGGTCGTCTTGCTCTCCAGTTTTCTTCGGCTATCTGTCAATAAGGGTGACCTTCCGCTATATCCGAACTGAACTCTTTATTTAATCGACAGCGGTAGTTCTCATTCCGCCATCCGTGTCAAGGGGAGATAACTAGTCTTGTTTTTTTTTGGGGGGGGAGTAAGTATTGTCTTTGAAAGTTGTCACTGAGTGAATCTGTACTGCTTACAATGGCTATGCCACCATCGCTTTAATCTAGTAAGTTATTATCCTACGGGACAATCCTGAATTTAGAATTTAGTTTTACAATATCATAATGAAATTATCCCATAACAATCAGTTGTTTTAATTCCATGTTCTTCAGAACGTGTACGATTATAGCTATCCACGACTTCCTTTTCTTTAATACTTTTGAATTGTTAAGCCTATAACAGAATATATTGGAGTGGTTTCTCATTGCCTTCACGGACAGTAATTCACAATTTTGTTTTTAATCTGGTTGCTAGCAAGGTTCCAAGATATTCGGTTATTTAATCCATAGTTGGGGTAAAAGAAACGGATTCATGTCTTTCACAAAGGGGTATTTGTGCGAAAGTGAACACAAAATGTTTTAAATTCCGCTCGCTAATTGCACATTTCCTGGTTGATATCCGTTAGACTACTCGCACATGCTGGACTGGGTCCATCTTCGATTTTCTCGAAGTAATGCGGTTAACTATACAGTGTCCATCTCTTCAAGTAACATACGATATATTTTGCGGGGATTTACAGTGTCCCCAACAAAAAGTTATGTTTTCAATGTGACGCGCTTGATAGCAAAAGATTCAACAAATGGAAGTAGGGAGACAGGAAATTTTCGTTAGAAACAAAGAAAGCGGTGTTGAATTGTTATGTAATATAAATCCTCCAATACGACAGTGATAGTGAATGATGGGCAATTTCTTCACAGATGAATAGGAGACTTGAGGCGCTATATATATATATTAGTTCTACAGAAGGATGGTGAGAATACCATGAACCGAATATGTGTGCAATGAGAGTTTTTTTTAGAAAAATTGAAACAAAAAGGCCACTTACACTTAGAATACAAAACTTATGAGGAAAGAAGGATTGGAGAATTTGACACTCACTAGTCATATTGAAGGTATTTCTCTTGGGATTTTTTACGGTTTGTCAACCCTTTGTTAGTTATTTAAAAGAGAAACAAATTTCGGATTGTAGGACGTTGCTTACATTACCCGGTGTTCCCAAGCAGTTCCCCATTTAAGTATTGACCGGATTCGACATTGTTTAATTCCGGTGTTTTCTACATGATTTGACTGTCGGCTATTGAAAGCAAGTAAGATAGCGAGTAACCTACCAAAGAGTGTAAATGTCTGCCAGACCAAGGTGGGTGGGAGGACAGGAAAAATGTAAACTTTGCTAAGAGTTACAAAGGAGATAAAGTTGTGGAGAGCCATGATCATCCACGTCCTGAAAGAATACGGTATGTAATAAAAGAAGATATACGGCTCAAGTTTCCAATCTAGTGCTTGTAAAATTTATAAAATTTAAATTTGGTATCAAGTCACTGGCGTGCAAATGTTTTGGCCAAACTTCATAAAATGATGATACACCTTTATTTTATTAATAAAGAATGTATAGCGGCAGGTATTTTTTTTTAATAATGTCTGCCGCCATTGAGGATTGGAAAAGATGTTGCGTCGGTGCGATGAAACAAAAGGTACACCGTATTTAATGGCAACGAAAATCGGAAGACGACAAAAGTTAGACAAGAGAGATGAAAGAAAGATTATGAAAGGCAATCTAACTTTAACAGCCAAACGTAAGGAGTGAATGCAGTCTTAACTGTGAGGCTTCAACTGATACGATACGCAGAGTGTGTTACTCGAACGGACGTATTGGCGATTAAAAAAAAAAAACATTAACCAAAAGGAAAACATCGAAATAGAAGATTGAAGTAGTCAAAAGAACATCTAAGCTTGGATGCTGAAAAGTGGCAAAAAGTAATTTTTAATGACGAATGCAAAATGAGTGTTACATTCTAATGCAAGAGTATATGTAAGAAGACCCGCGATAAAAAGAAGATCCCCCCCCACAAAGACGGTGAAAGGTGGTGGTGGTGGTTTTGGACACGTGGGGGTTGCATTAAAAGCAGTAGAAGAAAACTGGTAAAAACGAAAATCATATTTAGTTTTACTACAGTTTTTTAATTTAGTTTAGTTTTACTACAGTTTTACTGTCAGACTTCAAAGATGAAGAAATCTTTCAACAGAAAAAAGTGTTCCTCGCCACACATCATGTGCAACAAAAAGGTTTCTTGTGAACGAAGATGTTCAATTTTTGTAAGACTAATCCACCCAAAGCTCCGATCTCAATTGAATCATCGTAGTGAGAACTGAACAAACAAATGCTCCAATGAAAACTCGCTAATCTCCGTAAAGATGAATGGGAAAAAATCTGGATCTTGTTCTGTTCAATGCAACATGGAATTGAGAAAATTATTCGAGTCAAGACCAGCAACACTAATTAATAATTCCATTCTTTGACGTTATGTACTTTCTGTAATAATAAAGACCACTTTTGCAAAAGGAATTTCTTTTTAATTTTAGAAAAAAGTGAAAGGTAAAGTTTTCGCTGGTGACTCAGGATTTTCGCATGGCCTTTTTTTTCAAAATCACTATACTTAACATTCTCTATCATCCACCATATAGCGTTTTCAAAAATGCAGTAACTTTTTTTCTGGTCTCAAAGATCATAAAAAAGTACTGAGAAAAACATACTGCTAATCACTGTCGATTTGAGGATAACATTAACTAAATGAATTAATTTATTAAAGTGTCCCAAAAGTTTTGCAAGCCAGTCTATAAAAGGTGAACAAAAAAAATTTCTAAATCAGAACAGATCTCTTCCTGTATAGCAATCTCGTGAAGGTAAATGTATGATACCACAATTTCAGTGATATCAACTCATTTAGGAAAAAGAAAATTAATTATCTACCAGAATAAGGAAAGTTGTTACTTAATGCAATTAAAATAACAATTAAAATATACAAGATGGTCTGAAAGTCTTGTCCCCCCCCTACATAATATCATTTTCGATTTCACATGACTAGCATTAACGCTTACACACCTTCTCGATGTGTGACAGCATCAATAAAATTGAATAAACTGAATTCAGTACATGTGCTTTGTATTATATTATTTGTTGTTCTATTGTTCTCATTACTTTTTCGTAGGGGGGGGGTGACACAACTTTCGAACCACCCTGTACATTAATTAGGGACTCAATTTGGAAAAGGTTAGGTCTGGAAAAAAAAAAAAAAAAAAAAAAAAAAAAAAAATCAAGAATGAGTTATCTCCCTTGAAAACATGATTTTTACGTCATCTTCTTTGAGTCTTAAATTATCTCCCTTGAAAACTAGATACTTCAGTGTCTGTTTCATTAAAACCTTTAATAATTTAAAAGCGCTTTGGTACTTTGAATATTTAAATGCATCTGGGGGTAAAGTTCTGAGCCTCTCTGTCCAAATTTGACCAACAACTCACCTAAGACAGCAACACAGGATCATAATGGTTACCAACAAAGCACACACGATTATCACAATAAATATGATGCCCATCCTTCGAGTGGTTGACTTCACTGAAAAAAAGAAAATAATATAACAAAAACTTAAGTAATTTCATTAAATTTTGCATGAATTTATATGAATCTGGAAACAAAATTATAAAAGAGAATAACGTCAAATCATAAGAGCATTTACAAAAAAAAATTGCATATAAAGTTAAATCGATATTTAAACTTTTCCTCCCTTCATAACAATTAAAAATATTAATTAAATATTTAAATCTAAAGAGAAAAAGAATTTAATTAATATACTTTTAAATAAAACAGATTTTTTTCTTTTTTTAATAATATTCACCCAATACGAGGGTCAAGAGTCACTCAATGTAGAGTGTTTCTGAATGACTTTGTTGTATGAGCGGTAAGTGTAGGATTGGTTGGTTGATTTTGTTTAACGGCATATCAACATCTCTATGGGTTATTTAATATCGAAATCTAAATATTTTAACAAAATTTTATGCCTTCAACTAAATATAATTTATAAGCAATTGTATACCTTTAACTACAGATAAAATGTATTGTTAGTCATTTTGCTATAGAATGTATTGTTGGTATTTCTACTATAAATAGGTATTGTTGGTAATTTTGTATATAAATATGTATTGATGGTAATTTTACTATTTTCATTTTATTTTGTTTAGGGGTTCAGTATTTGTCCATAACTGGGACCCTAACAGGTGCTATCACCCCGGGTCAGGCAATTAAGAGATGCTTCCACACTCCTCAAAACCTCTAATCTCCCGATCAGAGACCTTGCTGTCGGATGTAGTTTATCGTCATACCCAGGACTGTAAAAGTAGGCGGTAAGAGACACAGTCTATGGGTATATGTGGGAACGGTAACGGTTAATACTAGACTTGAACAGGTTAAGAGTGTAATGGTCAGATGTTCGAGTGGATCTCCTTCCTAATGGAATACTAAGGGGAATGACGGTGATTCGGCTCGATGTATGTGGCGAGGCCGCTCTTAGTTGTGACGGATAAAGTTGATGCAGTTAAGGAATGTAGCAGATCTGAAAATTTTCTATGGAAATGGCGATAGAGTAGCGAGTTTTGAAACGTTTCGTCTTATAGACTGAAAAATTATTCATAACCTACGATGATTTTGGACTATCAAATACTGGAAATTTAATGTGAGCAGCTCCAGCCTAGATATGGCAGCAGAACTCGATTTTCGGCCTGATCTGGCTCATTTAACCGTACAGCATTTCAGGAGGAGTCAGGTATTTACTGAAACGACCTTTTTTATCATCTTTAATAACAGAGTGCATATACGTGTTCCATTGGAGGCCTGGGTGTGCTTATGTCCTAATACGCGTTTTAGCAATGAGGCCTCCTCGAGATAATGACCTTTCAATGCGACAGACGGAAATGTAGGAGCTTCTGGAAGATGATGGAATGTGACTAGTTTGGGTTTTGAGGTATTGAATGTAATCAACCAGATTTTACTCCCATCGAGTTAGATCAGAGGAGATATCAGGTTCTGGTCATCTAAAAGTTTGGCGTTGCATCCAGATGCACATTGCATCATTTCTATAGATATTCATAAAAAGATCGGTTGGCGAAATTTAAGTATTTTGAACACATAAGGCTAAACTAATGATAAAATGTATTGTTAGTAATTTGCCTATAAATAGGTATTGTTGGTAGATTTTTTATACGAAAATGTATTACTGGTACTTTTACTATAAAATGTATTTTTATACTTTCACAGTGTTTTGTTTTTGTTTGGGAGTTCACTATTTGCCTACAGCTGGGAACCTAACAGGCGCTACCACCTCGGGTCAAGATGGACCTGGAAACAACAGCAATTAAGAAATGGTTCAATGCTCCTCAAAACGTCCAATCTCCCGATCAGAGGACTTGCTGCTGGATGTAGTTTATCATCATACCCAGGATTAAGAAAGAAAGAGTGTAGACAGAGAAATCAATATCCCCTGATGACTGGCAGCTTTACTTCTAAAATGATCGTAAGATCATATCGACCATGTATTGTTGGTGTTCTTACTATAAATCTGTATTGTTGGTATTTTTATAGCTGGGATTCTAACAGGCGTTACCACCCCAGGTCAGGGTGGACCTGGGAACAACAGCAATTGAGAAATGTTTCGACGCCCCTCAAAACCTCCAATCTCCCGTTCAGAAGCCTTGCTGCTGGATGTAGTTTATCGTCATACACAGGACTAACAAAAAATCGGAGTATGCTCATAGGCTAATCATTATTATAAAGCAGAAAGGGGGTTGGACCGTAAAGCGTGTGTTATGGGACGTCCTGCATTTATTTCATGAGCCTTGGGAGACTAAACATTAACAACTATCTTCATGAATCTACCTGCTGGAAAGGACCGAGAAAATTATACCATAGCTGTATAGCAAAACCTATGTTACATCTTGTCACAAGTCTTTGATAAATCTAATTCCACTGTCCGAGTGATATATTTATTGTCTATTTTTACACTGATTCTATGACTAATGGCAGGATATCAGCAGTGGAGCGAGCAAATAGAAATCCATATTCTTGTCTCTGTTGAAGTGATCAACAGCCTTCTTGTTAATTATAACCTCAAAGTTAAACCTTTTTTTTTTTTTTTTTTTTTTGGATGATACTATTGTAAGCTTTATCTTCTCTAGCAACCGAATGCGTTATTTTACGACTGCGGGCGAAACCAGAACGAGATGCATGATTTAACTAAACTGCTAGAAGATGATCTTAAAAGTCTGAACATTAATACGATGAGCGATTTCGATTCTCGTTTATAGCGGTTCTACTCTCGTGGCTTGGGATAATTATTATTATTATGTGCAAAATGAAAACACATTCAAAATCTAGGTGACAAGATCTAAGTCACTTCCCCTTAAGGAACAGGAATGCTTGACAAAAGAAATTAACATGGCACTTTTCTACAAGAGCGTATGATTTCTTTAAGTCCAATCATTTGTTTGTATCTCGCTGAACAGGACTCGTCCTACGTGATCCAAATCAAACGGCTGATTTCTGCTCTGGGTTTATCAGTGTAACGATATAGCCACGGATGTTTCTCTGGCGACATCTTGTCTAATGTTATCTAAAAAAAAGCTGAGTACATTCGTTTACAATGTTACTATTTTCAATTTAGAGTACAGATAATATGGAGAAAGAAGTGTTTTCAATGGGTATAGGAAGAGATGCTAAGAATGTGAGCCTTGAGACAGTTGCTAGTACCGTGGGTTTGGGCGAGTTGCTAGGACTGTGGACATAGGAGGGTTTTGAGGAACGTGGGTCTGGGAGGGTTGCTAAGAATGTGAGCCTGAGAGGAGTGCTAGGAATGTAGGCCTGGTTGCAGCAGCGAGAAAAGTATCTGTCTATATCTCTGAAATGAGGTATTATGATTATTTACATTATTCGGGCTGTTATCCTCATCTTTATTTCTATATTCACAACTTTTTGGCCGTCGTACGCTCCGGCCTTCTTCAGGTGATTGGAATTTTGAAACTTTATTTCGTCCACCAGGGTAAATTGTTCTAGTTTCACGTGCCATGCCTCTTCCGGATGTCTCAGTTATTTCCCTTTAACGCAACTCTCAAGTTTGGTTCGCAACTGCTGTAGCCTGGTATTGAACTCACAACTCTTTGTATCTAACCAACGTCTTTATCCACTAGGTAATGTGTTCTTGAGGACACATGTCCAAGTGGATAAAGACGTGTATTATTAGGTTGGTGCAAAAATAATGACGTAATAATGTCGTTTTTTGACGTATTTTTTAACATCAAAAAACGACATTATTACGTCATTATTTTTGCACCAAACTATTATTATATTTATATTATATCAGGAAATAACTGAAACATCCGGAAGAGGCATGACACATGGAACTAGAACAATCTCCCCCCCGTGGACGAAATAAAAGGTTCAGTTCGAAATTCCAAATACTTAAAGAAGACCAGAACGTATAACGGCCGAAACGTTGTAAATATGGCAAGGAAGGTGTGAGAAAAAGTGTTGGAATCGCCACTTTGAAATGCTAAATAAAAAAAAAAAGTAGATGATTGCGATGTCAAAATGTTGTTTTTCTAATGTTAAGTGAATCCAAATAATTCATGCTGTCTCAGAAGATACACATCCAGTACAACGTCAGTAGGTCACTATTTCGTCTATCCTAGGTCGGGGGTATTATGAGCAAAACGAGAAGAAAACAACTACATTGGTATTTATACTAATGGCCATTTAATTAGATACAAGACAGCGGAGACGTCGTTACTGAAGAAATGGGTAAACGAAATACAACTTGATAATTGTAATTCTCCGTATATTTTTCTATACAGTGTGTGTATCGGAAAGTTACTATGCACTTTTCTAATCATATTTTTACATTTCAACTCAATATGATGTAAACAATGAAGAAGGTATATTTCTCGTCGAACACTTATTTCGAGAAGGTGTTAGATACACAGATTTGGTGCGAGGGTGTTTTGCTGATCAATTTTTAGATACACCTGTTCCCCATAGCAATGCAGTTCGTAATCTTGTTGATAAATTTCAGGAAACAAAATGAGTGGACGACGCCAAATGTTGTGGAAGAAAGGTAAATATATCGGAGGAGAAACTGTTGGATATTTCTAACAATATGCAGAGTGGAGGCATAATGGACAGCGGCTCGGATTGACGAATTGGTGGACAGAGTTCGAATTCCAGTCGGATCCATTAAATTCACTTACGTGCTAATACATTTGGGAAAGGTAAGAGTCCTCTTCTTCTCCTCCCCCCCCCAAGCTACGGGTAAATAACAGGATAGACCAGGTTCTATAAACTGGTCTAGGAGAAGGAAAACTCTGAATTCAAAATCTGGAGGCGAAACTTGATGGGCAGAAATATAACGTGTATCCTCGTCGTTTATCTCGTGGCAGCCTTTGAAATCAGATGCCGAGTTAGACTGGGAATGCACAAACTTTTCTCACTTAAATGAATTTCAAGTGCAGGTCATCCTACAGCACTAAATGAATCTTCTACTCTTTATGAAAAGGACTCATCGATAATGTGTCGATAGAATACTCATGCGTTCGCTAACGACACGAGAAGAGAATCTATATAATATCTACAGTAGAACAACGAAACGTTAAGTAGCAAATCGAACGTCGGTATATGTATATTTATTAATATATATATAATATATATATATAATATATATATAATATATATATATAATAAAAAGAAATAATAGTAAGATATATAATCCGGTGTTCTTAATTGATATTTTTATAAAACAGAACTAATGCTTTTACTTTAATTATATAATTAAATTTGAATTTTTTAGCTTCAGTTTTTGAAACATGGTAATTCCTGTGTAGTGAAGAAACCATATTTTAAATCAGTTAATTTATAATATATTTATTAATATATACTTATTAGCTTTGTCTAACCGCATTGAGCACTGATTTGTTTACACCTTAAATTAAATTAAGTAAATATTTATTCGCTTATCTGTGTATACTCGCTAATGCACATATACGCTTGCTAATATCTAGTTATTTGATTTATCCACAATAGTATATATATATATATATATATATATATATATTCCAGGATGCGACAGAAATACCTCCTACATAATGGTGAGACATTAGTGGCAATGGTGTCTTCATCAGCTAATGTCTTACCATTATGTGGGAGGTATTTCTGCCGCACCCTGTATATATTTGTTCCTAATTTCTTGAATGACAGCGGTATATGAAAATCTGAGAACAATACATGTTTATTATTCCTTTCTTTCAGTTATTCTGGTCCGTCCGTGGCATTAAGGTTTTGGTATACTAATGCATATATATATATATATATATATATATATTCGTCCTTTGACAGGATTCGAACCTGCATCCAATATATGTTTTGCTCATAATACCCCCGACCCACGATAGACGAAATAGTGACCTACTGACGTTGTACTGGATGTGTATCTTCTGAGACAGCATGAATTATTTGGATTCACTTAACATTAGAAAAACAACATTTTGACATCGCAATCATCTAATTTATTATATATATATAAAGATTGAAGTTTTTAAGCAGTAAATTCGACCTTGTCAACCGAACGCTCCTTTGTGGCCGAATCGGTTAGGCACGCCCGGCTAAATGGCGGTTCCGTATAGGATGCAGGTTCGAATTCTATGAAAATTTATCGGACATTCAGGCCGGTAAATGTTATTTAATACTGTTTATTATAAACAGAGCATTTACTTAAATACTTGTATCTATAAAAAGAACGTTAAACATAGAAAATGTCTTTAATAAATAAATTGTCGGACTTTGTCTATTTCTTAATATAGATAGATAGATAGATAGATATTGAGGTTTTGGTATATTAATGCCTATAATGTGGAAATGCAAACAGGAAATATTCTCTTTTCTAACCCCGCACTCATTAAAAGAAATATTAGAAAATTAAACAGGAATCCCAGGCGCGCTAATAAAAGCTAAAATGTAAACAAATAATTCTTCGCGATATCATTTGGCATGGAAGTCAAATTCTCGAAACATTACTGTGTAAATATTTTAAAATAATGGCAGCATAGTTTAGTAAATAACGTGGCTGCAAATTTTCTAAAACATAAAACACCATCAAAGGCAGAAAACGACACTCACTTTTCTGATTTTAAGAAAACTTATTTTTATGCTTTTTTTTTTATTATTCTTAGTCGGGTTACCGAATTCTGACAATGATGGCACATTGCCATCTTGTTCTATTTTATGACAAGCAAACAATCTCCGAGTTTTCGTAGTATATCAGTCAGTTATGTGTCATGCGTGATACACGCTGAGGCGATCATGTATCTATCGATACATGAATGACGAGGCAGATTTTTTTTCTGCATTAACATGCAGTTCTGCGGTAGACCAGTTGCGATCCAAGGCTATAGAACTCGGTCTGTTCTGTTATTTACCCATAGCTGATGGGAGAAAAAGAGAATTCATACCTATCGCAAGGATATTAACACATCAGTGAATGTAATGGATTCCTCAACCTTCAACCGCTATCCATTAATCCACTATGCCTCCTTTCTAGTATATACAGAAACAAATTAATTTTTAATTATTTTAGTTTTAAAAAAATGACTTCGCGTATATCTTCAGATAAGATTAAAACATACATACATACACATATATATATATATATATATATATATATGTGTGTGTGTGTAAGCAAATATATGGATATAGATCCGACAGTATGAAGAAAAATATACGGAAAAAACAAACAAAAAATCCTTATATGCAATTATGCTGTTTTAATGTTAATATAATGTCAACGTCGGACGTTTCGGTCCAATAAACCATCTTCAGGACATATTCATAAAATATAATTAACATTATCAATTCAACATGACAACATGACTGTCATGTTGAATTGATAATGTTAATTATATTTTATGAATATGTGCTAAATATTGCACGTGTACAAAGAAGAAATTTTAAATCTTGTAATGAAACGTATATAAATTCGACTATAAGACTGGTACATATAAATCAGCATGAGAAAAATGCAAATACATATGTTATATAAATTTCAGATTAATTGATATACTTAAAACAAAAAAAAACAATGCCTTAAACAAAACTACAAAAACTAAAAAATAAAAGAAATGATAAAAACAAACTGTATGCAGAAACACGTACATATAACTATACATATTTAATAATAATAATCAATATATCGAATAATAAATAAATACAAAATACACTGAATTAATAAATAAAATTGTTTGCACTATTTACATTGTTTGGACTGTTGTCTCCATTTTAACTGAACTCTCAAGTTTTTTTTGTTCACCTCTGCTGTAGCCAGATAACTGATACTGATGCATCCGGTAGAGGCATGGCACGGGGAACTAGAACAACGTACCTCGATGGACAAAATAAAAGGTCCGATTCGAAATTCCGATCACCTGAAGAAGGCTAAGGTTTACAACGGTCGAAACGTGAATATGGCAACAAAGACGAGGACAAGAGTCCGAACAATGTAAATAGGGTAAATAATTACAAGACCTCATCACAGACATAGAAACAAATAAATAAAAGTGATTTAAAAGTTAATAACCAAACCAATAGAACAACTATAAAAACATCGCCGCTTTCCAGCCCATAATTAGTTCGAATCAAGAGCCGTTATAATAATCTAAAATAACCGTTTCCGCCTATTTAATAAACCTGCAATAAGTGACCCTGTTACCCATAATGCCCTAAAAACTAACATATATAAATAGTCGAGCTACTATCTAACCCACATGACCTGAAGATTGCATTGAAGGATGAAACAGTCGGTTGACATTCGGTGTTGAACTGCATTCACATTTCTCATATTTACACAGTGGGGGATCTTCTTTGAAACTAATGAAGTTTAAGCATCAGGGTCTCTAATCCCTGAGGGTCATCTGAAGCAACTTTTATAATGAGTTTCTTATTAGTAAGTTCTTTTTAGAGGTATAGCCAATGTGTTTGAAGTAGATAATGTTGGCTTTAGAACATGCTCTAATATCCATTTCATATAGACTCAAAATTTCCTTGTAATTGGTCAAATTTCAAAATTTTCTTGGCAACTTGCAATGCCTGAACCACCAGCTGTATGGGCTCATTGAGCTCACCAGAATCTATTTAGAGCCTACATTTTGGCAGTTAGATCTTTGAATCTATTGTTACTGGTTGAAAAGGAGCCGGCATATCTGTTCAATCTTCAGGGCCACCAAAATTTAGGTCTGCCACTGTATTTACATACGCTCTATCCCCATCTATGTGTGTGTGTGTGTTGTAGTGATATGTAAATGATTACCTAATTAGCATATCTAAGGCATAGACTGTATAAATGCCCAAGGCCGTAAGGGTAGGGCAGCTCTCGGTATACGAGTATCGTATGCTGACCGGTATAGGCGTTAGCTTATCTGCCAATAATATTTACTCAAGCCACAGGGGATCATCCCTCCGCTCAGGCAGTATCTCTCATTCGGGATGGATTTATTATTCGGTATCCGAGGCATCCCCAAAATGGGATAAATCGATATGCGTGTTATTGCTCGGCGCCTGAGGTGGCCCCGAAATGTCAAGGGGGACTGGGTATTTTTCTGCGAGTATTGCCATCAAACCCACTTTAAACTGA
Organism: Acanthosepion lycidas; assembly: GCA_963932145.1. Lineage (NCBI taxonomy): Eukaryota > Metazoa > Mollusca > Cephalopoda > Sepiida > Sepiidae > Acanthosepion > Acanthosepion lycidas. The sequence continues at coordinate 103,945,470 of OZ010593.1, read as the reverse complement.
CCTTGTGTCACATTCGGCAGCGACATGGGCGCGCTGAAAAATCAAGCTCCTCTGTATGCGAAATAAACGATTGGTGGTAGACGGATAAAATACTAAGGGAATTTCACTCCTTAACATATTATATTGTCCGTAATACTTTACACCGAGTGAACCGATACTACACACTGATCCGTGGTACATTTTCTTTCCGATTTAATATCTTACAAAGCCTTTATTTTAAATTTGGCTCTGAAACAGGCAAAGCAGCTCAAAGTACGAGGGGGGGGGGCAAAAAGTAACCGAATTCGTTTTCTGTGTGACAAGCCCGTAGTAGTTCAGGCTTCCAGCGCTAAATGCCACTTGAGGCAACCCTCAGGCATCAGTGTGCTAACTGGTGTCATCGTAGGAAGACGTACAGCTCCGTGGTTCAAATTTGTTTTGAAATGCTTCACGCCTTTTCGTCTATTTTTATCATGGCTGAAAGGGTGCCTGTCGTAAGCTGAAAGAACAGTTGGAAGTTGATCCAGACCTTTTTTCGAAGGTCATCACTGGTGACGAAAGCTGGTTACGGCTACGACCCGGAAACGAAGCAGAAATCAAGTCAGTGGATAAAATCCAATGTCACCACGACCCCCAAAAAGCGTATCAAGTGAAGTTCAATGTCAAGACAATGCTGATTTATTTCTTTGATGTGAACGGAATTCTCCACAAAGAATTTGTTCCTCCTGGTCAAACTGTTAACCAGGCTTTTTATTTGGAAGTCCTGAAGCGTTTGCGAGACAAAGTGAAACTAAAACGCCCTGACATGTGGCAAAATGGAAGGTGGTGCTTGCATTGCCTTGAGTTTCTGACCAAGAATGGCATGACCCCACTTCCCCACCCTCCCTATTCACCCTATCTCGCCCCCTGTGACTTTTATTTTGTTCCCCCGAATGAATAAGTCCTCAAAGGAAAACGTTTTGCAGATACAGAAGAGATTAAAAAGAAAACGACGGAGTCATTAAAAAAAAAAATAACTTCACAAGAGGTTCCAGGACGGCTTTGAACAGAGGAAAACACGTCTTCAAAATGGAGAATACTTTGAAGGTGATAAGAATATAAACATGCAACAATAAATGAATAAAATTATGACAGAATTCCGGTTACTTTGGGGTCTCCCCCCCCACCCCGCCTCCGACCTTCGTATTTTGGAATTGAATGGAAATATCAGACTGTAGATCCGAAAACTGGTTGAAGCATTTTAAATGTGCTAACTTATCCTTTGATAGAAAGTCTAGAATTGGACTTGAATTCTTTTTCTTCTTTTATGCGTCTTGTCCCCTCAAGGCGTACGCGATCATGACCCTCTACATCTTCCTATCCCTTGTAGTTCCTAATAAGTTTTCTCTCTTTCTTATTTCTCCCAAACGCTGTTCTACCATCCATTTGCTTAATCTCATCAAGTATTGTTACGCGCTGCTTTCCTCTGTTCCTCTTTCCATCAATCTGCCTTGTGGGCATCAGGTTTTCCAAGCCCTCCTTCCTCATCACGTGCCCCAGAAACGTCAACTGTCTCTTCCTGATGTTAAGTTTCGTTTTTGTTTCCATTTTCTCCAAAACCTCCACGTTGCTCACATGTTCGGCCCATGGTATCCTCAACATCTTTCTGTAGAACCACATTTATGTTCCTTGAAGTCTCTTTTTTGTCCAGCATTCGCTGTCATACAGGAGGACAGATATCACGTAACAGTTCAATACTCTTTTCTTCGTTTCCAACGAAATTTGTCTGTCTCTTAATACCCTGCTTCGCTTTTGGAAGGCACCTTTGGCAATCCCCAATATGTCGTCGGATTTCAGTGTCGCACATTCTGTCGTCTGTTAGAACACATCCCAGATATTTGGATTTCTGTACCTGTTTGATTTTAGGATGCCTGATTTGTAATTTGTACTTTGGGTTCATCCTTTTGCTGATAACAATGCACAGTGTTTGACAATGATCCGATTCAGAACTTTCAGAAGGACAATTATGGAAACGTATCAGATGTAGAACATCGCATAAACTTTAAAAAAAAAAAAAAATTAACGTAGAGGACCTCGCTCGAGAGTTTTCCCCGTAGATTAAAAGCGAAAATACTTTTGATACATAAGAAATATGCAAAAATAAAAAAAATAAAATCTTCCTTACCGCGCTCACATCTGGATCCGCGGAATTTCCGTGTACAAATGCAAGTCGTTTTCTTCAACAGGCTCTGATCGATAAATGATTCCAAACAATTGCCTTTGTTATTACACGGCGAAGTGTCACAGCTTTCCACGTCTGAAGAGAATCAGAAAACCAATTTCATAATGATTCACGTCTCATTAACTGTACAACTTGGGTACGGGAAAGCCAGATTGGGTGACTATTCAAGGACCAACGCCCTTCAATTTTCAATTTCGATACTTGGGGCTTAAAGCGGTTATTTTTTTTTAAATCCAACGCTCTTAAATTTTAAATTTCGCTATTTATGACTTTTGGGGATACTTTTGAAAATAAGAGAGAAACTAATTTGGGCGATTAATGAGTAAAAATTTCGTGGCGTTTTTCTTTCAAGGAACTTTCGATTGGCGATTTGTCACTCAACCTCATGTGTAGAACTGTTTCTCAGAGCTTAAATTAAATAAATCTTTTCTGGTGAACTTAAAAATTCTTACAGCCTAAATATGCATTTCTTATATTCGTTGATCTAGTTTATCGGTGTCTTGAAACACAGAATTATTCATCGTCCTTGGACTGGAAATATATTCCTTATACAACACCAACTGATTACGTTAAAGGGTATATTATTAGTGAAATAATGAATTAGTGAAATTTCAAATTGAAGAAACGTCAATTATTGGCGGAAAATAAAACTTTTAAACAAAACGACCTCATTTCGATTTTAAACAAAACGACCTCATTTCGATTTTAAACAAAACAACCTCATTTCGATTTCGTTTCTAGTGGAGGAGAAATTTCTCACATTAGTAACCATTTTACAGTTGTAGAGTTGCAAATAAATATTTAACTTTTGGATTTTACAAGCACACTTACCTAAAGACAATCCCGTCCCTGTTTTGAAAGGAGGCCAAATGCAATGATAGAGACCATTGTCTGTTTTCTGTGCAGAATTAACGTGGAGAACGTCTCCTGATGCTTGAAATCTGTAGAAGAGAGACAAGTTTATTATCGACTGAACAATTGACTTTATCATCTGCGCATCTAGTGTGAAACTATTGCAGCTCAATACTACTCAACTGGAGTGCATTCAAATGCGTGTTAACCTTCCTGATAGAATGAACCTCGAGTCAACGTTTAAAAATCAACCAGATCGTAACTGGAGAAGGTTTTGTTTACTGTGACGCAAAGGGATTAACAAACATCTAGACATTATATGTAATAATGAAAAGCGCTATATTTACTTTTTGTTCTTCTATCCGTAAAAATAGATTCGCCCGTTTTTAGGTAATTATCAGCAATTAAGTCTCGCTAAAAAATGAATAATGTGTAAATCCGAGGCCTGCTCGGTGCGAAGTGACTAAGCCTCGGGTTAAAATAGAAATGTTAAAATGAATTTTAAAACGTTAAATATCAACCGACAGCCAGGTGTCAGTTGCCAAAGCTCGGTTACGAAATCTGACTTCAAACGCCTATTTTATAATCGCCAAATTGGGCAATGAAAAGTTTTTATGGTTTGATTTATATCTTCAGCTGAAGTTTTAACATTTTTCTCGCACTAAAAATATCACTGCGAATAAAACTCGTCGTTGTCATCCGCAGGTGAAAATGGATCCAAAAATGCCAAAACCTCGAGAGAACGCTCGTAGTCGACGTTATAAAAAAAACCCAGATAACCACGACTTATCTTGTGGCTAGCTGCAACGTTTGAAAATTCTAAATCTTTTAAATAATAAAATCAACTAACTATAAGAATCAAACAAATTTCGATTCTGTTCATAATTTATTAATAATTAACTTAAAAGTACGCAATCCGTGTGGACTTTTAAAGTACCTCCTGCGACTGGGGGTATTTGGGCCTCCAGCCTAAAACTAAAAGGGACCGTCTGGTCCAGCAATGGTAATTTTGAAAAAAATAACTTTGAATTCTTCAATTCGCCCCATGGAACTTCAAAACCTCACTTTAACTCTGATTCTGGCTATAAGTCCAATTCCGGCCAAAAGACCGATTTATGCCAAAATTCCAATGCAAGCCGAAAATTGAGTTCTTCAAATCACAAACTGCGTGCAACTTCAATTGAGTTGAGTTCTTCAAATCACACACTCTGCGACACTTCAAAACCTCACGTCATGGAACCTCTTGCTTTAACTCTGATTCCTTGGCATTTTTAAGAAATAAAATCAATTTCCTCAATTCACAAAGTTTTGGTGAAGATATTTTAAACTGAATTTAAAAACTAAATTTTAAATTCACAAATTTTTTGTGTTACTTTAAAGTCAATATAAATTAAAAACTTTTAAAATTTGAATTTTTAACACTTCTCTCCTCATCCGGACGCAAATTCCAGTGCCAAAATGAAGGGCAGATTTTCAATCCTAGGATCATTCTGATTCCAAAAAGGTATAATATATCTATGCAGAGCAAATGTGGCCGTAGTTAGAGGGGGTTTCAGACACACGAACGGACAAACAGAATTTGTCGTCTATTTATTTATTTAGAAGGCAGATTTACACATATAACTAGCTTAAAAGAAGCAATCCGTGCGGACTTTCAAGCGAGCTCCTGAGGAGGGCTAAAACTAAAGAGACTCTCTGGTCTAGCTTAGAAAATAGCAATGATAATCTTGAAGAAATAACTCTGAATTCCTCAATTCGCCCCATGGAATTTCAAAACTCACTTTAACTCTGATTCTGGCTATAAGTCCAATTCCGGCCAAAAACCGATTTAGGCCGAAAATTGCGTTCTTCAAATCACAAAATTTGCGGAACTTCAAAACCTCGTGTCACAAAACCTCTCACTTTAACTCCGATTCTTTCCCATTTTGAAGAAATAAAATTGATTTCCTCAATTGACAAACTGAATTTAAAAGAAAAAATAAATTCACAAAGTTCTTGTGTTAATTTAAACTCAATCTAAATTAAAAACTTTTTAAATCCCTAATTTTGTCCATTTATTTTAAAATTTTTAACTGTTCCTTCCTCATCTGATAGACAAAGCGCCAGATAAAGGGCAGATTTTTCCCATTCACTCCAGGTTTTCCTTTATCGATTTGGTCAAGAGATAAGTTCTAGCCTATGTGCCGTGACGTGATTGGGTGAATTCAACAATGACTTACCTGCTTTTCGTTTTATTAGATGGCCGAATGACTTTACCAAACGGAGTTATCCATATCAGGCTTAAATGTTTCATGTTGACGTTCCGGCCATAACATCTCAGCCTGGCGTCCCGACCTTGCAGTATTTTCAGTGTCGATCCTTTTTCGGCTAAAAAAAAAAAAATGGAACCGTTGGTAATAAATTCGATTCATAAAATACGAACAATAAATTAATGAAGCAAATTTTTAAAGTGAACAATGCCAGAAAAGCCGGATGGTTATGGTTAGAAATGTCCGAAGGTTTCAGGCAGATCCTAATGTTTTAAATGGAAGATTAAAAGGCGGGGGTTCTATAGAAAGAAAGTAACGAAATTAAAAGAAAAATAGAAATATTAAGAAAACGAAAAAATAAGAACAAAATAAATAAATAAATAAATAAGTAAGAAAGAACTTAAAAGAAAGAATTTAAAAGAAAGAACTTAAAAGAAAGAATTTAAAAGACAGAAAGAAAGAAAACTAAAGCAAAATTAATAGGAAAGGAAAGACAGAAAGAAAACAAAAGAAAACTAAAGAAAGTTATGAACAAAAGAAAGAAAGAAAAAAGAAAGAAAGAAGGAAAGAAAATTAAGACAGAAAGAAAACTCGTTTCAACTCCTGAGGAACTTTATCAAGGTAAATGTGTTTAAAGTTTCTCAGATGACAAATGCGTTGGTAAAGAAAATTGGTCCTTTTATCTTTTATTTATATTACCTTTACAGATATATTTAATTTATATCTGAATTTTTACATATATATATATATATATATATATATATATGTGTGTGGTCAGTAACTTCTTTCCGAGTACACCCGACTGCAAAGGAGACTTGCCAATCCCTGTTGTAGACGCCTGTTCAGGAATACTTGTGTTTGTCTAACGCTCACATAGCCCACCTGTAATTTATACTGTAACTATGCTGAGTCAACTTTACTTGCAGTTTGTAGGAGACAGTGTATAATCTGACATGATCAGCAGTTTAAACAAGGTCAGTACGCTCAAACCTTCGAGCACGATGACTTGTGACTTCGTGTTCGCACAACGATAAACTGTTGCCGAACAGTTCCGTCGACCCTATTTTACTCACAGGTCTTGGGGGAACAACACGTGGGATAGTTTTCAAGCATCTTTTCCAACAGTGTCTTATTATGTGATCGCTTCCCCTAGACTGATAACATCAAGGATTTCACTTTCTGATAGCTTGGTGATGGTGAGATTCGAACCGAGTCTCATGGTCGGACAGTGAACGTTCCAATCACTCGGCCATACAGAAGAGTCAAAGGTAATGGAATGTGCGGCTAGTATCGTGTAGGACACCCCCACGCCCTCACCTATAGTCTGGCAGCAACACGACGTGGCCTTGATTTCACAATGTTCGTAGGCCCTCATGACAGATGTTAGCACATTGTCATCTGCAGTTGCCTTATATTTATAAGTGCAGTTTCTTGCAGCCGAATAGATCCCCTCCATCACATCCCGGAAATGCCTGATCGCTTATCGGCCTTTTGGCTGGGATCAAAACACAGTATCTGTTCTTTCCTCATTTGAGATGAGATAAGGCGCTAGATCCGACGGATTCCAACCCCCTACGGTAACACCTCCTCAAGAGAGAGGGTGGGCTTGGTGTAATATCGACGCCAGCGTGACAGTGGTCACAGGGACTGGGAAATTTTGCTCTTTAGCCAATATACACAGTCCAACAAACTTGTCTTTCGTAGTTTATCAAATTGCGATAACACTGTTTACTGTAGGGGGAGGACCCTAAAGGGTGCTGTCTATCGCAGAAAACCGACTAGATTGGCGGCCCTTAAACAAGAAATTGAAAATGCATGTGCAGTAATCCCATTGGGCACCACTTTGGCCAACGTTACCCAAGCAGTAGTTAGCCATACTAATAAATATCTGGTAGCTAAAGGCCACCATTTTGAGCATCTCTTGTGATTGTAGAGTCTAAAAGGTAACTTGTATTAATCTCGGGATGTTCAAATAAATTTAGTATTACAATATCTATATAAGTGTTTTTCATTTCCTGAAGTGTGTATACATTTTTTTGTCGGACTCTCTCTCTCTATATATATGCATGCGTACGGGTCCCGCAGGAAAAAAGATCTTTTGTCACATCTTGCCTTAGTGGGAGTGGGTGCAGATAAATAACACATAATTGGGCTCATATCATATAACGTTGTAGTTACAGCATTTGTCAGAAGTCTCCAGAATGTTCCTCAAGTCGGTTTCTGTTGGATTAACCCATCGTCTTGGAGTAAAGACTTCAGAAATAGGCACAACGCAACAGTCATCGGTCAATCACGTATATATAAACAGCGGACCCGATTTCTATGATCTCTTGTGGGGTCTGTGTCCCACCCGACCCCTACCATCAGCTGGAAACAACTGGAATCGTCCAACAGTGTCTCTTGGTCACAAGCCGTGGACAATATATGCCTAACTACTCCTACACTGGATGTAGGAGCGATTTGAACGAAAATTCGAGGAATGGTAAATATTTCCACAATTTCAGAAATTGAATATACCATCCATCTGATATACGTTATCATGCCTCGTTTAAGCTGCAATAATTCACGTCACTTTGGTATGAGTAGGTTAGCCTGTGTTCACACTGATTCACTAAATGTCAGACTAAAATTGATATATCTGAGCATTTCTATGATCTTGTAGCAATATGAGTCAGCTGAATTCTTGTTAAATTGAAAAACAGTGGGACCTGTCATACAACTCCATATGGAACATTTACTTTCAACCGATGGTTATCAGTAAGTGAAGTCCACTTCAAAGTATAGAGCAAGAGGCTAAGACTGAGAGAGAGTCACGGAAGGAAGATTAATTACATTTTAGATGAAGATGACAAGACAAAGAAAATTCTAAACTGACCATCCTACGAAAAGGCAAACAGAAACACCAAAGTGGGCCTCGCAGAATGGACATAGAAGACAATCGTGCAGAAGAACTGTGCATTTCTCCCGCTACTTACGCTTCATCTCTACTTCGCTCGCTTATAGCAGTAGGTTACAACCCAAGAATAAAATCTGGTTTACTATTAAATTGTTATGTTTTTCACTCGTGGGTAACAATCTGGCCGAAGGGTAATTTTTAAGCCGCTAGCGTTTGGTTGAAAGAAACGAACCTGGTCTATGGCTTGAGCTACAACACAACAGCGTCAATAATGACGCCATTTTATCATTACCTTTACATACTGCTATCCTATGACTTTTGGCACATCAGTGTTTGTGCGTGTGTACGTCTGTGCATAAATATAATGTCACCTTGCTACAAGTAAGTGAGCCTTTGTTCACACTGATTCAAAAGATGTCACATTTATGTGTGTTTACATAAAAGAATCACAGTTGAGGCAAAGTTCTGGCTGACTGGTTCTCAACGGGTAAACAATTCAACAGGAAAATATAAGACAAGGTGAAAAAGAGATGTGACGACGCCTTCACCAAGTCACGACAAAGAACTGCACTATTTATTAAAAACACATAATCGGCCACTGCGCAGTTCCATTCTGAACATTAATACCTTCCGTCAGGTATTCTCAGCACAACATGTGACACTGTAAATCAAGAAATGTCAAATGGCTTTACAAGTTCAGAAATCGAATGTCCTATCCATCTGCTACTCGCTATCATGCCAGTTAAAACTGCAATAATTCATGTCACTTTGCCATTGAGCAATGAAGCTTGTGTTTACATTGATTTACGAAATGTCAGAGCACAATTTTTTTAATCACTTCACTCCAAGCAAGGCAATAAAGTCACTAAGACGCAAGAGGGTTACTGAATGTTAGAGATTATGAGAAAAATACTATTAAAGAGAGAGGATAATAAAGGAACAAAAATTAAGACAAAAGATAACGATTGACATTCCATTCAATTTTTTAAGATGAAAGTTGACTGAGAAGCAAGAAGTCAGAGAAAAGTTCCACAATCAAGAAGAGAAGATATTGTTAGCATAGAACTTACGGTCACATCTAGTCATTTCAGCTGTAAAATGATAAGATATAGCCGCCAATCTGGTACTGCGCTTAAATACATAAAGTCTAGGTACCATAGAGGAAAGTTCATCCGAACAATTACTATAAAATATTTTTAGAAAAGGCAGAGGGAAGCTACGTTACGACGAAGGGAAAGGGACTGAAGCCGAGATGCCGGGTCAGGACCAATAACATTGCAATTTCTTCTTTGGATTTTATCAACAATCTCTAAATATTTAACCAGAGCACCAGACCAGATGTTGCAGCAATATCCAAAGCAAGGACGAGTGGTAAATTTATATATATATATATACTTCGGGTTGGGTCCACGCTGATCATACTTTAACAAATGTGATTTTATGGATGGGATAATAAGTTATAGCCTTATTTTTTTTTTTTGTTCTTGTTACATATATGTGGGACTAAAGTAGATTCCACTCCCTGTTTTTTTTTTTTGTTTTTTTTTTTATTATTATTCAAAGTGGTCATTCTCCCAGAGGGTTTTCCAACTAATGTTCAAGAGCACAGTCTGTTGCTTTAGATATCTCGAGGGCGTTTAACAGGATTTGGAATTCTGGTCTTCTTCACAAGTTGAAGTGTTAGGGTGTTTCTGGTTATTTCTTTGATTTGATTTGATATTTTATTTTTATAAAACCGCGTAATGAATGTTGTCTTGAACGGCCACTCCTCCAGATCTTTTTGCATTAATTATCCTTGGACTCACTGTCACGTGTGCAACAAAAGAAATAAGATAAACAACAGTAAATGACAGAAGACCAAATACGTTTTATAGTAAACAAAAAAAGTTTTTATTATCATTTTAGTGATTATGGCAAGTGGCTAAAAAAGGAAAAAAAACGACAGGCAAGAAGTTAGAAATAGTCGGGAGTTGCTGGGGTTTTGCGGTCTAATTTACATGTCAGATCAGCGAATGGTAGTAAACGGACTGCTCTCAAGAAGATTTGTACGGCAACTGGCTTCGCCAACCAACTCGCTTAATTATGGCGCCAACCCACGAATACGATACGAATACCCGGATGAAAGACCTCCACTTGTAAGCTCATCCGACCATATCAAAAAGTCCTTTGAAGTCTTTTAGCTAAATGACCAGAATTCATCCATAAAAATAGATTCTCTTAAAGCTCACCATTTTCATCAATGATCTTCCCGAGATCATCAGTTCCCAATTTAATATCTATGCTGATGACACAACTATCAACTCCTGTTTTAACAGTAAATCTGATAGGTTCAGTAGAGTGAAATTGGTAGGTAATCTTCGAAAATGACTTTCAATCTCTCTATAAATCATTTTAAAGAACATATTTTTTCTTTCATCAGCGTGACTGATGCTAACATCCGGGAGAGTGACTCCCTGCGTCTTCTTGGTATGAAGTGGAAACATTATATTGAATCAATTGTTAAGTTTACTGGTAAGAAAGAAGATTGTCTATGTCGTGCGAGGCAGTTTTGCTCGTTAAAATCTATCTTGCATATTTATAAGTAGCCACTCTCTTGTTTTTATTTCTATTTAGTGCTGATCAGTGTTATTGTTCGTTTATTTCCAGTACCTAACTAACTCGACGAGACATCCCTAGAGATGATCAGTGGAACGAGAACAATCTACCGCAGTAGTTTAAACAAAGGATTCGGTACAGATTTCTCTGTAGGTTACACAACTCGATATACGCCTGAGGAAGGCCGAATGAGACAACGGCCGAAACGTTATGATAACAACTAAGATGAGGACGATATTCCGAATATAGTGGAAATGCTAACAATTCATCCCAGAAATTCAGACAAAAAAAAACATGTTTGCCTTGTTAAAAATGCATTTAAAATTTATTTCATGTGTCGCGTTGCGGCATTTCTTAGCTTGTATTGCATTTTTGTTTCTTTCATTTTTTTAATCTCTGATTTTGTGTCAGGCACAGACCGAAAAGTATTCAGCACTGATTCGAGTGTGTGTGTGCGTGTGTGTGTGTGTGTGTGTGTGTGTGTGTGTGTGTGTGTGTGTGTGTGTGTGTGTGTGTGTGCACTTCAAAACCGCCAATCTCCTGATTAGAGGCCTTGCTGCCAGATGTACTTTACTCAGGACTAGAGTTTATTTGTTTTTTGTTTTTTTAATCATTTCACCTCAAGCAACATTGTAGTTATCAGGGAAGCAAGTAAACGGAAGGGAGTTCTACAGGCAGAAAGTGCGAGAAAAGAAACTGTTGGACTAGAAGTGGCGGTTGCATTTTACTAGTGTGCGTGTGCGTGTGCGTGTGTGCATATTCCGTTGATTCATAAGTTGGTTTGGTTGATTTATTTTAGCAACATATCAACCTCTATAGGTAATTTAATGCCAAAATATTTTGAAAGCAATCGTATGCCTTCAACTACAGATAAAATGTACTGTTGGTATTTTCATCATAAAAATGTATTTGTATACTTTCATAGTGTTTTGTTTTTGTTTTGTTTTTTTTTTGGGGGGGGGGTACTATTTGTCCTTAGATGTGACCCTAACAGGTGCTACCACCACGGGTTAGGATGGACCTGGGAACAAAAGCAATTAAGAGGAGGTTCTACGTATCTCAAAACCGCTATTCTCCCGATTAGAGGCCCCCTTGCTGCCAGCTGTAGTTTAGCCATGTTTGTTTTTTGGAGGGTTTTTTCTGTTTTGTTTTTTTATCATTTCACCCCAAGCAGGGTTGTTGTTATCAGGAAAGCCACTAAACGGAAAGGAGTTCCACTCTCAGGAAGTGCGGAAAAAGAAACTGTTGGACTAAAAGTATCAGTTACATTTAGCTATTTTAACAATAAATTGTGGGACCTAGATGCCAATCTAGTAGCACGCTTAAATTCATGTAGTCGGGGAACCAGAGAAAAAATCTGATCAGAGCAGTTGCCATGAAAATATTTATAGAAAAGACAGAGGGAAGCCACGTTACGTCGGTGAGAAAGTGACTGAAGTTGAGATGCCAGGTCAGAATCGATTATATTTCACATCTTTCACGGTGTGTTTATAAAGTACAAATGTGTAAAACGCAAAGGAACGAAAGTTTATTTCTCATACGGAAAAATTATGTTATTTTTCAATATATTTGCTATCTTTAAAAGTTAATACTGTTTTCAAGTTCACTAAACACAATTTACGATTGTCTTACGAGTTGTAAGACTTGATTATTAAAAATACGACCTTACCTTGATGACAGGCCTTGGCAATACACATTCTTTTTTCAACGTACGACATTTTACATTTCAGATTATGCGGCACACAAATCCGCTTGCGTGACTGAAAACCGACGTTACAAGTGGTTGTACAAGGGGACCAGCGGCTCCACGGTGTCCAGTGACCCTCAACTTCAGTGGACGGTTTCTTTGTAACTTTCTTTACAACTAAAATGGTAAAGAATGTCGGTTAATTACTGAAAACTGTTAACAAAGGTGAATTCAGAATTTTAATCTTCGGGCCTCGTAAACTAGCTCTACAGAATCACAAAAAAAGAACGGTAACAAAAAAAAACAGAAACCACATCACTTGAGGACTTTCAACAATTCGTAAAATGAATAACACACGTAACTCGAATAATAATATGTTGAGATTCCACCCTACTTCAAACAAAAGGTTAGGAAGGAATTGGTCAGTGAATGCAGAAAGTTTCCACATAAGAAAATGGTTAAAACTGCCTTGAGGATGAAATGGAACTAATATCTTTAATTTAATTTAATTTAAATACAAAATTAAATTCGAAGCTTTCAGCTTCCATTTTTGAAACATGGTTAGAACTGTGTAGCGAAAAAAACATATTTTAAATCAATTAATTTATATTATTAATGCTCTGTAAATTTACGGTGAGCACTTTTTTGTAAAAATAAAAATATCTATAAGAACACCGGATTATATATCTTACTGTTCTTTCTTTTTATTTATATATACATATATATATGCGCGCTACTTAGTGGAAAGTGCTCAGTATCTGTGATAGAGCTAACATATTCAGTTGTATGGGTAGTAGTTTGTAAGCCCAGGTTTCGCACTTTTTCGATCATCAAACTGGGTTATTTTTTTCAAAAGTAGATCTATTTATGCTTATTTGTGTTTGATTATTTGTGTGTGGTGAAGGGGGTAATTTTCTTCTGTGTTTGTTTGGGATGAAACTCTCACATACAGGTATATGCATTAAAGTTCGTACAAACACACCCATATAAAAAAAAATATGAGGTTAGGCGCAGATATACATCCATGGGTTCGAGCATACATATATAAGCAATTGTCATTCTATTGCGATGTCGAAACCTTAGCGTTACATATGTAACAATGTTCTCTTAACAAGGAACAGGTGAAGGTGGGGGTCTTGATGCTTTTCAGATCAGCCCTCGGACACTACCAGCATTTTTACCAACACTACCACCACCACCACCACCATAACAATTAGTACAGCCATCAACATTATTATTTTGGGACGACTACTATTGCTTTCGCTATTAGTACTGTTCTTACCACTTTAAGAACAATTAATTCATAACCACCACTGCCACTATTAATACTGCTTTTTATTATTGTCATTACTATTATTATTATTATTATTATTATCATTACCATCATCATCATTATTGTAGTTCCCACAACTATTATCATAATTGCCATTGTTACTATTGTTATTTTTATATTGCTTTTATTGTCATTATTATAATTATTGTCTCCATCATCATTCAGGCTAATTTTACTGTTTATCATAACACATCAATTATTATTGATATATCAATAATAATATCACAGTTACTATTACTCTCAACGTAAACAGAATCGTCAATAAAACACCAGCATCATCATCACCATGTCCACAGACAAAACCTAATTTAACCAACGGGGTGATAGTGGACCCAGATCTATGACCATACGCGTCTACATATATGTGTGTATGGATGAGCGAATGTGAGCATGTCTGACAGAGCGGACCTTATAGTCTGGTAGGTATCAATGTGCCCTGGGAAGAAAATGTTACCTAGCTAAATATTGTATTTTTAGAAAGGTTAAAGGTCTCCGCTTTTGAAAATTGAAAATTCCTCATTTGGACCACCTGGGTAAATTTAGTTATGGGGGGTAATTTGCAAACCAGATTTGAAATAAGGAACCTGAAGTAAAACGTAGCCGTATTTCAGCATTGATCACAGCTGGCATGTATCAATAGGCATGTGTATATAGCAATGAAACAGTAGATAACAAATAACAAATAACAAATAACTAGCAGCTCTATTTGCCTCTTTTGAATGAAATACTGAGCAAACAGCCACAATTTACAAACCAATAATTGGACTGTCAAATTGAATTTGACAGACAAAACAGTCTGCAGGGAGAGATAGAAAGAGAAGAGGTGACAGGCGGACAAATATTTTAGAATTCTTCCTATCAACCCATATATTGGTCTCAGACCTTGCTCTCACTGTGTGAACCTTTCAAGATGGTCACGTGATATCTTTATATTTTGAAAACCAGACAACAAAGTTTCATATCTCAGGAAGCACTGATGCTGAGAACATGAAATTTTGCCTGTTTTGTTAACAGAGACAAATTGCCATCCGAATTTGATCATCGCTACCATTATCTTCACTTATCTTCACCCTTCCGTTTTTGGCGTCCTGGGTAAGACGTTAAACTACATCCGCGTCCTGAGTAAAGACGATAAACTACATCCACCAGCAAGGCCTTTGATCAGGAGGTTTTGAGGAGCATGGAACCACCTGTTAATTGCTGGTGTTCCCAGGTCCACCCTGACCCAGGGTGGTAGCACCTGTTAGGGTCCCAGTTATGGGCAAATAGTTAACTATTACCAGCAATACTTTTTTGAAAAAAATTATTACCAGCAATACAATTTTGAAGGAAATATATTACCAGAAACAGATTTTTGACAAAAATATTACCAGCAATAAAAAATTTTTGTCAGCATTAAATAACCCATTGAGGTTGATATGCAGTAAAACAAAATAAACCAAACCAATCTAAATCAAATACATACTCTATTTAACGAATCTATCCTAAAAATGTTGTCGGCATTAAATAACCCATTGAGGTTGATATGTCGTTAAACAAAATAAACCAAACCAATCTTCCGTTTTTGGCAATCTGGTCAGTAAAATATAGGACCTATTCGAAGAAGACTTGATTGTCTTGTGTGCTCCGAGCAAGGTATGACGAGAGAATGAAGAAAACAAATACATAGAAATAACTCATTACATCAATTAACCGACTAAGCAACTTGAGGCGTGAAAGTCCTGTTTTACTAAGCAAACTGATGGCTTACCCTGACAATGTTGGTGCTTAATTTTTTTTTTTTAAGTGTATATATCTTTTCACGTGCTTCGTACAAAAACAGAAAATTATAAAATGTGAAATCTTTAATTCAAAGACTATCGCAAAAATACTAGGCCCCCCAAAAATATCATTCCATCAAAAAATGGTTATAAGACACTACAAATAAGTATTGAAATGTTCCCAACTCCACGGTCGAAAATATCAAACACAACAATGTAAATGGCCTGATATAACTCAAAATAAACGTTCAAATAAATTAGTATCGTCTTCCCTCATCTTCTTCTTGTAGAACTAGACTAATATTGCTGCACTTGGTACCCCCCACCCTCATTGGATGCTTCTATGAACATCAGACTATGTTTCCGGCAAGAGAAGATTCCTTATGCTGCAAGGAATCTTGGATAAAATGTTGCAACATTTAATTTGCATAACAATTCTTTTGGTAATTGAATTAAAAAATGAAAAAAAAATTATGTAACACGTTTCATCCTTTTAAAGGACTTCATCAGGCTAAAGTCATTTTCTTATTGTAAACGTGTAGGGGAGGGGAGAAATATAAACTTAGACGTCGGTTATAAGAGGGAAAACGCTAAGTTTTACATTTTTAATTTTTAAATTTCTAGCGTCCGATTATCCAACACTGTTCTGATTTATAGACATATATATAGATATTCGCCGAGAAAAATTTGTAAAAATACATCTTAATATTTCATCTGTGTTATTTATTTGTATTTCAAATTTTTAAAATTGCTGTGTATAAACCAAGTTTCTATCGATAGATTTTTATTCATGGTGTTTGTATAGAAAGAATTTAGCTCTATTTTTCCAAATTCATTTGTAATAAATTTTATATAATTAAAAAAAGTATATAAATTTTTTTTATAAAATTCGATAAATATTTTAGACCCAGCAACTTTAGTTACGATCTTATTTCTTGCAGTATTCATAGTATTGTTGTTGTTGTTTGACATTTCACATTACGACAAATTAGTCACGTGGAGCCAAAAAAAATACGGAATTATCTAAATCAGTCAAAATCATCTGTTTAATTAGATTTTAGATTTTCTTCAAACAGTACAGAGTATTTCTGAATTAATTTATTATTATTATTATTATTATTATTATTATTATTATTATTATTATTATTAATATTAATAGAGACATTAAAATTTATTTAAATGTTTCTCTCAGGGCCAGCTCTATATAGCTATCTCAAGAATATAAAAGGTGTTGGAAAGTGAACTTTGTATTAAAGGAAATTTAAAAAAAAAAAAAACAGATGTCTTGCCGAAAATGTTATTTACACAGAAATTTTATAGAAATAAGAGAACTTCTATTACAGCTGACTTTTTCTTAGTCCTTTACCAGTATTCTGCTAGTGCTGATAAAATTGTATACAATGCTACTTACTCAACGCTGCTCTACAGCAAGCTAAATCAATGATGATCTTAACCGACTAAAAAAATCAATAGCTTGCTAGCAAAAACGGCCGAGTATTGATTGAAAACTTGAATATGACTTTTTGTCCATCGTCTTTCAGTCGATTGGAAAATGAAATTGATAAAATGAAAATTTTATGCAATAATCTGAAAAGAACAAAACATACACACGCGCAAGCGCGCTCGTTCATTGTGATTCTCTTGTAGAATAGAACACCGTGGCGAGATCGTAGCAAGCTAGACGAGCAGGCTAAATACTAGCGTACTGAATTCGACCCTCACTAAGTGGCCCATACAAGTAATAGACTAATTACAGATAAATAAAACTCAATTCAATTTGAGAAAAATTAGCTTAACAACCCACCGTGCACTGATTCGAAAACAACTTTCTGCTTAGGGACTAACTTTTTATGGTCACTGTCGCCAACAGAGATTTCTGGAAAAAAAATGAATTAAAATGAATGCCAACATTGTGTACGAAAAATTAACATCATTAAAAAGATAATTCATAGTTTGTTTTTTGTCTTTTTTAACAAAAATTAGATGACTTTTTAAGACTACTCAGGCTATCATCTATAAAAACGTCATTTTTTATTACTCATTAGTAATTAAATGTTTCACGGTCTTCATTGTTTTTGTTTTTTGTTTTTTTGTTTTTTTGTTTTTTGTTTTTTTGTTTTTTGTTTTTTTCTATACGTACCTTTGAGAAAGGCAGACGGTTTGTGAAAAAAATTGTTACATGTGTAAATCTTTTTGTGAATTGTTGCGGATCCATTTTTGAATTTGTGAAAAAGGTATATTTTATTTTTATCGTATTTATTGACCAATCGGTGACAGAGCCTAATCCTTTCGTAATTTCTAAAATTAAGGCCTCTGGGAGACTCCTGTTTTCTTATAAAAGGACACTGAGCAGCTGATAAATTCAGAAAGCATTTAGTCGCCATAAAGAATACATCAAAGCGCCCATACTTCGAGGTCGGAGGAATTGTCTAGTCGAAGGGGCCATAAATTATCAAGGGGAAAGAAAGAAGAGCCGACAGCTAAAATCTCAACCGGAAGACAGATTCAAATCTCAAAAGAGTAAATTCTTTTCAGCGTCTTCGAAAGAAGAATTTGAACGAAACCAAACATTCAAGTTGAACCTTTTTTTAGTAGCAGACAACATAAAGTTCCCGTGACAAGAACCTGTTGAAACCGCAAAACACCTTTGTGCTGATACATTCCTATACAGTTGTTTTTGCTTCTTCAAAGTTTTTCCATTTTTTCCTTTTCAAAAGTTGTCATCATTTTTGTCGTACATCGGAAGTGTTATCTTGCCTTAATTATTTATAAGGCACACAAAAGATAATTTTTGTGCAAATTTTATAAGTAAACTTTGTATTTGTTTTATTTTGTCTATCGTAATAAATGTATCGTAATTCCCCACGTATAATACACATTTTTCTAAAAAAATAATAAGCAAAATTAAGAGTGCGTATTATGCACAACTAAAAGAAATCTTTAAAAATTGCCGTTTCATAGGTCGATTTCAGTTGCGGAATGACTATTCACCACAAACATACGACAATTTGACGCTAACATTCGGTGATTTAGACCCCATAAGGATGTCAAATACAATCATATGCACTTAACAATACTTACAAACGTAAAATAAA
The DNA here is from genome assembly GCA_963932145.1 of Acanthosepion lycidas. Lineage (NCBI taxonomy): Eukaryota > Metazoa > Mollusca > Cephalopoda > Sepiida > Sepiidae > Acanthosepion > Acanthosepion lycidas. The sequence continues at coordinate 103,926,803 of OZ010593.1, read as the reverse complement.
CTAAGAATTATCATAAAAATAAATTAGAATAATATTATTCTATATTTCAAACCATTTTTTGTGAAAAAATTACGGCTATACGACAAACTATGGGAGTCTCCATGTTGCTTCTGCATGATACGCTCTGATTGGTCGAGATTACCGGAATAAGAAAGTTTATTTTGATGGAAACGTATGTCGGTAAAACGTGTGTGTATAAGCTAAACGACCATCAATTCACAAGATTCTCTCTTGAGAACAGAATTGCATGGGAGAATCCGAATCTCTAGACAAGTGTTTCTCGATGTCTCTTCATTTTTTTTTTATTTCAGGCCCCACTTGTCGAATACGAAAACTCTAGGGCGCATTTTAAATTTTAAAAAGGAAAGATTAGTCAAGCAAATAAAAAAATAGGAAAATCATAAAGAAATCTCCTGAAATAAGCATTTATTTTTTTAAATATTACATTGCAGATTTAAATATGCATGTACGAAACTTGTGCCTTTTTTTCTTAAAAAAAACATATTCCATAAATGATTCTTCTGCTAATTTGGGTTGCACCTGGCTACCTTTTAGGGGGGGGCACAGGTTGAGATACGCTGCTGCTCTGGACATACTGACCATTGAAAACAGAGTTTGAGACAACAACAAAAAAAAGAAAAAAGAAAAGAAAATCGCAATATCCCAAGATTAATTAGAGAAGGTTTCTTCTTCTGCCACAACCCAACGCCATAAATATATTTACTTTTCAAGTTTGGATTCAACTTCAGTCGATTCCAAAGTACAATTTTTATTATCCTTTCGTTCTCGCTACATTAACCATAATAAGACGAATTCATAAACCAATAAACCTTAGATAATTGTACAAAATAACAGAAACTACATCAGTTAAGGACTTTCAACAGCGGCAACAATCAAAATGTATAGCAGATGTAACTCGAAATGACAGAATCAAGATGTTGAAGTTCCGCACTACAAAAAAAAGGTTAGGAAAGAAACTGCTATTCAATACTGGAAAAAGCAATTACAGTGGAACTTGAGAAAGCTATTTTCCTGAAAATAAAATTTAAATAGTAAAATTCTATAAATTGCAACTTAAAGTAACACAGGCTACTCGGTCAATACATGCAGAATGTTTCCTTATACGGAAACGACTTATATTATCATTAGTTGTATGCAAAAGTTTCTAGAGAAAAACAGTTTTCAAATATGCATTATTTTCCTAGTTTTACAAAATGATCGCTTGAGACTTTTGCACACAACACCACTGCAAGTTCTATGCTAACAGTTCCTTCTATCACACTTCTTGCTTGTGGAACTCTTTTCTGGCTTTTTACTTTCCAGTCAACTTTGATCTTCAAAAATTTAAATGCAATGTCAATTGTTATCTTCTATTTTCTTAATTCCACTACTTTTATTGTTCTTGCTTCTGAATAATGCTTTGCTTTTTTTCCATTCTTTCACACTCAGTAACCCCCTGCGTTTTAGTGGCTTTTTTAAAAAAAAAAAACGTAACACTTGAGAATCTTTGTTGAGATTTCGATGCCAAGTCCGAACCATAATTTCCGATGAATAATTTAAACTGAATTAAAAATACACAAACATGATTTGAATAAATACCGTGCTTTAGTGAAATAACGTCATGCATTTTATTCCTATTTTCATCTTTGGGTTGCTGTTCTGGTTTTGAAACAATTTCCTGCCATCCAGCGTCTTTGAGAAAATTCTTTAAAGGTATATCTTCTTCAGCGTCTTTGTAATTATCGATGGAATTGTCTGAAATGAAAAACAAAAGTTTCGTATTTATTCACCAACCAACAATTCCAAAGAATTTTACTGTCGAGTAGTCTGTATACACACCGGACATAGAAGACGAGTCAAAATTGCATTTTGCGCCTGTCATCCAGAAAATTAACCTTCTAAAATGTGTTTCTACAGAAGAGAAAATACTTAACATCATAAAACGACAGTTGAAATTTCTGAGGCACATAATGAGGAAAGAGGGCTTGGAAAATTTGACACTCCAATGACATATTGAAAGCAAAAGGGACAGGAAAACAGTGCATAACCCATGCTTAACAAGCTTGTGTAAATGTATGGCGCAACAGGGATTAGGAGAGATAGCAAAAAGAAAAAATTACTAAGAGATACAATGAATAACAAATAGTGGTGAGCCATGATCTCCAACGTCCTGAAAGAGCGTAGTAAGAAGAAGAAGAAGAAGAAGAAGAAGAAGAAGAAATGTTCAGAATTGTGCCAGAACGCAGAATCATGTGGTTCAAGAAGACAGAAGATAACAATTGACATTGCATTTAAATTTTTGAAGATCAAACTTGACTGGGTGGCAAGTCGGAAGAATGTTCCACAAGCGAGAAGTGCGAGAGATGAAACTGTTAGAATAGAAATTACGGTTGTATGAAGCAATTTCAACTATAAAATAATGAAACCTAGCAACCAATCAAGTACTTCACTTAAATTTGCAATGTCGAAATACCAAAGAGGAAAATTCATCAGAACAATTACGATTAAATTATTTCTAGAAAAGTCAAAGGTAAGCTACATTGCGGTAGTGGGGAAAGTGACTGAAGTTGAGATGCCAGGTTAGGACCAATAACATTGCAGAAAGTGACTGAAGATGAGTTTGGGGACAGATGTAAATGTTTTGCATAATAATATCGATAGAGATTTTGAAAGGAACATTAGTAACGAGGTTTTCGACGTCTAATCATATCAAATTTCCATAGTTTACTTTGCTGGTAGAATGAATGTAATAATTGCTTGATAGGTTTTGTGTTGTTAGATGCTTTAGTGTTTTGAAGAATTAGTAAATGATTGATTGATTTGTGTTTTACAGCTTATCAACCTTTTGTGGGTTATGTAAAAGCGAAACATATTTTGGGAGATTTTAAAGTCAATTCAATTCTTTGGGGGCGGGAGGGGTGAATATTACATTAACAATTTTTTTACGATTTTCCCCAGATACAAGTCCTACTATTTAATCTCTAGCTGGTGGTGGGGAAGGTGTAGAAGAGATATCTTAATACATTTCCCAAGGGTATTTGCGCATAAGCGAATGTCGTTCGAACTCGGTTCTCCGATTTCATATTCCGAGTCGTATCCATTACACCACCCGCACATCCTTAGTAAATGGAAATGGATACTTGTGCAATAATGGGTCAAAGGGGAGAAGCGGATTTGTGGATTTTGAAATTTCCATAGACGTATCGAATTTTTTAACCACCGATTATTTGCGGCGGGATGTATACGTCATTCAAATACCAAGCTTCGTCAAACTTTTTTTTTTCGAATTTTTACTAATAAATTTTGGCTTGCAATTTAAACTTGCATTTTCTTCTTATTTTTTTTAATCCGTTTTCCCCCATTCAAGCATAGAACTTACGGCTATATCTAGCCTGCTCAACTGTAAATTGATGAGATCTCCACGCTAGTCTAGTACTGCGCTTAAATTCAAAAATCATAGGTACCATACGGCTTATCTGAACAATTACCATGAAAGTATTTATAGAAAAGATGCAGAGTGTCAATCTTACGGCGGTTGGAAAGTCACTGAATCCGAGCCGCCAGATAAGGATGAATATCATTAATTTGATACAACTTATCCAATTGTTGATGAATTGGTTATTCTTTATTTTGATATATAAACATTGTTTATTCATCATTTTAATGGATTTTAATGGATGCTATGGAGCCATTTTACAATAGCTGTTGAAAAATAACTGGGTCAACTCGAAGAGAATCACGATCGGGGAGTCTTTATGTTATGGAAGGTGAGGCCTTGTTTAAAATGGTTGAACAACAGCCAAGCACAAATATACGTACATTGCCAGCAGAACTTGGTCCTCCACAAAGCCCCATCAATCGACGCCTCCATAAACTCATCGAGGACTCATCAATGATCAGGCTTAACGACGTATGTGGACATTTGCAAACAACTGCAGGCAAATCCTCAAGATTCCCCCCGCCCCATTAACTGTAACTGTTGATAAAAACTCGATGTATTTTCGTAATCCGTGAAACCAGGCTTCAGAACCTGTTGTCAAACACGAGCGGTTTGAACCGAAGGTCATGTTGCGTCTTTGGTGGGATGTCGGTGAGAAGGGGGGCACTTTGCACTTGTTCCGGGTGAACGCTGGCATTTATGTTCAACAACAGCAGCGAATATATTGATGCTTTAAAAGCCCGCTAACCGACATTTGTCAATCGAAGACGCGCACTGCTACAACAGGACAATGTCCCAGCACACGTTCCAGTGTGGCCAAATGCAAACTTGAGGGGCTGGAAGCGCCGCCTCAAACGGCCTACAATCCAGAGCTTACGCCATCAGCTTATCATTTTTTTTCCAAGTCATGGATCCTTTCATTAGCGGACGGAGATTTAAAAATGCGGGTGGCGGGGGGATTGAAAACGAGTACAGGGCGTTTTTGCCTCTAAACCACCTAAATGTTATAACCGTGGTATAGAGCTACTGGCATAACGATGGCAACAGACAATAAAAAATTGTATCAGAGCACTTGTCCTGTTTAAGAATTTAAATGCATGAAATTGCAAGATGGCGATTTGGAGACGCTACTAAATGATAATTAGTAAGATTCTCAGGAGAGTAGGTTGAATGATTGAGAAGAAAACGTGTTAAAATTTGTTTTCATATAATAAAATGAAATTAAGATCAGTTCCGTGTAGAATCGAACCCAGATTTAACTCGACGGGATTCAGTAAGATTGAGCAAAACCAAGATTCCCAACCATATCCACATCTGGCCGATAAGAAAAAGCGGTTAGTTTACAATTCGCTTGATGTAGATAATGTGTGTGGTCGCAGAAAATAATGATCTAAATTATTCTGGACAAAGAACAAAAAAAATCTTTTTATGTAGAATTTGTTTATGTTGACCACCCAGGAAACAATTATCTTTACAGAAAGATAATTAGAAAGACTTTGAATATATACGGTAAGTACCATATGGCCAATTAGCAAGATCGCCTAAGATTAGGAAGTGCTTTTTTCTGTGACAATCGTCAGCAATTTTTATAGCTATCATTATTGGGAATATCTGGCGCAGGTGAGAAAAGCCAGTTGCTCAATTTACGGGAATGTGGACATTGGGTATTGTGAACTGGGATTTTCTGTCGCCTGTCTAGGTAAAGGAAATCATCAATCATTGTTATCGGAAAAGATTTCTCTGTAGAAAGCAAGCGCACATTTTGTTGGTGGCCATTTTTTCCCGAGCAGGGAGCAGACGTCTGACACGAGAAGGACATCTGCATTTCATCGGCTCAATACGACGGCCCAGAATTGCTTATAAAATAGTCGTCGCTAAAGAGTACACCCAGGCCGGTGTGAAAACACAGACATATGTATAGCCGAAGAATTGAGTGAGAATCGTTTGACTGGATATCACTTTAATGGTTGCGAGCAGAAACTCCAAATCACCACCCCTGCAGTAGTGGATTTGGGCTTGCAGTAAGTAATAAAGACATTTTATTCGACCAGTTTTTCTTTATATTCAATAAACATATTGTTAGCGTTATCAACAGTGTTGTGTATTTCATTGAAGAAGTTTTTTTTCCAATCTGAATTCTGAGGAGCGCCCGGACGAAGAGACAAAGACTTACCACGGCCGTAGACAATAAACATGCAATTTTCAACAAGAATTATGCCATCTTTTCTATAGTACACAACGTATACAAGGGATCCACACTAGACTTCACCGTCAATCCCCATATCGTAAAATCTTTGGAAACCCGAAACAACCCTAACGAGACGACACACCGGCTCCAACCAAGGAGGGAAAAGAAAGCCGAATGACCGTCGCTATTACTCAACACAGCAGAGCTAACGACTCACGACTGAGAGCTCGGATCCGGGGGAGTGTGCCGTGTGATTTGAGAAGTGATAGCTGTGTTGATAGACGTATCAACGACCAAGGATTGCCTTGCTTGGTGAGTTATAATATAATGGGATATATGAATGAACGCTTTTTGTATGTAATTTAGACCACTTAAATTTGAAACACGAAAAAAAAAAACTTCAAGAGAAAAGAAGAAAAGCAAGAAGAATGAGACGGAAGTGACAGAAAATAATAGAATATAAAGTGATAAAGAAGGCGAGGGTGAATGAAAGGGAAAGGGTGGTAAATAGAAAAAAGAAAGAGAGGACGAGAGAGATGACAGATAGAAAGAATAAGAAAAAGATGAGCTGGGGAAAGAGAACGGTGGTGGATACAGAATGAGAGTGAGAGAGAGAGGAAGAATGTGAGAGGGAGAAATCTAAAGAGAGAGAAAAAATAAGATGGTGGGGAAAAAATGAAAATAACCGATAAAAGGTGATGAAGAGAAAACGATGTTTTATTTTAGCGAGTTAATTCATTCATTTTAATTTAGTTCGTTTTTTTGGAAAAAAAAGAAAAGAAAATTATTTGTATCAGTAAAATAAATAGAAATGTTTTTTTTTTTGTTGTTGTTTTTTTTTACCTGGTATGCATGATTTTCGTAGGCAGATCACCTTTGATGAGGGTAAGTGATTTTTTGATTGCGAGGGTATAACCTGGAAAATCTGCTTCCTTGTAATGCTGCCAACATCACACGAACTCATACAATCTGAACGCTTAAAATCCGGCGCAGATAGCATTTCGTTAAATCCTTCCGCATCTGAAAAGAGAATCAGATTCATTTTGCGTCTATAGTAGAAATTTACTGCCGACGTTACAGGCTTACGGTCACATGACGTTGTAGCACTGATTCCCGTACGATCACCGAAGTTAAGCAACGTCGAGTCTGGTCAGTACGTAGACGGGTAATTGCTTGGGAATACCTGGTGCGTTAAGCTTCTAGTACGAGACGAGTTCGTTTATTCACTTATGCGCAAATACACTTGGGCACGATATGAATGCACCTCTTCACTACAGCCCCCAACTATGGGTTAATTAGTAAGAACTGCATCAGCAAAACAATTATTATCTCTAAAATAATAAAAATAAAATTGTGTTCAAAATATTTACATTTCGGCATTAAATAATCCATAGAGGTTGATATTTTTACATTGCAAGAATATTTTTGCGATAATAATGGTCTAATGATACACGTCTTACTAATTAACCCATAGATGGGGGAGAAGAGGTAGATTCATACATTTTCCAACGGTATTTGCTCGTCAGTGAATATAACGAACCCAACGAGAACTCGACACTCCGAATAACAATTCCGAGCCATTATCCGTTACACCACCCGCACATCCGAGTCTGCATACATTTTTATAGCAAAATTACCAACAATACATTTTATGATCCACAAAAGATATTTCTCAAAGACATACCTTTACTTTGATAGATTAAAATTGTGTACAAAATATCTGTAATTGAAAGGACAAAATTACGTACAAAATATTTAGATTTCGGAATTAAATAACCCATAGATGTGTTGATATGCCGCCAAACAAAATCAATCAAACAACCAACATGAAAGGATTTTCAAGACATTAGTCTATATAATATTTTATAATTTCTTAAATCAAACCGTATTCCAACATAGAACTTCAACAAAACTACAACAACAAAAAAACTCACACATAACCGCCTCTAGTAATTATGTCCACACAAAAATGTATATGAACAAAAGCTGAGTATCATCTACCATGTATTCAATTGTGAAAGCATATTTTTATTATCGCCAAATTCTCAAGACAATTAAATTTCGGCATTAAATGAACTATAAGGAGTTGATATGCCGTTAAACAAATGAGTCAATCAATCAACAATAGAATGTCTGCTTACGCATGCGCTGTAAACCATTTTCTAGATATTCAAAATGGCAGAATAAACTTGATAAAAGGAAGAAAGGCTCAAAACTTTGAAAACTGCAGCAAGACAGTCTGGGTGAAGATTTCAAATAATAATAAAACTTAATGATTAGGATGAATATTAATACAAATTTACGTAGAGAAGATTATTAAACACCTTTGCATATTCCATCTTGCCTTCCTATATTGGTTGTTTGGTTGATTTCGTTTAGCGGCATATCAACCTCAATGCGTTATTTAATGCCGAAATCTAAATATTTCGGGACAATTTTATGCCTTCAACTAAATCTATTTTGAACGCAATTTTATGCCTTCAACTACAGACAAAATAAATTGTTGGCCACGTTGATATAAAATGTATTGTTGGTAATTCTACTATTAATATCTATGATTAGTAATTTTTATATAAAAATGAATTGCGGGCATCTTACTATACGAGTCTATTTTTATACATTCATGGTGTTTTATTTTTGTGTGAGTTTCACTATTTGCCCATAACTGGGACCCTAACGGGTGCTACCACCCCAGATGAGGGTGAACCTGGGAACATCAGAAATTAAGAGGTGGTTCGACGCTCCTGAAAACTTTCAATCTCCTGATCAGAAGCCTTACTGCTTGGATGCAGTTTACTGTCATACCCAGGACTAGCGTTCCTATATTAAACCAATAATACTAGGCAAATACTAGGCAAACCTATTCTATCTTGCACGTCACAAGTACCTTTTAATGTTCATTATGGTAACGTTGTTATATTATTGTTCACCCAAGAGCCACTCAAGGTAGAGTGTTACTGAATGAGGTTGTGGTAAAGGCTGAAAGGGAGGAAATAAATGTTGCATATTACGATGGTATATAGGATAGGTAATACTTAACCCTAGACATGAAGAGATTAAGATTGTAGTGTTCAAGGAAGTATCTTCTTGGGAGTATGTTGCAGAAAATTACAGTTCTGGGAAATAAATTGCCTAGATGGAACACATTCTCTTCAACAATGAAATACGGTGAGAATGCAGATGATTCGACTCTGCGTACGTGGCATGGCGGATCCAAGCTGTGAAGGTCTGAACTGGTGAACATTAGGAATGTACACCGTTTGAACATGCGTCACAAAATAGCGATAGAGTAGGGATAAGGTTGCGACGTCTCGTCTGCTTGAAAGGGGCTGTAGTGTTGAAAATAATTCATCACCCGTAAGGCCGCGTAATCGCTTTTGAAATCTGTCATGGTTGAACAGTGGGAACTAGACAGTACCAATCCAGATGTGACAATGATACTCCATTTTCAGTCTGATCTGACTCTTGTAAAGATAAAGCATGGTAGGAGGAGCCAGGTACAAGGAAGCGACCATTCTTCCAGCATCTTTAACAATGGTACGAATATACGAGGTATGGAGTGAGCTTTAGGTTTTCAAGGCATGGCGCCTCATTGTAAATAATACTGCTTATTGGGGATTGGAGCAAATTTAAAATCTTCTCGGTGGTGATGAAACATTACACACAGATTGAAGGTGTAGCAATGGTGTCACCTCTGAGTACAACCTTATCTTATTTCTTGATCGCTTACTTAGAAAACGTTTTTTAACAATTTTCCTAGACCTTTATGTTCGATATATTGATGATATTGATATTACGGAAAAGATGAGATAGAAATAAAAAATTTTAAAAATTATAAATTAATCACTGCTGCCGAGTGTCCCGTATTTTTGTTATTGTTACTGTTTTCAACCCGCGGGATTTTCTCGTGCTGTTCTGGCATTTTACTAATAAAAAGAAGTCCAAAATAACTGTAGAAAAAGCCGATTTGAGCAAACTGAGAGAATTGAAAATCTTTCTTTCATGTGCAACCATGATGCCGCGGCGAGGTATCACGAACAATGAAATCCCCCCACCCACCACTACAGAATTCAGAAACTTGTCGGGTCTGAACCGTCAACAATCCTTTGAGGAAAGATCCGTTCTATAATTTCATTATGAGCTTAAGTATCAATCGAACTCCTTTCCTCAATGTTTTCGTAGAATCTAAAGGTTATGATTTTACGTGTTCATTAAAAAGCCATCAAAATAATATTTGCCTCTTTTAACTAACAACGTAAATGTCCTCACAGACATAATTTTTTTTTTATTAACAACATGATTCACCGAATTAAACTAATTTCTCCTTCCCACATAAATCTAAAACAAACACAATATTAATAATGACTTCCCAAACCACGTCGGTGACAAGCACATAAAATTAGCTTTATAGAATTTTATAAAAATAGAAAACAAACAACAAAAATGAAAAATAATTAATTTATTCTATTATAACCAGATATATATCTGAACTATAGTCACGATGAAAAAGTCATAGAAAACGTGATTCACATTAAAAAAAAAGGCTCAAACACTAATATTCCATGGTTATAATTTATTACATTGGAATCGTAATCACGATCCAATTCATCAAACTTACAAATTCAAAAAGAAATCGGAAAATATAACTCCGGGTATAAAAAATAAAATTTTAGTAAGAGTGTATGTGTGGGAGTGGGAAACAAGTGTGAGAGGGAAATGTATGAAAACTCTAGAGAGAGGGTGTAACAAAAGAAAGTAGAATAGGAAGGCCTAAAGGTGAAGGTGGAGATTACAATTTAACAGAGAAGTTTTAAAGAGAGGGGTTAAATAATAGTTTAAATAAGTGAGATACAGATAAATATGAATTATTTTTCGATGCATAATTTGCTAAATATATATATATATATATATATATATATATATATATATATATATATATATATATATATATATTGACCACTAATATTATCAATATATATATATATATATATATATATATATATATATAAAGTTCTGTCCTGGGTATTACGATAAACTACATATGCGTCGTGGGTAAGACGATAAACTACATCCAACAGCAAGGCCTCTGATCAGGAGGCTTTGATAAACGTGGAACCACAATTGCTAGTGTTCCCAGGTCCACCCTAACCCGGGGTGGTAGCACCTGCTAGGGTCCCAACTATTGGAAAATAGTTAACCCCAAACTGGGGTCAAAACACTATGAAAGTGTAAAAATAGATTTAAATACCATCAATACATTTTTGATGAAAAAATATTACCAGCAATACATTTAAAAAAAAAAATTACCTGCAATATATTTTTGAAAGAAAATATAACCAGCAATAAAAATCTTGTCGGCATTAAATAACCTATTGAGGTCGATATGCCGTAAAACAAAACATACCAAATACCAAATATATAAAGTTGTAGTCTCCTGAACTCCTCCTAGGGTTTTGGAGATAAAACCTCCATAAATGTATATATTCTGAAACTACATTACCCAGTGTACTTGAAGTGAGTATATTTCATTTCAATCAAAAAGGTCCCGTGGGCACCCCACCTCTCACTGATAATTTTTTTTTACCTTTGATTTAAATTAAATTCAAATTTGAACAAGGGTATGACTCCCATCCAAAATATAGGAGAAAGCCAGAAGATGGAGGTTACATCGGCAAGATCAAAATAAGACAATATTGACGTCAAGTTCAGTAAGAAATCGCCAATCAGTGGGCAGTGCCTTACAATATATATTGTGTTGTGACAATTCAACTGTCATATCAATATTGAAATCTGCTCACCAATTCATTCAATCAAGTATTGCATCAAAGGGGAGAGGTCAAGTTGTTTTTGCACCCCCTCTCAACTAAAATAATTTTCCCTTTGATTTAAATCAAATTTAAATTTAAACAAGGAATGATTCCTATTCAAAATCTAGAAGGAGAAAGCCAGAAAATAGAGGTCACATCGGCAAGATCATTGAGTAATATTCAAATGCAACATTTTTTTCCACAAATTATAACAATGATGTAAAATCAATCATCATTTTCTTGCAAAAAGATGTGTGACACAGCAATTCGCGGGTAATTGGGCTAGTATATATATATATATATATATATATATATATATATATATATATATATATATATATATATATATATATATCGCTTAGTGATTGTAATAAATACCTAGAATTTATAATTTATTATTTTTAAAAATGTAAACATCTGACCTAATCATTACTAATAACATTAGATCTCAGAAAATCAATCTTATATAAAAAAAATATGAAATATTCTGCTGATGAGTTCCCATTCTATGTGGAAGATTGCATCTTCAATACTGCTAATAAAAACAGCTTTAAATTCTTATATTGGTTACACAACTACACTTTCTCGTAGGTTAACATGATACTTATCAAAAGTTAGTACAATTCGTAATCACATCATACGGAACCACAATATGACTATTAACATAGGACATATCTTAGTAGAGAATCCTAAAATCCTATAAAGCGATAATTGTAAAAATGACTCAAAGTATTTGAAGTGTTATGCAAAACAAACAACCCACATTAAACTCTTTCATTGTAAGGAAATGCATTTTAAGATGTTTTCTTTTTTAAGATTTCATAATGTCTAAGTCATCTAAGGTTCACTTGACCCTTAGATGTTGTCAAGTTTGATTACTCCGAATGATCTAATTTCTTAATGTTTTTTAAATGTATATATGATGGTGGTTGTCGGCTGATTAAATGAGAATGTCCATCATTGACGTGTATTAACGGTCATGAAACCGATAATGACTCTTGGCAAGCGATTTGCAAAATTTATTACACAGGCAGACGTAAATCCTTGATAGTGAGCTGGTTATAGATTTTCAAGTGTCTGATCAGTCCAGATTTACTGGAACACGGCTTAACACACTGTATGAAGGTCAGATGGCTTTTAAACTGACAAGCTTTGTAATTACAGTTGGGTCCCACTGTGTAACTTAATGTGACTGATGACGTCTGCTTGGAATAAACAGATGCGATTCCGAACATACAAGTTGTTAGATATTTTTATCTCTTCCCTTTTTGACCATTTGTTTTTTGTTTACCCCTGAAATTGAGGAGTGTTGAAAATCTTCACCCAAATATTTGTTACGTTCCAGACGAAAATAAACCCATAAATAATTATGTTAGACACATCACCACACACATATCGAAACAACTGACGCTACATCTCTCCGACCAGAGCTCAAGACGGGCACATTTAAACCAGCATGGAATCACACCAACCAGGAATTCCACTACAAAAACCATTTAAAAGTGATGGAAGATCTTATACAAAATTTTAAAAAACAAGAAACCGACTCTTAATTATGAACATGGCTACATTATATTGTTTGTATTTGGAAATTAAGAATATATCTACTTTCAGTAACCTTTATACGATATACAGCAACACATACACATCATTTATTATAGGAGTATAAAAAAATAATACTTGTAATTCAGAATTGGTTGCTGAGCTAATAGAAAGATGGTAGCACTTCAGCCTTAGTTAGAGGCCAGTCTAGATGAAGAAAAACTATCAAGTCAAAATTGGTTGGTGAGCTAATCGAAAGATAGAAGGTATTTAGCCTTGGTTAGCAACTAGTCTAGATGAAAGACAACTATGAATTCAAAATTGGTTGGTGAGCTAATCGAAAGATAGAAGGTATTTAGCCTTGGTTAGCCCTTCGTAAAGTGTGGGCTATACTTGTAAGAACAATTTTTTGTATCTCTTTGAGGCATGGGCTTCCAAGAATCCCTTCAATTAATCTACTGGAATCTTTTCCAACCAATCCTAGGACTCCAAATTATTATTATTATTATTATTATTATTATTATTATTATTATTATTATTATTATTACCGTTTTTTGCATTGATCAACCAGAAATGTTGCGAGAAGTAAATAAGTCCTATTTTCATATTAATTATTGTATCATTTTCTTGAGTGAATTCTGTTATAGGACCGAAAAGGTTTAATAATCTTATACCTGTAAATAGAAATTATTTTCGTATATTTTTATTGCCATTTCGTTTTGGCTGAAATTCGTTATTAGACGAAAAATATTTAGGAATAATAGTAAGATAAATGTGTTTTCATTTTTATATTTATTAAATATTTTACATCTGTCTATATCTCTGAGATGAGGTATCAGGATTACTTGCATTATCTGCATCATTCGGACTGTTATCGTCATTGCCATATTCACAACGTTTCGGCCGTTGTACGCTCCGGCCTTCTTCAGGTGATTGGAATTTCGAACCGATCCTAGCCGAACCGAGCCGAACCGTAAATTTCGTCCACAGAAGGTAGATTGTTCTATTTCAATGTTTCAGCGATTTCCCTTTCCCTTTAACTCTTCAAGTTTCGATTTTTGAACTCACAACTTCTTGGATTTAGTGACTGGATCTAACCAACGCCTTTATCCACTGGACCATGTGCCCTTGAGGGGAGTTAAGTTAAAGCGACATAACTGAGACATCTGCAAGAGGCATGGCACGCAGAACTAGAACAATTTACCTCGGTGGACGAGAAAAAGGGTTCGGCTCGAAATTCCAATCACCTGAAGAAAACCGGAGCGTACAACGGCTGAAAAGTTGTGAATATGGCAATGAAGATGAGGATAACAGTCCGAATAATATAAATAATTCAATATTTTACATTGAAAATATATATATATATATATATATATATATATATATATATATATATATATATATATATATATTACAATGAATCATTCCTACAAAAAGTAGATTAGTAAAGTTAATGATATAAAATGGTGAAATCGTTTGGCTAAGAAAATTTTAAAGGTGCATTAACCTACCAATCACTCGATGAATGTTATGATCCTTGTTTTTAAAAATTATAAGCTGTATAAGGTCTTCCTTTAATACGCAAGTACTTTCAACTGTACATTCAGTCATCTTCAGGCATGGAAATTATTTTGTTTTTGGTAAAATTCAGGTAGCATCCGAGACGAAAAAATACAAATTGAAATATGTTTTGTTTTTTTTTAAATGTGTTATTGTTAACGGATACAAACTTTTGGAGCGTGCTGTCGCAACGCTAAGGTTGAATTTTTTTTTTTTTTTTTTTTTGGAAATTTAAGAGAGTGCGTTTTTTTACTAATATGGCAATTTTAGAATTTTTTTGTTGTAGGCGTTTATCAGTCAATGTGGCATGAACTAAATTGTTCAATAAATAGAGTAATGTCTCAATTGTTATCCCGAAAATTTGCACATCGGATCAGTTTCTTATATATATATATATATATATATATATATATATATATCAATGTGCCTCATTCAAACTTCGAGTGAGTTGCCCTGAGTTAACTGGAGATATTTGTGTCAGAGTGATATCAGAAATTTTGAAATCAATCGTATTGAACGGCTAAGAGATGAAAGACAACGGCGAAAATCGTCAGCAAATGTTCCTGTGGCTATGTCACGAAATCCTCGCTGCTGCACAATATGTGGACCTGTATGCAGGTCACTTGCAGAACTGAAGTGTCACGTACGACACAAACATAAAAACTGAATTGCCGGATCCTCATACATCGAAATTGACGGGAGAATCCATCAACTTCAAACGTTATTATTACTGGATACTCGTATTTGAAATAGACGTCCCATTTTTATTTTTACTTTAAACTGTGTTTATAGTGATGGTAGTAGTAGATAGACATATTTTAGATTCTTTAATTATGCGTTTTGTAAAAATTAGTGATGTAATATAATGTTTGATGTTTGTTTATAGATGGTAATATATTTATCAGAATACCCTCGAAGTATTTCCTACATAAAGAATTATATTCGGTTTTTAATTAGGGTAGCATTTATAAAATAAATTTATAGCTAGTTTCGTTCCTATATATTACGAGTTGGAACAACCCTTTAAACTTGCTTATAATGCACAGGAATAAAGTTGACCATAAATTTGATTTTATAAATGCCTCGTAATTAAAAAACCAACATAATTCTTTATGTAGGAAATAATTCGAGGGTATTCTGATAAATATCTTACCATCTATAAACACAGATCAAACACACTATATGACATTACCAACTTTTATAAAATCCAGAATTTAAAAAGTGTGCATTACGTCTGTCGGTCTACGTATTCGAGAAATTTTAATAAAGAAAATATTCTCTTAAACCGTCGAATCAAACATATATATCTATGTTTTTTAATCTCTTATATATGTTTAGAAAAATTTTAAAACAAAACCCAAATCGCACCAAAAATACCATGGAAAATAAGGAAAACAATATCAACCTACAACAATAAATCTAAAAACTGTAAACACTGGCTGGAAGAAAAAGTAGCTATAATCACTTACCCATACCAACCCAAACTACTAAATAAACGATCAGAACTCATCTCAAAATACAGACACGAAAACAAATTTTCACTATGTTACTTAAAAATCGAAAAATAAAAACGAACAAGAATAAACAAAAATAAATAAAAAAAAAATATAAAATAAAATAAATAAATGAAAATAAGTAAAATAAATTAGTCCAAATCAATAAGTAAATAAACTAAGTAAATAATAAACAAATTAATAAATCACGAACGCACACATAAACAAAGTAAACGTAATAATAACAACAATAAAATAACCAATAATCAATTTTAAAAAGTTAACAACACAAAAGCTTCAGCCGGATCTACAATTATTTCAACCCAATAGGCCCTAGAATAATTCGAAACATAATCGTTACCGCCCACCAAAATAACTGTTAGAACAATACAATAGACTACCCACAATGCATCACTGACATGTATGTATTAGGTTGGTGCAAAAATAATGACGTAATAATGTCGTTTTTTGACGTATTTTTAACGTCAAAAAACGACATTATTACGTCATTATTTTTGCACCAACCTAATATAAATAGTCGAGCAGAATCACAATGTATATGGCCTGACGATTGCGTATAAGCATGAAACAGACTATCGCCGCTGGGTGTTGTGTTCAATGTCCACTTATATACAAACAAACAACAAACTCTAAGAATTTGCAAAAGACTATTCTCATACATACACGCACACGTAAAATCCTTGTCCATTTTACTTTATTATTTTCATTATTATTATTAAGGCGATTAACCGCTGTTTCTCCACACACGCGCACACATAAAAATTCTTGTGCGCCTGGTTACTTGTACATTGAACTTTTTGGGGATGCCACTAAAGTTCAATAAAATAAAATTCCTGACACTTGAACTACTTAACTCTGTTTTGTCATTAGCCACGCTCACTGAAACATGACACTTGAAAATTTTATGATCATCAATTTTTGGTGCAAAAATTACTATGCCGGGCCACGTGATTATAATTGACCAATCAGATTGCATTTTAAACAGATAGCAATCTGAGCCACATTTTTGCATAAAACCGAAAGAATTCTCGAACAAAATAACCACACATCTCAATGTATCTTTTGAAAATTATAGTAATGAGAAACTAAAGTAAAGTTACTCTATTTACATTATTCAGACTATTGCCCTCATCTTTCTCGCCGTGTTTATCACAACGTTTCGGCCGTTGTGGGCTCCGGCCTTCTTCAGGTGGTTTATTGGGGTTGCTGAAGACATTAGCTTTATAATACCCAGAAATTCATACACAGATGTCCTCAAGGACACATGGCACAGCGGATAAAGGTGTTAGTTAGATCCAGTGACAGGACCCAATACCTGGTTAAGGCGATGGAGAACTTTGATAGAGGAATTAACAGGAGATAACTGACATCCATTAAACATGGCACGTGGAACTAGAACAGTCTACCCCAGTGAGCGAAATAAAGGATTCAGTTCGACATTCCAACCACCTTTACAACTAGGACACACCATGTCACGTCTACGGAGTCGAATCCACCTCATTTCTTCAGTATTCCAAATGTAAGGGTGAAGTTCAACTCGGACAGCTTATTCACAAGAACTTCTACTTCATGGGACAGACTGCTGCGTGGATGCTTCCCTGAAAACTACAATCTTAACTTCCCCAATTTATCTAGCCTTCTTGTCCTTATAACATTCACTTCCTACCACTTCCTGTTTCATTCATAATACTCACCTCCTTCATCATAACCATTTCAATAGTAAACTTCCACCTTGAGTGAACTTTCGTATGAAAAAGCCCATAGGATTCTTTAATATGTTTGATAAAGTGTAGAATGAAAAGAGATTTTCTAAACTATTTATCTTTGGAGGCGGAAATGTAGATCTGGTTATTTGGGAATGAAAGAATTAAAATAAGAAAATCATTACCAAATTCAATTTTCATGTTTCCATTCACTTCAGGAAGAGGATTTTCCCATTGGTCATCCAGCATAAATTTTTTTATAGAATGTTTCTCTTCTTCAAGTTGACTGGTCACGACAAAGTGTGCTGTCAAAAAGTAAATAAAACATGTCCGCAGGTAAAACAGTAAGGCTAATAATTAAACAAAAAAAAAGCTTTTATTTTACACGGCAATTTTTCAGTGTAACTCCTTCTTTGTAATTTCAACAATAAAGAAAGATTTCTTGGGATATGAATGAACAGGCGAAATATAGCTAAAAAGTACATGCCTAAAGATTGACAAATGTTATCCGAGAACGATTGTCTTCTTGAGACCGCCATTATTGTACACTCACTTGATAAGATTACAAAAATTATTTAAAAAAAACTTACCGAGTATACAGTAATAGCAATATTGAAAGAAAAACAGTCCTTTTAAAATACTATTTTGGGAGGTATTTTTTGCACGTAGGCTTGTTAAACTTTAACGAAATATGGTTAAAGGAGCAAGTTTACAATATCAGGACTTTGAAAGAACTTAAAGGACGAATACAAGAAGTTATGTCTTCCATACCACAAGAGTTCCTGTTGAAATCAGTTGACGCGATTCCTGGGTGGCTCGAGAAGCTGGTAGTGAAATGTGGTGCCCATATCGAATTTTAAATAAAACCTCAGGCTAAACACTTTCCTCTCAATTCCATTTCTTGTAAAAATTATAGTTAATAAATAAATTATAATTATTTTAAAATGGGGAGTTACTTTTTAATCACCATGTATATATATATATATATATATGTGTGTGTGTAAACGCAAAATTCCTAAACACAATGATCGTAGTCTGCCATCACCATTTATATTATGTTATTATTTTTATTATATAATACTTAGGTGCGGAGTTGTGAGGAGCTTATTTCCTCTTTCTCCGCCTGCCAGTAACATTGACCAACTCTATGAGTCTCCATAAATCTTTTAGTTGCGGATTACAATAAAATATAAGTTTAAATGCATTTTTAAAGGCATATCAAGTCTTTAGAATTATTTTATGTCAAAATTGATTTATTTTGGTTTATGTTTAAGGAAAATGTCCAATCTTTGTTTTTCTTTTTTATATTTTCAGATATAATCCAACGTATGTTCCATAATGGCGGGCTTTCTTCTAGGGGTTGGTAAGATTGTATTTAGTAAAATACAACTACTGCTTTTTCCTTTATATATATATATATATATATATATATATATATATATATATATATATATATATATATGAATGATAAAAAGGCTTAAAAACTAATATTCCATGGTTACAATTTATTACATTGGAATCGTAATTACCATCCAATTCATCAGACCTGCAATTCATCAAACCTACAAATTCAAAAAGTTTTTTCAATGTGCAGGTCTGATGAATTGGATCGTAATTACGATTGCAATGGAATAAATTATAACAATGGAATATTAGTTTTTAAGCCTTTTTATTATATCCTTACTCTGTCCTGGATATTGAGTTCTACTTGGATTCTATCCTCTTGGAAATTTTTATATAAATATGTATGTGTATGTATGTATGTATATATATTTATATATTTTATATATATGTATATATATGTGTGTATATTAACCACTAATATTATATATATATATATATATATATTCGTGGCTGCCAGCTATAGGCTCTCACTCTGGCCAGTAGAAAATGGCCGCAAACTACATGAAAACTGCCGTAAAGCATGAAAAAAACGATTATTTCCACTATCGATGTGAGTTGGGAAATGCAAAGTCGGTCTTAGCCTTCCCGCTAAATTGGAGCATGTGCATGTAAATTTTGGTGCAAATCCGTCGAAAAATGCGGCCGTGCATTCGTTTTACACACACACACACACACACACACACACACATACATACATCCTGCCTTTTATATATATATATATATATATATATATATATATATATATATATATATATATATATATATAGTTGTATGGATATTATTTTGCAACCTTGGGTTTCAGGATTTTGCGATCATGAGGCAAACGGTTTTCTTAAGTAGATCTATATATATGCTTATTTGTTTTTGATTATTTGTGTGTGGTAGAGGGGGGAATTTTCTTCTGTGTTTGTTTGCAATGACACTCTCACATACATAGACACACATACATACAAATGTATGCATTAAAGTTCGTACAAACACACCCATATAAATAATATGATGTTAGGCGCAAATATACATCCATATATACATCCATGTATATTCATGTATATATACATCCATGTTATATATATATATATATATATATATATATATATATATATATAATTTATTTTATAATGTTAAAAAAAAACGTGTTAAAAATCTCTACACAATTACAATTATGTTTCAACACTACAAATGTGTCTCCTCAGTCGATGTTGTGTTCAAACATTTATCTCTCGACCTAATTTATATTGCGCCTGACGTTCGGATTTACCTCTGCGAAAATTTGTCTGAATTTTTTATTTATTTATTTACTGTTAATTCTCTATTATATGAAGCACTTTATTTACAAAATCTTCCTGCTTTAAACGCGTTATCTTCCAGTAACTTACAGGTCGATAGGTTTTTAAGCGTAAAAAATCTTTATTATTATTATTATTACTAGTTTTAACCCGTGGAAATTTCATGGTTTTCCTATTTGAAATTTCTGACCAATCTTAATTTTTAACTCTAAAATAATAAGCTAATGACAAGTTCTACGACAATATCCGTAGAAATCTTCCTATCGCATCATCAAATATTTGACAACTTTAACAAAAATATTGCAATAACAATCATAAATGTGAAGGCTGGTTGTTATTTTAAGAAGTAAGCGGGTACAACTGAAAAGATTTGAAATTAACAACTTTTTCAATTTCACTGAAGCAGACGTTAAACACTTTTATCTTCCCTTCTTTCTTTCTTTTTTGTTTTTCACTGGAACCAAGTAGCGTTTCTAACATGTCTTTTGTCTTTCTACGCAATGAAAATGGAATTATTCATGAGTTATTGACAGGACATAACGGTCATGCGAACTAAGCAACTAACGAAGAGATGACAAGCACAGTTGTTATTATATGATTGTTGTTGTTGCTGTTGTTGCTACTGATTCAAATTTGCTATATTTATGGGGAAGAGGGCTCAATATTGGAAATAGGTGTAGACAGTAGGAACACTACATGGCGACTGGTTCTACGCCATTATGCTGTATTCAAAACCAAGTCTCGTTACACCTTTTGCGCTCTCTCTCTCTCTCTCTCTCTCTCTCTCTCCGTCTATATATATATATATATATATATATATATATATATATATAGGCACACACACACACACACACACACATATATATATATATACATACATACATACATACATATATATATATATATATATATTAGGTACCTCCACAGACTCGCTAAAAAAATTTGCATACCATGATGAAAAAATGCCCCAAACTTATTAAAAAGAATGTTTTATAGTCAAAATCTTTTGATTATCTTTGATTCTTAAGTTATATTTTTGATCCCTTTTAGAGCGTTCAAATTTTGGCTAATTTTGTTTTTTGGGTTTTTTTTTTGTTTTTTTTTTTTCCATCAACTAAGACCAAAGATTTGTATCGGAAATTTTTGAGCGGCTTTTGGCAGTAACAAAAACGTTGATTTGGAAATTCTTGCAAAAATAAAATAATTGTCGGGTTTTAATGTAACTTTCAGGATCTATTCATAAATGAATTAAATTATTTTAGAAAGGTTTCTTCTTTAGAAAATCGTAAGGTTTTTTCTTTAGAAAATCGTAAGGTTTTTTTCTTTAGAAAATCTTATGGTTTCTTCTTTAGAAAATCGTAAGGTTTTTTTCTTTAGAAAATCGCTCAGAACCGTAAATTAAAAAAATGTAATAAAACTAAGACATTATTTAATTAGAAAAACTCTTAATTGTTTTTATGAATAAAATATATTATCGACACTATTGCCTTACCAAAAAAAACTTTCGATCAATAATGAATTTTTACAAAAATCGTTTTCATTTTAATTAAATTTCAATTAGAATAATTTATAAAGTTTTAAATCTTTTAAAATTCTGTATTAATTTATAGCGGTCAAGTGATATTTTTATTAAATAAAAATTTATTTTTATTAATCACAAATGTAAAAGCTTACTACAATTCAGTGACCTTCAGAATTTTAAAAAGAATTTTGAATTTTTTTGTATGTGTAGAAACGTGCTCATTTTTGTAAATACGGAAGTCCATACACGACATTATCAGAAAATAAGAGCGATAACTATAGTAAATTTAAAGCGAAAATATAAAAATCAATAAAAATTAGATTACAGATTATTTTTTCATAATTTTTTAAGATTACTGGGTAGTTAAAAATTATATAAAAAGAGGGCTTACGTAATTTTTGTAGATATCTCACCCGTCGAAATAAACTAGATAAAATGCCTGTTATAATAAGCAGTCAATGTGTCAACACCTTAAATAAACACCTGCTTCTGCGTTAAAAACAAGCATTTCTGCGATTTTTTAAAACTGAAAGTAATATTTATTTCAAATCAGAATAATTCTAATTTAAATCAGATTAATTAAATTTTAAATCAGCTAATATTGCTCAAATAAAGTTTCAGAAAAGTATATTTTATTTTTGAAAGATTTTTTAATAAATGACATTGTGCTGACAGATGGCAGAATTGACGCTAAAATTAGCGATTTTTAGGAATTAAAAAAATACTTCCAGTCAAATTATTTCCAGTCAATTTTAATTAGTTTTGAAATCGAGCAAAGTATTTTGCTTATTGGAAATATTAAATTTAATTTATTAACTTGAAATTAAAACTAAAATAAAAGCTTTAAGAAAGTTTTTTTCATTTTTAAAAATAAATTTTAAACCTTAAGTATCGCGTTTCTGTTAAGCTACCTAATATATAAGTTGAACTGGGGATATAGAAGAAATATTTTTTATTCCGTTAGATATAAATTAAGTTTTTCTGAAAAAACACTATTTTTAGTAATATTTCATACAAGATTGTTTCGTTTCACCACTTGCCAAATGATCTGCGCCTAACAGAGAGTGGAATCTTTTTTATTAAAAATATCCAACCGAAGTAGAAACATCTTATGCTTCAACCCACTATATAATAAAAATGTAAAAGCCCAATTATAAGTAAAATGTTAAGGAAACTCATACAGAAACACTTCCCCAAAATCAAGCAAACTGTACAACATATTCATAATTTCTTCTTCTTTATGTGCTGTGTCCCCTCAGGACATAGGCGATTATGGCTCTCCACAATTTCTTATCCTTTGGAATTCTTAATAAATTTTGTCTTTTTGTTATTTCTCCTAAACCCTGTTCTGGTCTCCATTTACACAAACTCTCTAGGTAAGTTATGCGTTGTTTGCCTCTCTCCCTCTTGCTGTTAATCTGTCCTGTGAGTATCAGATTTTCCAAGCTCTCTTTCCTCATTATGTGTCCCAGATGTGTTCCTGATGCATAAGTTTCCTTTTCATTTCCATTTTCTCTAAAACTTCGTCGTCGTTGTTCACATGTCCGGTTCATGGTATCCTCAGCATTCTTCTGTACAAATCATTAAAAAAAATACCAATACGCCACAAGCACCCTCAACACTCGTCTGTAACTCCAGAACAGAATTCCACTAAAAAGAAAGTCCTCTCCCAAAATGTATAGACAAATACCCGACTTCTCTCTTAGAACTGAGGCCATATTGAGTAGGTTAAACATAACCCCATCTTTGGTACTGGGCGTAATCTCCAATTTAGACCCCAACAAGGCTAGTGGTGGAGACGGGATACCAGCCATTGTCTTGAAGAAATGCGCGCCTGAACTGGCGCCCGCCCTTTCTAAACTATACAACTACTGCCTCAAGGAATCTTGTTTTCCTGACTGCTGGAAGTCCTCTTATATCGTTCCTGTCTTCAAGAACTCCGGCGACCCCTCTGACCCTTCCAACTACCGTCCTATAAGTCTCCTTCCCCTCTTCGGCAAAGTCTTCGAAGCCCAAATCAATACCGGGGTGGTTAACCACCTCACATCCCATAATCTGCTCTCAGACAAGCAATATGGTTTCCGCTTTGCCCAATCTACAGCCGATGTGCTTACGGCCATCACTGAAACAGTCTACCGAGCTCTTCAAAATAACGGGGAAGCCCGAGCCGTGGCACTAGACATCTCCAAAGCATTTGATAGGGTTTGGCATGCCGGCCTTCTTCGCAAGCTCCAGGGTTATGGCATTACGGGTCGATTATATAACCTGATACGCTCATTCCTGTCAAACCGTAAATTGAAGGTCGTTCTCAATGGATTCTCCTCCAGTTCCTATCCCACGAACGCAGGTGTTCCTCAAGGCTCCATCCTAGGCCCCACTCTATTCCTTATCTACATAAATGACCTTCCTGACGCAATAACTTCCCAAGTTGGCATCTACGCGGATGACACCACAATTTATTCCTGCCTTAAAAACAAATCTAGTCTCGCTGACAAAACTCGCCTGGCCGTGCATCTCGAAAAGGACCTCCAATCGATTGTGAACTGGGGCATGAATTGGCTGGTCAACTTCAACGCTTCCAAGACAAAACTGCTCTCTATTAATCACCACAGAGATCCTTCCCTTCCCTTCATTAGAATGTCTGACGCTCAACTTCTCGAGAGCAACTCTCTGCGGCTTATCGGTCTCACGTTGACTGCTAACCTAAGATGGAATAAATACATTGAATCAATTTCATCGTCCACTGCAAGGAAAGTTGGCTCCCTGAGCCGCGCCAGAAAGTTCTTCTCCCCGGAGTTGATCCTCCAGATCTACAAATCAACAATTCGCCCTTGCATGGAGTATTGCTGCCATATATGGTCTGGTGCCCCTTCTGTTTGCCTCGGTGTTCTTGATAGGCTCCAGAGGCGGATATGCAATGTAGTTGGCCCTGCCCTGGCGTCTCGTCTACAGTCACTTTCTCACAGACGCGCCGTCGCCTCCCTCTGTCTGTTCTACAAATACTTTCATGGAAATTGCTCCGAGGAGCTGCATTCGCTGGTTCCCAGACGTCATGAGTTCCAGCGTCTTACGAGTCTGGCATCCCGCTCTCACCCCTTCACTGTCGAAACTCCTAAATGTAGCCGTCTCTTCTACTCTAATAGCTTCATGTCTCGCACCTCTCGCCTGTGGAACTCTCTTCCCTTTTCCTGTTTCCCTGTGAGCTATAATCTCCAGCTATTCAAGTGTAATGTCAATCGACATCTCCAGTTGCCTTGATCTATCCACTACCCTCATCCTTTCTTCTATCACTCCTATCTGATCTTGCTCTAAATTTTCTGTAACCCCTTGCGTCCTAGTGGCTTCCCGCCTTGCTTGGGGTGAAATGCTTAAAAGAAAAAAAAATTATCCAGATGCATGCTGGGATTTCTTCCAAACCAATAAAAATGATTTCATCCGCCATATTGTTGATCTTTCTTCTCTTGAAGTGAGAATGTTACAATCACTCGACTGAATCTCTTTTGCGTATTAACACCATTCTTTTTTAACATTTTGCCTTATTACTGTTGCTTTGTCTATTTTTGTCTTGGATATGCTGTTTGCTTGCTTAGTATTATTTATATATTTAAGATATGTCTACATACAACCCCAACCAGTATAACTTAAATTCTTCCACCCTTTCACAAAATGCCCCCAAATTAACATGCAGACAACCACCAAATATGAATTAAAAAAAAGGCCTGCTAGATGTACACAACCGAATACGCATCATCATCCGAATCCCGCATAGACAAACTAGAATTCTGATAGACATACACTCAAGAATTATGCACACGAACACTGCTTGACAGGAGAGATGCATGTGAGGTCGGTTTAACCAATGAAAAACAAACAACAAAAAATAAAAAATAACAGAATTTGCTTTTCTCCTTCATATTTCATTTTCTGATGAAGCTTTAATAAAATCGAAACATGTTAAATTTATAAACGCTTAAGATTTGTTCCTTATATTATCATATATAGGTTTGTGTGATGGTGTGTGTGTGTGTGTGTGTGTGTGCGTGTGGCTTCCCTACGAAAAAAAAACATATCTTGTCAAGACGACTGACGCTACATTTCTCTGATCAGAGCTCAATACGGACACATTTAAATCGTACCAACCACAAATATGCAT
Source organism: Acanthosepion lycidas (assembly GCA_963932145.1). Taxonomy (NCBI): domain Eukaryota; kingdom Metazoa; phylum Mollusca; class Cephalopoda; order Sepiida; family Sepiidae; genus Acanthosepion; species Acanthosepion lycidas. The sequence continues at coordinate 103,900,685 of OZ010593.1, read as the reverse complement.
CATATTTGTCTAGAACACGATTTCCACTACAAAAAAAAATTGAAATAGACGTAACCCGTTATAAATAAAAATAACACATGAAACCGATTCTTCATAACATTAATTATGAACACGGCTATAATGTACTGGCCGTATTTGGAAACTAAGAATATATCTAATTTCAGCAACTGCAATAGTATTTATAAATCATTTATTGTAGTAGTATGACCAAAAAAAAAAGATAATGTTTGTAAATGGCTAACCGTTTAGCCGAAAGCGCTCGGAGCAAACTTTTAGGCAATTTATACATTCATTAAATCCAGAAAATGGACTTTTTGACGTGATGTAGTGGTTTTGCAAGCTTGTCTCGCTAAATTAATTACGACTGAATAGTCATTTCGATCCTCACTGGGTGCCACACACTTTCGGTCATATTACTCATCTAAGCTACGCTTGGAAAATCATTGGGGCACCTTGGTGTAATGGTTAGGAAGCTTGTCTCTCTAGAACAATTACGGCTGAGTAGTGAGTTCGATCCTCACTGGATGCACCATATATTCAGCCTTGTGCAAAATTTACCCTTAGAAAATCCCCATTAAGTCTAGAAAAGAAGAAAATTGAAAGTCTGCAAGAGAAATATGCAGAAGTACCTTCAGAGTCATGTTCAACGAAACATATTAAAGAAGAATGACTGTCTAAATACACAACTAGATATAAAGTTTCAAACCGTTCAATACTCGGAAAAGAGTAGCCATTAATAACATTACCACACACACACATATATATATATATATATATATATATATATATATATCCGTGAGGATGTCATTGGTTTATCAAGAAAGGCTTGGATTTGGAGAACGTTAATGAGAGCGTTGAAAAGTCAGTCAAAATATATAGAGGACACAAAGTGCCATAATTCAAAATCTGGTAAGTAAAGTAAACAAGTAATATTCAAGAAATATATATATATATATATATATATATATATATATGAATGAATGAATACTGTTTAAATTGTGATCGGAATGTTATGGTTTGGCATGCATAGTTGTGTTGTATATCTTCAAAAACATGAGGTAATGGATTAAAGCATTTTCTTTTGATTTTTCAACATTTTCGTGTATGTTAACTTGGGAAAAAGAGTAATTCTTTCAGGAGAAAACGATTAAATCCATTCCCTCATCCCTTCCAAGATGTACAACACATCCATCCATCCATCCCATAGTATAACAATCTAATCACAATTTAAACAATATTCATTTTAAAATAGACAAAATTTTGTCCTCCTAGGGAGCCAATTGACTTAATAAAGTCCCCCAGAGGACGAAATGCGTTGCCTCAGATAAGTTTTCCTTTTGTCTTTATTCATATTGTCCTTTTACAGATATACTCTATGTGAAATTTTTTAGAGAAATTTTTAAATATATATATATATATGTGTGTGTGTGTTTATGTACTTTGTAAGATTTGCTTGTGCTAGTATTGATTTTCCTCTTAGCTAAAGAACGCTAACACTAAAGAAAATACTTCCAGCCAAACAGTATTTGATTAGTAAACAAAAAAGAAGTTGCTGATTTTGCTAATATTTTAACGTTTGTTTATATTATATTTGGAATAGTCTGACAAGAAATGTGTCGACTTTATTATTAGCATTATTTTCTTTATTCTGTCGTTGAAGCTACGATGATAGAATATACAAGAGGCTTTACAGTTAGTCATATTATAGCCATTATCAGAGCAGCAATTAGAAAGAATTTTAGCATCATTTGATCTCCACTCGTCACGCTAAGAAGTAACCTCTGGTATAAAGAGAATTTAAAAAGAATTACTTGAATATGACTGTCGGCAAAACTTTCATCGATCAAACAACAAATACCAAAAGCATATTTTGCAAATATATTTTATAGAATGATGAAAGTTCAGCATTTGAAAAGGTTAGGCGTGTGATGTCATAAGAAGGACAGATGAGTCATTGTTGTCTATGTCAGGCATTGGCAACCTTTGTCGATTCGAGCAATGGACCCCGCATGATCTATGGCTCATCACGAAGCGGACTGCACAACTAAAAATATTCAAGGTCAGTTTTCGTATTAAGAACTTCAGCAACTTCCGATATAGAAGACCACATGAGTAAGCCTACACCTTAGAAATGGGGGGAAAGATTTATTTTTTTAGAAAAAAACTGTTTTCTAATTATATTGTAACCTAGAAAGTGTTACTGAATGAGAAATAACCAAAACAGAGTTTGGAAATAGTTATCTTTATAACATCAACAAAATACAATACTCGCCAGCGGCTTGAAGTAGGTAAACCACTGCTAGTGGTGGATTACTTAGAGAGCATATTACCCCCTCTTACAATAGTATCCAATGTATTTATGAGGATTCGGACATACCCACTAGTGTTCATAGGTACGGTATATAACAAACTAAAAATTTGATCTAATATTATCACTGATGACTGATGTGATTATCACGTGTTGCTGTGTGGGATTTATTTCTAATTTATTCATTTGAAAATCAAAACATTTCTTCTTTAGAGAAAAAATTCTTATGAACGTTTCCTATTTCAAAAGCAAAAGATGTTTACACGTATGACCTTCCTTACTTAAAATTTTCAATTGTTTAAAATGCTGACAACGTTAATTTCGCCGAAAGTATATAAAATTCAAGAAACCTTGTCCTTAATCATTGCTTATCTATGTAATCGGTTTTGTGACCATTCCGGAAGTCTCATTCATGTAGGGGTTCGGCAGAGCTAAAGAAATACCTAAAACCCTACTGCTGCTATGTGTGTGTTTTGACGAGCGTATGAGTGTATGTTAATGTATATGTGTGTCTTTGTGTATGTTGTTAACTTAATACATAAGCAAATATCAACTTGACTGGAAAAAATCAGTTTTTTAAAGTGGATTGATAAAAGTTTTTGATTTACAATCTGTTTAAACACGTTACAACAATCAACTCGTCGTACGTGTTGTGTACTGAAACTCAGAGGAAAAAGATTCCGGCTTTCACGAATCAATATTAACATTTCTGACAGAATACGGCGGTTATGTGTGAAGTAGGAAATAAATTATTATTATTATTATTATTATTATTATTATTATTATTATTAAAAGAAAAAAATCATCAATCATACCATACATCAGTTTACAAAATAGATACGATTGGGAAGGAAAGATGAGAAACTGAGAATTGTGCAAATTTGATCGTGTTAATCAATATCATTAAAACTGAAAGAAAGAGAAGTGGCTGTTGTTGTTCCGATACATCACAAAATAACTTCAAAAAAGTGAACAACAGGAAAAAATATTTCAACTTTGTCAGCTGAATTAAGGTTACCATGATTATTATCATCATTGCCATTGTCATTATTGTTATTTTTTTTATATTGCTTTTATTGTCATTATTATGATTCTTGTCTCCATCATCATTAAGGCTAATTTTACTGTTTATCATAAGCAATAACACATCAATTATTATTGATATATCAATAATAATATCACAGTTACTATTACCATTAACATAAACATAATCGTCAATAAAACACCGGCAGTTATGATTGCTGAAAATGCAACCACCATCATCATCATCATCATCATCATCATCATGAACCCAATTTAACCATGACTGTGAGTACGCGCGTTTACATTATATGTGTGTATATGTGAGCGAATGTGTGCATGTCTGACGGCCGATCTGAAAAACATCAAGCCCCCCCATCCTTGTTCCTTGTTAAGAGAACATTGCTAAAATATATATGTATGCTCGAATACATCGGTGTATATTTGCGCCTAATCTCCACCCACACACAACTAACCAAACGCTAATAAGCATAGATTCACTTTTGAAAAAATAAACCAGTTTGTGTGATGCTCGCAAAAGCGTGAAACCCAGTGTTCCAAATTACTATTCATGCAACTGAATATAGGTGTGTGTGTGGGCGTGTGTGTGTTGGTGGGTGGGTGGTTATGGGTGGGTGGATTTGTAGGTAAATATTCTCAGATCTGTAGAAGAGACAAAATGAATAAAAAGATACAAGAAATAGGTGCAAATGTTGACAGAAAACAGCTGGTTTACGCATAATTGGAGAAAAATTCACATTTCGACAAAACACTCCCTTTCAATCCAAAACACTTTTCTAAATTAGTTTAAAATTAACTTGCGAGTAAAAAAAAAAAAAAAACGAACAAAATTTTAGAAATAATGACTTAGCTGCCTCAGCCTCAAGACCTCTGTCCCATTGAATTAGATGAATTGAATAAGAGAGATTGAAGAATATCCAAAGCGTGAGCGTGAGCTTTTTCAGTACTTAATGAATGCTTGGGAAGGTCTGTCATCTACTTTTATTCAAACATTTTTAGAAAGAATGCCAAGAGCAGTAAATAAAGCAGGTGGTGGTTTTATTGATAAAAACAAAATATGTTGTACGATCATTTTTTATAGTTAACTTCTTTCTTTGTCAAAATAAAAGCAAATACACTGTAGTTACTGAAATCTTATGTTTTACTTCAAAAATACAAAAAGATCTCATTTGAATTTTTTTAAGAACTGCAGGGTGACTCCAAACACCTTTGCTTTTGATATTCCGTTCGCAATTTACAGATTACATGTCAAAACTTCCTAAAAAAAATTTTACGTTAGAATACGTATTTTTTTAAATTTGCTAAATATTTAAAGAACGTTGCGAGAAAAGGTAAAGCTTGTCATGACGAAGGCTAAAAGATCAAAAAGAAATTAAAAAATTTCAAACAAATGAACAGAATCTTCAACCAAGATTTTAGGAATAGAATTCAGTCATGAGAAATGTGCAATGTTCGCAGTGAACAAAGGAAAAATAAAAAGAACAAAAGGAATTGAACTATCGAACCAAGATAAACCATCACAACAAAATGGATGATTACAAATACATCGGAATTCTGGAAGGAGGGAAAATCAAGCAGAAGAAAAAGTCGGCACAGAATACGTCAGAACAGCAAAAAAAATATTAGGAACCAAATCTGTAGTAGAAATGTAGTAAATACTTAGGATGTTTCTATTGTGAGTTACTCTGGACCCTTCCTGAATTGTATAAGAGAGGAACTCGGAATAATAAGACTACCAAACAAGAAACTTGATGACAATGTGTAAGGCTCTATACCAAAAAGACTGTGTCGACAAGTTGGATGTAAAAGGGAGGCAGACGATTGTCAGCGCTGACAATATAAGAAACAACAAAGCGAAATATGGCGCTAAAACGAACGGCAGGATTAAGAGAAGTTCAGCCATAAATATTTATCCCTTATTTAAACATAAAAATTTACCCGTTATTAAAACATAAACTGAAACACCGATTCGTAAAACTAGTTTCAAATTTTACATATGACTTCCTGGAATTCTTTTCTTTTATTGGTTACAGTTTAATTACATTGAATTAAAATGAATTGAATTAAAATGGTTGGTATGAAGAATTTGGGGCACAGGGGACTAATGGTTAGCGGCTCGGATTGAAAAACCGGAAACGCCGAGTTCAAATTCCAGTCAAGTTCGTTACATTCACTTTGGTGCAAATACCCTTGGAAATGGTATGAATCCATCTTTTATTCACATTCTTCTTAAAATAACAGGACACACTAGGTCCTATAGCCTTGTATGGTAAATGATCTAGGAGAAAGACAACTTTAAATTTAAACTGGATCACACTATACTAAAAAGTGTGTCTACATGCGCTTGTGAATCCAAATTCCCACTGAAATTCCTACTCTGGATTTGCAGGTTCGAATTCAGCTTTCGTTCCAATGCGATGGGTTCATAGGACGGGGTCGGCTCAACCGATCCCGGGTGCCTGCAGCAACAGAGAGAAAGAATTGCGTGGGGATAAAATAGATGAATGTTTGCAAAAAACTGTTTTTAATTTGTAGGAAAAGTTTTCAAGAAGAGCAAACAATCTGAGCAACTCCAATTCCAGGAGGAAACCCGTTCAGTTTGTCCCAGAAGATAAGGTTTTTGATGCCGTTAAGATGAGGGTGAAGAGATTAAAGTGATGAAGTAGGATTGTGAAAGAGGATGTGAGGTTCAAATCCTACAAGATTCAACTTTCAAGTGCCTCCAAGCATTGGAGAAGATGTAACGTGCCACAGACAAAGCCTTTGCTTGGTCGGACGAGAAGTCCTTTTTACTGTGAAGTTTATGGCCCACTACCAAAACAATAAAGTTCACACCACTTCACCAGGAATACTTCAGGCCATTGGAGATTATTCTGTGAGTGAACGCATCCCCAAGCATTGGTTCCAGAAGTTCAAGTCGGGAGATCTGTCCCTTTGTAATAAACCCCGCCCAGTGGCCGGCCACAAGTCATGAAGGTGACTATAGAGGAGGACAACAGACAAACTTGTGGTGAGCTTGCCGAAGGCTTCCGGGTTCCTGATGAAACACTCAAACTTCACCTGCACCACATAGGAAAGGCGTACAAGTTGAGCAAGTGGGTACCCCACACACTGTCGGAAGCCAACAACGAGTGAGAGCCTTTATCTCGTTGTTTTCTCGGCACTGCAAAGTACACATATTTGATTGAATGCCCAGTGACGAAAAGGGGGTCCTGCAAGACACTCCCAAGCGTACTAGATATCGATTGTCATCACAAGACCCTGTTCCTCAGGCCACAAAACCAACTCTAGACCCACGCAAAATCATGCTCTGTAACTGATGGACTATTCGATAAATGTAGTACTATGAGCCTCTACTAACGGGCCAAACTATCAGCAGTTGGGATGTATGCAACAGGAAATGAAACAGACGTAGCCAGTATTGGTTAATCGCAAGGGTGTACAGTTCCTCCATGACAATGCCAGTCCTCATGTGGCGCGGGTAGTTAGGGATGCTATACAGAGACTTGGCTGGGAGACACTGTGCCATCCACCTTACACCCCGGACCTTGCGCCAACAGATTACCACACATTCCATTCCCTGAACAACCACCTTTGTGAGAAAGCCTTCGCAAATGAGACGGACCTGCGGCTGGCACTTACAGACTTCTTTGTGTTCAAGACAACGGATTTTTACTGCAGCTGGATGCATGTTGGCATGCCGCTCGGGATTACATTCAGGACTAACTAAAATTTGCTGTATAACTTTTTTTTTTCTAATAAATTAAAAACATGGATTAGTTTCATATGTCAAAAAGGAATCAATGTGTACAAATATCTTTTACTTTTGCTCTATCTTTTGCTCTATCTCTCCATAAAGAATTTTCATTTCCCGCACCTGACACTTTTCCATCTATGCCGCCTTTGAATCTTTCATTCATTGTTATTTGATATTCTTAACGAACAAAGAGTTTTTCGATCTTAACTTCGCCGCCATCTCTACCCACTCTGTTATTTAGACATACAGAGTATGCCAAAATAATGTATACACACTTCAGGAAAGGAAAAAAATGTCTTTCGTAGTTTTATCAAATTGCGATAACATTGTTTAATGTAGGACGATATTTTCTCGACAGATGGCATTATCCTCATGGCTGTAGAATCAAGAAGTCCTAAAGGAAGATGTGTGTCGCAGAAAACCGACTACATTGGCGGCCCTTACACAAGACATTGAAAATATATGTGCAGCAATCACACTGGACATTTTAGCCAGCATTATCCAATCAATGATTCGACGAACGAATAAATGTTTGGAAGCTAAAGACCCACCATTTTGAGCATCTCTTGTGATTGTAGAGTCCAAACGTAACTTGTATGAATCTCGTAATATCTAAATCTCTGAATTAAAATCTGAATAAATTTGGTCTTACAATATCTATGCAAGTTATGGACATTGAAGTCAGTACCCAGAGGTGACAGTAGAAACTGATGTCAACGTCGAGTGGCGACAGTCTGTTTCATGTTTCAATGCAATATTCAAGTCAGGTGGTGAAGAAGTCATGTAATTCGGATGTCTTGAATATTGATTTCAAGCATGAAACAGACTATTGCTACTCGATGTTGAGCTCGGTGCCCACTATGTATATTTACACCCGCTCTGTCCCTGATATTAAGCACTTTGACTTATAAATATACTATATCTTAAAACTATATGTTTTCATATATATATATATATATATATATATATATATATATATATATAGTCTTAAGGTGAGCTATATTTATGAGATAAAGTGCTCAATATTAGAGATAGAGCGTGTGTAAATCTAAAAGTGAACATTGAAGTCAACACTTAGATGCGACAGTCTGTTTCATGCTAGACGCAATCGTCAGGCCATATATATATATATATAGAGAGAGAGAGAGAGAGAAAGAGAGTGAGTGTGTGAGTGAGAGAGAGAAAGAATAAAGTAGGATGGCTAATAAAAGTTTAAGAATAAAATGACAAAAGGTTACGTCACTATTGCCAATAAAATTAATATTTATTACATATTAACTTGAGTGAACTAAAGAACGAAAAGAGAAATTTTAATGTCGTAATTTTCAAATACGTCTATGTTCTTTTGCAACGATGCAAGGAATATATATATATATATATATATATATATATATATATATATGAAGAAAAATAGTCTTAAGATATGCTATATTTATGGGATAAAGAACTTAATATCAGAGATAGAGCTTGTGTAAATATGAAAGTGAACATAGAAGTCAACACTTAGAGGCGACAGTCTGTTTCATGCTAGACGCAACCGTCAGGTCTGACGATTTCAGCCTGACGATTGCGTCTAACATGAAACAGACTGTCGCCTCTAAGTGTTGACCTCTATGTTCACTTATATATATATAATGAACGTTTATTTGCATTCTCCCACCAAATATCGAATGTTCAATGTTATGGATTCTGAAACATCAAACTTCAACTCTACAGTCCTTTCAATCTTGAGTGTTTGGGACGCTGTACTCCACTTACTATGCACACGACCCTTAACTCCCCATGTTCTCCGGTTTCTTTAATTGCCGATACTTGTATTTTTCATTTCTTTTTATCTCCTCCTGATTGTCTACTGATGCAACCACGAAGACGATATGGCAAGACTTATTTTCATTGTTCACAATAACTAGATCCGCTTTTCTAACCTGGATGGGTTGATCGGTCTGGATCTTAAAATTCGTAAAATTATTATTACTATTATTTCAATTAGAATTTTATCTTTTCATTTTAACATGGCGATTTTGAAGGTCAATAATTAAACTGACATTTTCCTACTTTCATGTATTTCGTAGATGTCAATGCCAGCTGAAGGCATTTAACCAAAGTGACAAATTAAAAGCAGCAAATTCTTCCGTTAATTCCATTCATCTTGCCTAAAATAAAAATCAAAAATTTATAATTTAAAAGAAAATTTCCTTTACCTGATAAAATTAAGAGAAACGGAAGCTTTTGAATTTTAAACGACATCACAAAGACTCCAAACAGACTTCCGATATTCATCTGTAATTTAAAAATATATATACATTTAAAGAGTTACATACTATATAAAATAGAAAGTGTATGTGTGTGAGTATGGGCGTAAAAATAGATTTAGTCTGTCATTTTCGAAGAGAAATTAGGAGAAAGAAAAATTTTGGTCTTAGAATTATTACAAATAAAGTAGTTCTGCGCAAAAGTTTGCAGCATTTTATTTGTAAATATTATATTTGATTGGGTTTTTTCTGTAACATATTCATCCTCGAATATTCAAAAGAGTGGGTGCTAGGGACTGTTGCACACACACACACACACACACACACACACACATATATATGAAGAAATATAGTTTTAAGGCTTGCTATATTTATGGTATAAAGTACTCAATATCGGACATAAAGCGTGTGTAAATATAAAAGTGAACATTGAAGTCAACACTTAGAGGCGCCAGGCTGTTTCCTGCTAGACGCAATCGTCAGGTCACTAGTGATTTTTTTTCAAGAAAAGTGGCCTGACAATTGCGTCTAGCAGGAAGCAGCCTGGCGCCTCTAAGTGTTGACTTCAATGTTCACTTTATATATATATATATATATATATATATATATATATATATATATATATATATATATATATATATATATATCCAGGTACGATGAGAACGAATAGAGTGCACTTCTAAAATTCGTAACATTTAAGTTAAAAGAGGGCTCAATACATAGTAGAGTAATATTATTTATTTTCTATAGTTATTATGGTTAATGTGTGGCTACAGTTAGATGCCAAATTTTGGCCTTGACACATTTCTAATAATTTCTATTCTTTTTCGCTTAGTTTGAATTAAACGTTTGTCATATTCGATTGTTTAATCTGGGTAAAGACCTCAAGCCTTTATTTATTTATTTATTTTTTCATAAAATGAGGATAAATTTTGGTTCTGAAACCAAATTAATCATTCACACGCAAGTAATCTACAATCCCCTGAGGAGACGCATCGTTGAAACACGACTGCAATTGTGTAGCGATCCTTATATGGTTTTGTTGCAATATCCTAAAACAAATATATATATATATATATATATATATATATATATATATATATATATATATATATACATATATATATATATATATATTTCTCATTCTCTGATGAAGTTTTAATAAAAGTGAAACATGTTAAATAGATATACGTTTCCTATTTGTTCTTTATTTTATTATATATATATATATATATATATATATATATATATATATATATATAGAGAGAGAGAGAGAGAGAGAGAGAGAGCGATGCGTAAATTGGCCCCATTTTATATTTTTACTTTCGGGCATGCACATTCATCAAAGGGCCTGGTTGTTGTCAGTGGGCGAGACAAAGTTTTGTTGGCTACATCCTGATATTTTACATTGATGAAATAAGATACAAGAGGGTTACTTTGTGGGTGAAAGAATCTGAGAAAAAGAAAAACATTATTAAGGAGCGACATCAATAAAAGAACATTAGTTAAGAAGTCAGACGATAACGATTGACGTTGCACTTAAATTTCTGAAGATCAAAGTTTATTGGAAGCAAGAAACCGAAAGAGAGTTCCACAGGCGAGAAGTGCGATAGCAGGAACTGTTAGCATAGGATTTACGGTTACATCTTGTCATTTCAACAATAAAATGGTAAGACCTAGCTGCCAATCTAGTACTGCGCTTAAATTCATAATGTCGAGATATTGTTGATAAATGATTGTTTTATGTTGCTTAATTTCTGGTGACTGATCAAACGTTTAAATCTTTTCATCATTCTCTTGTTTATATTAATTACAAGGGCATATGACTATATATATATATATATGTGTGTGTGTGTGTAGAATTAATGAATTTATTTTTAATCCGACATTTTTATTACTTCAAACATTGTCTTTTTCAATTAAGACGTTGTCTACTATAATAACGTTTAAGTTTATAGAGCATATATATATATATATATATATACAGGATGTGATGGGCAAATTGTCGCTATTTTATATTTTTAATTTCGCGCATGCGCGTTCTTTGTTTTTGATTTTGTCGGCTGCACAGTATAGTAGGGTCAGTTGGGCATTGGACGTGAGAAATTTGGAAACGGCATCCTTATATTGCTTGGAATTCACGCCGAAACCTCCAATACAAACATTTCAGAGTATTTGGACGGTACAGATGATTCGGAAATAGTTGGATGAGTCTAATGGTGATTAGGAAAATGTTTTGGGTGATCCCTAATGATGGCGACGTTATGCCTCCATTCATCTTCCCACTCAATACATCAAGTGCCTTGGGGAGGGAGTGCTGCCCTGGGTCAAGAGGGTGGCTGCTGGAAGACCCTATGTCTGGTAACAGGACTCTGCACCATCCCACACAAGTGGGAGAATCCCTTACGTCTGGACGCCTAACTCCACAGATTGATTATTATGTATGGGGCGCAGTTGAGCGAAAGACCAACAAAAATCCTTGTAACACCAAAGATGAACTGAAGGCAAGAAATTATGGTAGCATTCACCATCTTAAACTAAACAAGAAGAATTGCAAGAGATTTTGAAATCGTCTGGAGGATGTGGTTGGAGCCAATGTCGATTTTATTGAATACATTTACTCAATTTCAAGATATTTTTGTGTAATTTTGATAAAATATTCTGTTAAAATGAGATATCAGCTTTATTTTCATTTTTACGTCATTTAGACGACAATTTACCCATCGCACCCTCTATATATATATATATATATATATATATATATATATATATATATATATATATATATAATTACAAATATGTGAACCAAAACAGTGAAAGTTTTTTTTTTGCTAAGCATCTATCTATACGCAACTTACACGTCTTTTTCTGCTTCCTCCTCCTCCTGTGGAGATTGCGATAAATCCCTTAATAAAAATTTCCTTTACATGAGACGTGCAAATAATTTTTTTTTTCTTTTCTTGAAAAAATCAATCAACTTTTTGCTTCCAATGTGGAAGTCGCTTTGAATGACGTCACATTCCGTTTCTGACGTCATTTACTTTTGAATGTCTTCATTCTATTCATCGGTTTCTCCTCTCCCCCTCTTTCTATCCTTATCTATCTCTTCCCCTCTTTCCATTTCTTTCTCTCTCTCTCTCTCTCTCTCTCTCTCACTCTCTCCCCTTCCCGCCATAAATCGCTCTCCTTATCAACTCTGAAATTTTGATGTGAAATTTCTTTCTTTCGATATCTAGTATGTTCCCTGTTTCCAAAACTTTCTATCTCTCTCTCCTCTCTCTTTCTACAGACACACTTATATATATATGTGTGTGTGTGTGTGTGTGTGTGTGCGTGCGTGCGTGCGTGCGTGTGTGTGTGTGTGTGTGCGTGTTTATGTGGATCAGTAAGTCGGCAGCCTGATACGGTTATTAGCTGAATTTTGATCTGAAATTTTCTTTGTATAATATCCATGTTTATAAAGAAGCAATGTATTAAATGCATCAAGTAGATTATGTGTGAAAATAAATATCTGGTATAATTAGGCTACGGATTTATTGATTTGCCTATGTACATATATTATTTATGCAGATTAGATAGATAGATAGATAGATAGATAGATAGATAGATAGATAGATAGCATGGTGTCTGTCAACTTTCTCGCATCAATGCAATCTTCAGACCAATATATATTTGTGCGTGTGTGTGTGTTGGTAGCAGTCCCTCTCTAATATATGTTTCATTAAAAATGATTGACAAGTTATTTCTATTACATTTTTTCTTGTGTGTGAGCAAGAGATTTCTCTTTTGGATCTAGTGCATGTAGAAATTGTCCAAATGATAGTTCATTCCGAGCGGCGCTTTCGGTTAATCGTCTTTTTTTTTCTTTTTCTTTTTTTTTACAGTGAAAATCACCCTATACGAAGCTGACAGCCACTCGAGGTAGACGGTTACAAAATAAGATAAACAGTGTACACGGATATGTGGGGAACATAACAGATGACCCTAGACATGAACAGGGTAAGATTGTAGTGATTGGGGAAGCAACCACTTGGGAGTCGGATCCACAGTGTACCGGTTTGCTGTAGAACGTACATCTCACCAATGGAATACGAGGAGAATGGGCCATTTATGAGCGTTTACCCATTTGCAAGTATTTTCGTGGTGCTTTTGCAAATTATGTTATGATATGGAGACATGTTTTTAATTCCAGAACAGATTTCCAGATTTTTATAATCAAATGCCACGGTCTATTTTGTCACGCAAAAGATCCAAATGAGAATTCGAAAAGTTGCATTCTGTCAACCCTCTAAGGAGGTGCAAAAAAAAAATAGCATTCAAAGTTTTATTTTTTATTATTATTATTATTATTATTATTATTATTATTATTATTATTATTATTTTCTTTGGTTTCTGGTGTATACTCATTTCTTTCCGGGTCCCAACCAGAGACCTAATATCAGAAATGGCATCATATCCACTGAGCATTTTTTGGGAAAAATATCATTAGATAAAGCCCTCTTCGTAATGTGTGAGCTGTACTTGTGAGTACCATTTTTTGTATTTCTTTTCTTCAATGAGTCTTTAGGAATCTTTTCCAATCAATCTGAGGGATCCAGCTACAAGTGGAGTTGTTGATGCCCTCGTGTGCCACATTTTTGAGATTTCGATTTCAAAGTCCTTGTATTTTGATATATTTTTGAAGATCTTCAAAGATACATTGCAGTCTGCAGGGACTTCCATGCACATTTCGTCTTTGTGGTCTCTAACCACGATGTCTTGGCGATTAGCTTTGATTGTTCTTTCTCTCTCTCTCTCTCTCTCTCTCTCTCTCTCTCTCTCTCTCGCTCGCTCTCTCTGTGCATTGAAAAGTCCCATAAATCTGTTATAGGCCCTATCTCCGTAACCGGGCCTGAATGGTGTTCATACCAAATTCTTGCGGTTTCCTTTCTATAAAAGTTGCAAGTTTTCCAATGCAGATATTGACTCATTCTGATATGGTGTGTTTTATATTCAGTGGGTGCCAGTACCGCGTAACCTGATACAAGATGGTCAATTGTTTCTGGGTATTTATCACAGAATCTGCATTTGAGACTAACATAATTTTTCAGTATGTCTGCTTGGTAATTTCTAGTTTGCAAGCATTGGTCCTGTGCAGCAAGAAGAAAACCTTCTGTTTCAGCTTTTAACTCTGCACTGCGTAGCCACCGATGGTATGGGGTTTGTCTACACCAACTTGTTTGGTATGGCCAGAGTGTTGGTCATGAAGAGGCTTATCTTGCCATCGTTTCTGCATTTGGTATATTACATTTACTTTTGCTTTCTTTTTTTTTCAAGCACGAAGGATAATGTGTATAAGGTCTTTTGAAAATTAGGTGCTAAATACGCCCCTTAAAATTGTTGTTTTGCTAGAAACTTTTGAATCCCTCATAATCTGCGTCAATAGTATTAAATAATTTCTTTACGATGGTGAAAGCCTTATCAATTTTGATCTAAATTCTTCTGTATTTATCTCACATTCTTTGATCTTTCCCTCTTATTTTCATCCCTATGATCCCTCTCTCTAGGTTTGATCTCTCTCTCTGTCCTCCCCTCTCTCTTTTTTTCATCTCTCTGTCTCACCTTCTCTCTCTTTGATCTTCTTATCTTTCTCTCTCTCCGTCTCTCTCTATTTGATCTCTCATTTAGATCACTCGTTGATGTCTCTTTCTCTTAACATACACATCTCTCTCATTCTGTTTCTCTCTCACACACACAAACACATTTCTTTCCGTTTCTCTCTCTCTCTCTCTCTCTTTCACTGATGTCTTAGCCTTTTTCTTTTCTAACCGCTCTTGGTTAGACTTCCACTCTCTTTCATTCACATGCGTTTCTTTCTTGTCTTTACACCGAATCCTCCTCCGCCTCTCATCCTCCATTTCTACTTCCTCTTCAGACACAACAACATACGATGTTCATTGAATCCTTTACGAAGCTAATATGATGAAATAGAAGCAAGAAACTGATGATGGCAAAGTAAGTAGGTTGGTCGCCAAAGATCGATGATGTGAAAGCAGACGATTTTAGTGATAGACAGATCGTAATCTTGATCTCTCTTTTCAGGTTTTAGGTACTCTCTACGTAGCCTTAATAAAAAAAAAATACTTCATCACTTCCTGTGATATCATATATGTGTAAATAGACAGGAAAACAGAAAGCAGTTTTTATGTCTCTACCGGCATAACACATATTAAATACTGAAGTCCGTTGCATCGACAAGATTGAAAAAAAATTATCACGACTAATTCCTGCTGTGTATTTCGATATTCTTGACAAAATCCAAAGAAATATCTGTAATGTAATCGATCCTGACTTGGCATCTCAACTTCAATCATTTTCTCATCGATGTGGCATGGCTTCCCTCTGTCTATATGCAGTGTAAAGTGGCATGACACAGATTGATCTTGAACTCTGTCGCGCATGCACACTAAGTAATAATATTCTCGCTCACTTCCGTTGTATATAACAATGCTTGGAAGGAAAGTGTGTCGAGTGTAGTCGTCTTGACACACAACAGAGGTTCCATCAGTAACCATGGCATTTGCAGCAGTTTTGGGCCCAAAACAATCTTCCCCAGGTCCGACAACAACTATATTCATCATATTTCGCCCTATGTGACTTTTTCCTGTTTCCAAAAATCAAATCCCCCTTTAAAGGAACAAGGTTTCAAGACGTCGAAGAAATCCAAGAGAATAAGACGCGGCAGCTGCTCGCTATCCACCACGCCCCGCCCCCCCCCCACAAAGTTCCAGGAATGCTTCCATTAATGGAAAAGACGCTGGATAAAATATGTGCCTTCAGAAAGGGACTACTTCAATGGAGATTAAATGCCGAATTGATATGTTTTGTCGTTTTCTTTTTGTAGCACCAGTCCTGATACTTTTTGATCAAACCTCGTATGTAATATTTGATATATTTAACAATACGTGTTATACGCTCATTGACAATCAGAAAAAAAAAAGGCAGCAAAAGTTTGAGGGAAATGAAACATATCAAACCAAGAAAAGCAAAGGAATAAATCGGGAAACCTATTTGAAGAGTTTGTGTAAATCGATGAAATAACAAGAACGTCAAATAGAAACGCGGGAATCCATGAATGAAAAAGTACTGCTAGGACAACAAAAAATAGGAACTTGTGAAGAGCCATGAAGGCTAAAAGGTCATGTTGCATAGATTCCTGTCTTTTAATATATATATTTTTTTTTTAACTTTTCTTTCGATTTTCTCTTATTTCAATGTTTTACTTATTTTTTCCCTTCTGCTCTTTCTTTCTTTCTCCTCGTTTATTTTCTTTATCGTCTTTTTCTTTATTTTATTCCCTTCTTTGTTACTGTTTTTATTTCTTTTTTCCCTTCTTTTTTTTATGTTCTTTTCTTCATCATTTTATTTTTCTTTCTTTCTATTCTTTCTTCGCGTTTATTTTCTTTATATTCTTTTTTTAATTATTTTTATTCCTTTCTTTGTTATGTCCTTTTTTCTTTCGTTTTCTTTCTTTCTATTCTTTATCTTCTTTCTTTCTTTCCTTCTGTACTTTTCTTTCTGTCTGTCTTTCTATACTTTCCTTTTCTTTATTTCTACACTTTTCTTTCTTTCCTTTTCTTTCTAATCTAACGTCTCTTCTTCCCTATCATACATTCTAATTAATCCCAAGAAGGTACTTCGTCCAAGCCTGACAGCCATTGACAATGAGACGAGAGAGAATACGCCATGACACTGGTTTGTCTAAACAAGTTGGCTATGATTTATCCTCATCTCTAAATCTTCTATATCATCAAAAAACAAAAAAACAAAAAAAACAGAAAAACGAATATCCAGTCACATTAAGCAAATTAATTTTGGCAGCAGGTATTTTAATGTCCAGTCGTAACATTTAATGGCCGTTACTATCATCGTTGCTACGCCACACACGCATGGGCACACGCAAACACGCGCGTCTGCACACACACACACGGACACACGGACACACACACACTTTTAAAAGCGGCCATTGTTAGTCGTCGTCTTCTGTCGATGACATCTTTGTCTTATTTGTTCACGATATCTAGCGGTCAACTTGACCTTTTAATGGTTTATTTCGAGTAGACGTGGACTTCCTTTATTTTTTTACTTACACTTTTTTATTCTTTTATGAAAATTACGAGTTAATTATAAACTACGTTCATAAAATAAATTTTGAAGGTGGTGGGGCTGAACGAAAATTTTTGCACGTAAAAAAAAAAATTATTGGTCTGACGATTGCATATAGCATGAAACAGACTATCGCCTCTAAGTGTTGACTTCTATGTTCACTTTCATATTTACACACGCTCTATCTCTGATATTGAGCACTTTATTCCATAAATATAGCACACCTTAAGACTATTTTTCTTTATATATATATATATATATATATATATATATATATATATATATATATATATATTTCTATTAAGATATATATATATATATAATTATTTATTTAAAAATATGATTCCAACACGCTACATAAGAGGTCTCATGTTTCAAAACAAGAGCCGAAAACTTCAATATAATTATTTGAATTAAATTGAATTAAAGTAAGCTCTGTTCCATCTTCAAGCGAAATTTTTTTTTTTTTTTTTTTGGAATAACTTATTTCTGAAATTTACGTGTTTTAATAGCATATTCATAATTGAAATCAAAATTTCCATGGTAACAGCCAGGACGATTGTTTAAATAGGGAGGGGTGTTGGGTGTTAATAATTTGTATCAGTATAGAGCTACATTCATTGATGTCAAGTCAGGGTAAGGTGGGGGTGTCTAAATTTAAAACGGAAGATGTTTTCGCCTAGTCTGGTTTACGTGCCTATGGAGATTTCTTTTTTTATTTTATTTTATTTCAATAGTTTCTATAGTTAATGTTTGCATTTTTGTAACCACTATTTTTAGGGCAGCGTTATAAAAGCTATTGTGTTGTTGGAATATTTCTTTGTTAGCGGAGTTAATGCTAATTCTATTTTCTATTGATGAGGGTATATTTAATTATGGATGGGGGGTGATTTGACTTCGGGTGTATATATAAGGGGTTAGTATTTGGTTTTCTATAAGGTTGGTATGTGCTGTTTGTTAAATCTAGAGTTATGTCGAGGAAGTTTACCCTTTTCAATTTAGTACAGACTATTATCTTTAAGTTTAGATTTTTAAATTCACTAAATATAATTTTTCTGATTTTCTCTATCTTAAAACTAGTAGAACTCCTCACCACCATGAGCCCGTCATCTCTATACAGTCCGATGTCCTTATCTATTTCGCGGTGCGCGGTCAAGTTGTACAGTATTAAAAGACCAACACGGTCAGAAGACTCTGCAGAGTCTAATGATCCCATAGTGATGTCAAACAGGTCATTATTGTTTTTTATCCATTGGTCCCCATTATGAATGAGGACAAATTTTTTTGCGCTGAGGATTATATCAGTTTCTTCCTTAGTCAGGTTAGAATACACAGCAGCAAAGTCCAGGGCAGTCGTAAATAGATCCTTCGAAATTGAAAATAGAAACTATTGCACTAGCCAGAAGAAAAAAAACAGGAAAAGAAAAATCATTTGGTATACCCCCCCCCGTTCAACCAAATGGTTAGTATTAAACTAGGACAGAAATTCCTAGCTTTAATTGAAAAACACTTCCCCACCAATAGTAGGCTTAGTAATATATTTAATAAGAACACCCTAAAATTGAGTTACAGCTACACTGAAAATCTAGAAAGTATAATAAAGAAACACAATAATAAAATCCTGAACAAACCCCCATGCCTGAATAGTATTAATAAAAACCCTACACTTAAATTAGATAATAACAGTGAAAAATTGGGTGATTGTAGAAACCCAGATGACTGCCCATTAGAAAATAAATGCTGCATCAAATCTGTGGCATACCAATGTACAATCTCATCTACTGAGAATCCTAATACATACCATATTAGTATTAGGATTCTCAGTAGATGAGATTGTACATTGGTATGCCACAGATTTGATTGGGTCTACGAAGAATGAATTTAAAGCCAGATGGAGGCAGCATAAGTGCTCTTTCAACAATATAAATAAAAGAAATCAGACTTCTCTATCTAAATATTTTTGGCATTTGAAGGAAATAAATAGGATACGTAAAGTAAAATGGAAAATTATAAATAGGACTAGAATTTGAAAAAATTTGGGATGACCCATGCCCTTTGTGCCTCCATGAGAAGCTGCACATTATTATCTTTCTAAATAATAAAAATCTATTAAACAATAGACATGAGTTAACGGTTTTTTGCCAACATCATCAAATTTTTGCATTGAATAATTAACTTAAAAACAAACATACAATAAAATAATTTTTATAATCCATAGCCCCAATAAACAGTTTAAATATCCTACAAAAAAAGATGACCCTTTATAAAGTCGTCAAAAAACAAATGTTACGGCAGTTTTTATATACACAAAACCCTTTCATAAAGAAATAAAATAAAAAAAATAAATAAATCTCCATAGACACGTAAACCAGACTAGGCGAAAACATCTTCCGTTTTAAATTTAGACACCCCCACCTTACCCTGACTTGACATCAATGAATGTAGCTCTATACTGATACAAATTATTAACACCCAACACCCCTCCCTATTTAAGCAATCGCCCTGGCTGTTACCATGGAAATTTTGATTTCAATTATGAATATGCTATTAAAACAGGTAAATTTCAGAAATAAGTTATTCCCCCAAAAAAAATTTCGCTTGAAGATGGAACAGAGCTTACTTTAATTCAATTTAATTCAAATAATTATATTGAAGTTTTCGGCTCTTGTTTTGAAACATGAGACCTCTTATGTAGTGTGTTGGAATCATATTTTTAAATAAATAATTATATTTATGCTCTACTTTTGTATCGGGCACTATTTTTTGTAAATAATGACAAAAATACTAAAGAACTTTGGATTATTTACCTAACCAGTTCTTTCCTATTTTCTATATATTTTCACACACACATATATATATATATATATATATATATACACACGAGCATTTGTGTATGTGTGCGAAATTAATTTGGATGAGTAGTTGAAGCAAGAAAACTATAGGATGTCCTGGACAGGATAGTAGAAGAAAGCAAGAAAAAATGACTATCAACTGCTAGAATACAGAAATTATGGTCATCAGCAAAGTGAAGAATTTTATGAAGATGCATTGGAGCAGCAAAAGAGGCATTCCAAAAGAGACTGAGAAATGGAAAAATAGTATATGGCTGTAAATGTTGAACAATTTCTCCGTGGATGAGGAAAAACCTAGACGCAGCAAAAATGATTCTACGGAAGGATGCTGAGAATTCCACGGATCGAGCACTTAACCAACTAGGAAGATGGCAACAGAAAGAACACTTATACTAGAGTTGTTGGATAGAAATACTGTATTAGAAAATGCAGACGATAAATCAATATAAACTGCGCAATATGTGTGCTGTAATATTTCTTTTCGTTCATTTTGTCACGTCATTTAGTTTCCATTTTCCATTAGATATTGTCTTCAAAAAAATCAAAAAAAAACGAAGATTAATTGTTAAAAATCCCAACACTGACATAAACAAAATGATCAAACACATTATCTAAAAATATGTTGTCAAGAAACATTGATGCCTACTGAACGTAACTTGAATGTCTCTTGATTATGCAGCAATTAGAGTCCCTTGTACTTTGAACTTTTTACGAGGTATTCGCTCTTCGTCTATGGCATTATAAAATATTCCTTTACACCAAACTTCCATAAATCTGGCTCTTCTTCTATATGTTATGTCCCTTCGGGATGTAAGCGATCGTGGCTCTCCACATCCTCCTATCTCTTCTGACGCCTAACAACGTTTGTCATTGGTAAGACTGCGGCTTCCTGTTCAGCTATCAATTTAAACAAACTAGCCAGATATGTCGTCCATTGGCTTCCCCCTGTCCCAAGATGAGTCCCTGTAAGGCTCAAATTCTCCAAGCCCTCCTTCCTCATTGTAGAAATTTCATCAGTCTCTTTCTGATTCTGCCTACCCTATGTGAAGGGATTATCAGAGAACAAAAAAAAAGATCGGTGGTCCATATAAAATCAGGACAACCTTCAAAAGTGGCTCAAGACACCTCTTCCGAGTAAGACTCCTCCCATAGAGGAAAACATGATTAAGGACTGTGTGCACAACATCCCGTGCAGTTGTGGTAAGAAATATGAAGGAGAAACAGGCTGCTCCCTTTAAGGTAAGACTGCAAGAACATCATAAAGCGGTAACACGAGGGGAAATAGGAAAATCACATCACATATGGAGAGCAAAGAAAGATCACCGGCCTTCGTGGTATGAGGTTGAAATAACAGACAGAGAGTATCACTGGCAAATGCGAAAACTTAAGGAATCACCACATATGCTGGGCCACAAAAATCTCCTGAGCCGACCAAGCATAGAAATGAATACAATATGGGAACCAGTAATAAGGAGTGCTAGAGAAAAGCATTAAATAACAATACAAAAATTGCAATATAAACTCTGTTAAAATATATGCAATAATAATCACAGAAAAATTGCAATATGAGCACTGGTAAAAAATGATGCAGAGACATTAGCTCTATACGTCCCAGAAATTCATACACAGTGGATAAAGATGTTGGTTAGATCCAGTGACTAGACCCAAAGAGTTGTGAGTTCAATACCAGACTACAGCAGTGGTGAACCAAAACGTGGAGAGTTGAGTTAAAGAAAAGAAAATAACGGAAGAGGCGTGGCACGTGGAACTAAAACAATCTACGGTAGACGAAATAAAATGTTCACCTGAAGTAGGCCGGAGTGTACAACGGTCGATACTTTGTGAATATGACGATAACAGTCTGAATAATGTAAATAATGCAACTAATCATAATAGCTCATCTCAGAGATATAGGCAAATAAAAACAGAGAATTTACTTAAATAAATTGTATCTATAAAAATAACGTACAAACAGAAAATATTTTAAATAATTGTCGGATTTAATCCATTTCATGTTGCCATAGTTTACGTTTAATGAGCAGAGATGATCGATCGAGAAAAATTGTTGAAGATTGCATGTTTAAAAACAGTACGCTCGAAATGTCCTCATTCAACCTTGCAACATTCCTGAAACCTCTCGAGAACACTGGGACACACAGTACGACACATATTCTGATCCGTATCAATATCAAGAAATGATTGCAAGATTAACTCTCTTAATTCGTCTACTGCGCGCGGATTTTTCTCACAAATTTAGTCTTTATTACGTCCACACAAAAAGAAGTTCATTGATGTTAAGTAGTGTAAACGTGTTGGCCAATTTAATGGTACCACGTCGTTTAATCCAACGTCGTTGGAAGGTTTGGCCAAGGTAACCCCGTCACTGTCAAATCATAATGAGGAGGTGCCCCATTTTGTTGAAAAAACAGTTAGGTGAAGTTAGCACTGGATCTAAATTGTGGCATTACCACATCACGAAGAATGTTTAAATAACTGTTATTGTAAAAAGTCACGTCAGAATATAAATCATTAAACAATTGCAAACAAACTTTTGGTCCAGCCAAAACTTTCTCTGGAAAGTCACAAATAATCAGAGTATATTCTTAGGCAACTTACATAAATTCGTTTTTTTTTTTTTGGTGGGGGGGGGGGTGTTCTATTATTTCATAAAGACCAGAAATTGATAAAAATTCTAACGGATAAATTAATTAATAAAATGAAATTTTGATGTCTTACCAACGACATTTGAGGTGGTAGCACCTGTTAGGGTCCCAGCCATGGGAAAATAGTTAACTATTACCAGCAATAGTTTTTTGAAAAAATTATTACCGGCAATACAATTTTGAAAGAAATATATTACCAGAAACAGATTTTTAACAAAGCAAAATATTATCAGCAATAAAAAAATTTTGTCAGCATTAAATAACTCATTGAGGTTGATATGCCGTATAACAAAATAAACCAAACTAAACCAAACCAACGACCTTTCTGGATTTTTCTTTTTGTGGATGTTTTCAGTTTTCACTTAATTTCACGAATTTGTAAATTTGACGAGGACAAATCATTTTTTTTTTTTTTTTTCAGCTTACTCTAACGTTTTTAACTCGAATTTATAAATTATATTTTATTTCCCTTGTATTTATAATTTAACCTTTATCATTCTGTATGTGATTTCATTTGCTGGGCAAAAGGTTTATCCTTCCACTGAATTTGAATTTGTTAGAATTTCATAGTTGTGTTGTCATTTCCTGTCATGGCAACAGAGAATATTTTTGAGTCAAATTAACAATGAGCAAATTGAGAAAGAATGCAGTGAAAAAGTAAATATTAATAATGCAATCGAATAGGATATTTTGCCGGTCCCGGTAAAATACACAAACATGCTTTACCAGTCTCGGTAAAACAAACCCCACTCTACCCCCAGGTTATTTTACCGGTAAATATTTTTTTATTATTATGAAGGCAGGTAATGTTTAAAATAACATCACAGATTTAACACAGAAGTTTATTTATTTTCGCCATCATGTTTATAGAGCCTTTGCAGTGATTGCGTGAACTGTGTAGACAGGGCTTGAACAATATTGATTCTGTAATCTGTGACTGTTGTCTTCAGTGGTGCACCTGAAATGTATTGGCAAAAGAACCACGCCTAAGGGCAAACTTTTGGGTTTTCAGTGACTGTCATGCTTGAAATGCTTAAAATATTCAGAGACTTCTCTATTTTTTTAATAATTGATGATGAATAAATGACTTGTGTTTTAACAATTGACGACGGAAAAGATTTGAAATTGTTTAGTGAAAATAAATAAACTTCTGTGTTAAATCTGTGTTGTTATTTTTAACATTACCTGCCTTCATAATAATAAAAATATTTACCGGCAAAATAGCCTGGGTGGGGATCTATTTTACCGAGATTGGTAAAATAGCCTCTTACATTTTTTTATCAAATCTTTCAAGACCAAAGTTGAATTAAAAAAAGAAGAGAAAGAATAAAATCCCAAACATGAAATAAACGCTATGAGTTATTTTATTGTTAATTTTCACCGGATTGTTGCGATCACATTTTTTTAGAATTTTATTCTTTTCTTATTTATTGATTCGTTTGTTATTTTCATTAAAGTAATAATAAATGAAAGTGGTACATTTGATAATGAAATGTTCACTCCGACATCCAGTGTAATATATATATATATATATATATATATATATATATATATATATATATATATATATATATATATATATATGTGTGTGTGTGTGTGTGTATGTATGTATCGTGGCCCTGTAATGTCTCCATCTTTCCCTGAGAGTGTTTTTTGTCAAGTTGATCGAAATGGATACGAAGTCTGTCTCCTTCAGCTTTGACAACTGCATGTATCAGCAGATAGATGGAGTAGCGATTGGTAGTCCTTTCGGTCCTCTGTTGGCCAACATTTTTGTTGGCTTTCATGAGAAACAGCTATTTAATAAGATTAATAAGCCTTGTTACTACTTCCGTTATGTAGATGACACGTTTACGTCTTTTTCATCTTCAGGTAAAAGCGGAGGAGTTTTTCTCTGAAGTTAATAATCGCCAACCTTTTCTAAAATATACAATGGATATAGAAAAGAATAATCAGTTTCTTTTCTTGGATGGACTGGTGGAGAGAACACCTATGGGATTTCTTATTAGTGTTTATCATAAACCCACTTTTTCTGGGCTTTACTTGGGATTTTTTTTTTTGCACCCAGATCCAGGAAAATTAATCTTATTAGGACCCTTACTCATCGTACATTGTTGTGCTCTGAATGGTAGACTCGACGCCGAGCTGAAGAAACAACTTTTATTAATGAATGGTTACTCTGAATGTAGACTTGACAGCCTACCATCAATAAATTCAATGAGTCTAACAGATACGATCCCTCCAAGTGTCCTGTTTACTTGAGACGCCTGTGGGTTGGTACTGAGAGTCAAACATATGCAGACAGAATTGTTAATTGCATTAAACGGTGTTTTAATGTTCGAAGTATTTTTACTACGAAAAAGGATTTCCCCCCTCATCGTAAGGATGTTTTGCCTACCTGTCAACAAAGTTCTGTTATAGATCAATATAAATGTCGATGCGAGATCTACAATGTGGGCAAGACCATCCGACGGTTAGAGGTAAGGATCACCCATCATCTTTCGGATAAGGTGCAAAGACACGAACCTATTACATTCGGGTGTTCGCAAACCCATGAGTCTACGATTGGAGAGCACCTATTAAATTATGTTGCTTGTAGGACAAATTATTTTCCTGACTTCTTTTTTGTCATACACAGGGCTAGGACAAGACTCCACTTAGACATCTTGTAGTCTACTGTCATTAATATGCAACGTCCTGCCCTGTGTAGACAACGGGAGATGAAATTTAAGTTGGCCCTATTTGAGGAAATCACTGCCAGACTGGGAACATATTTAACCATAGTTTTTTCCCCTCATATAACTATTGGGTAATTTATTTTAATACAGTTGTTGGTAATAATTTTTCTTGTCAGCATCTCTGTTTTAGATTGTCGGAAGTGAGGAAGTGTCGGCCGAAAGGCGCCTAAAATCATTTTTGTTTTAAACGAGATACTTTTGTATTTATTTTAATAATAAAAATATGGCCCTTTTCTTTAAAGTCATCGTATCTTGATGTGGCAGTAAGAGAAAAAATATATATATATATATAGTCATGGTAGAGGGCTTACTTGTCCCAGTGATATCAAGAACGAAGCTATCTGGACTTCCAACTCCTGTAGGGCCATCATTGTCGGCAATTCGAGGATAATGGACCAAACTGAACGAGGACACCCCCACCCTTGAAGACCCCAACGGAGAATAGGCAAAGATCTACACGACCTTAATGGCCATACGGGCGGAAGAGGACAGCGCCAGTCGGGCTGGCGTAACCAAGGCGGACCTTGACAGACCAAGCATCCGGCAGCCCGATTCAACCAGATTTTACCAGATTTCGCTTACCTCAATCCCCTTTGAGGCACGAGGGAGGCACTTCTGGCCAAGGTGTGTGGGCTTCTTCGTCGCTCGTATATTCGTCCACCAAAATCAAATTCACGCGAATGGCCTCGTCACTTTGATCCACAGCCACCGCCGCCACCAGTGTGGGGGGAGAGGAAAAAAGGGAAAGAGTTTTTTTTCCGAAATTGTGCAATTAAAAACACAAATAACAGCAAAATATAATGTTGATATAGTCGGAAAAAAAAATTCTTTTAAAATTAGATATTTTACTTAGCTGTAACTGAATGCCCTCTTCACGGCAAACACTGATCATTTGGGACGTTAAACTGAAACGCCAAGATCGATCGAAAATAATCCCCTTCTTATTTTGAGAGTAAGATATTCACAAAACAATTTTCAAAATAGCTTTTCAACTTTTGCTCGGGAAAAATCAACTAAGAGAAAACATTTTAAATTTGCCGTCCTGGGTATGACGATAAACTACATCCGCGTCCTGGGTAAGACGATAAACTGTGTCCAGCAGCAAGGCCTCTGATCAGGAGGTTTTGAGGAACGTGGAACCACCTCTTAATTGTTGGTGTTTCCAGGTCCACCCTGACCCAGGGTGGTAGCACCTGTTAGGGTCCCAGCTATGGGCAAATACTTAACCCCAAAACTGGGGTAAAAACACTATAAAAGTGTAAAAATAGATTTTAATACCAGAAGTACTTTGTAAAAAAATTATTACCAGCAATAAATTTTTGAAGAAAAAAAATCTATTACCAGCAATAAATTTTTGAAGAAAAAAAAATATTATTACCAGCGGTACATTTTTTGAAGGAAAAATATTACCAGAAATAGATTTTTGATAAAACAAAATATTAGCAGGAATAAAAATTTTGGCGGCATTACATAATCCATTGAGGTTGATATGCCGTAAAATAAACCAAATCAAATCAAATCAAAACATTTTAAATTTGTTAGAAATTAAAGATTTTATAAATTGTCTCAGTCGATAAAAGTGCTTTTAATTCATTTAAGGAAGGCCGTTGTTCATCCTAAGTGGCCAAAAATATTAATAAAGAAAATTATAAAAAAAATAATAATAAATAAACAAATATAAAAGAAAATCACTTCTAATTATGAATAGAAACTATTGAAAAAATTAAGTACTTCAAAAGCCGTTGTTTTAATCGGAAAAAAAAAAACGAAACAAAAATCATTTGATTTGCACTTGAAATTACTAAATGTATATAAATGTTTAATTTAAACCCGTGACTCCCTATGGAGTTTTCATTGCCCAACATGCTGATCGTGTAAAACAAGTGTGATGCTGCGCAAATCTCTCAAATGCATCTTTAAGTTTCATATTTGAAAAGACAATCAGAAATTAAATCCAACCCACTAAGATTATTTCATGGTAACTGTTCTTATGAACTTTCCTCTTTGCTATCTTCGACTTTACGAATTTAAGCGCAGTACTAGATTAGCAGCTAGGTCTCATCATTTTACAGTTGAAATGGCTAGATGTAACTATCCTAAGTTTCTCCTCCCGCACTTATTGCTTGTGGAACTTTCTCGGCTTTTTGCTTTCCAGTCAAATTTGATCTTCAAAAATGTTAAGTGCAATGTCAATCGGCATCTTTTGTCTCCATGAATCATTCTCTTTTATTGGTCTTTCTCCACAGTAGTGTTTTTCTCAGATTCTTTCACACTCAGTAACCACTTGTATCATAGTGGATTTATCGCCTTGCTTGGAGTAAAATGATTTTTTAAAAATACATATGCATGTTTATGGTTTGTTAATTGGAACACCGCCAAACTGAAACTGCTGTCTTTTTATCATTTCAGAGATCTTTTGCCTTCCACCAGTATGACTGATGCTAAACTCCAGGCGAGCAACTAACTGCGCCTCTTGTTTTCTACTGACATAAAGTCGAATGATTATATTAAATCAAGTCCGCTGGTAGGAAGATTGGATCACTCAATCGTGCTGGATAATGTTGACTTGTTAGAATCTATCTTGTACGTTTATAAAACTAATATTCGTCCGTGCATTGAAGCTTATGCCATATATCTTGAGATTCATGTCAAAATCCAAAGAATCTGCAACGCTATCGGTCCTGATCTGGCATCTCTATTTCAGTTACTGTAACATAGCTTCCTTTTGTCTTTTCTATAAATATTTTCACGGTAAACGTTCTTTGCTACCTCATTTTCACAAATTTAAGCGCAGTACTATTATAGATTGGCAGTAAGGTCTCATAATTTCACTTTTTAAATTATCAGTTGTAACCATAATTTCTATACTTATAGTTTCTTCCGATTGTCTTCTTGATTGTGGAACTGCTCCCTTCTGGCTTTTGATTTCCGGTCAACTTTGATCTTCAAAAATTTAAATGCAATGTCAATCATCATGCTCTTGAATCCCGTTCTTTTATTGTCCTTTTTTTTTTTTTTTTTCACTTTCTATAATCACTTGGATCCTCGGGGCTTTTATTGCCTTCTTTGGGGTGAAATGATTAAAACGTGTACACGAACACTATTACAATTCAGAGATTTTCATTAAAACGGCCAACTTTTAAGAAACACATGCAACAATTGTTCTTGCTGTTTTGTGTTGTGTTTGAACCATTTCCAATGTTTGTGTTTTTTTTGTTTTTTTGTAAAAAAAGAAAAAGAGAGAGAGAGAGAGAGAGAAAGAATAAATACGAGCCAACTCTGACAATGATTGTTAATTATCATGGAGCCAACTACTTGATTTATTTCCAAACAGTTGAGAATGCAACAAAGTCAAGTGGATGTTCATAAGAATTCCAGGTAACAAGAAGAAGTTTTGCTGAGGGGGAGGGGGTGCCGACCACCAATTGGCATAGAAAATGTTAACATTTATTTATTTAAAATCAGTAAATCATTCTGGAGGTAAAAAGCGTGGGAATTGATTTTAAATCAATTCCCACCAAAGAAAGAAAAAAGCAAGCAAGAAAGAAAGAAACTATCTACAAACATAAGCATGTTCATGTTGTTCAGATGACATTTTTTAGATGCTGAATGAAATGTACACACCACATGGGCTTCTCTCATGTCAGAATTCCTTCTATGAATGGAAAAAAAAAAAAAAAAAAAAAATTAAGTGAAGAGGTCTGCGATAAAATTATGTAACTTTGGAGATCCCATGTATAGAACACTTACTTTCAAATAGTACATTATTTTATTTATTTTTTTTTTTTTTTTTAAAGTATTAGTAAAATTTGAATAAAAAAAAAAAAACTGAGCCTGTATCTCTCACTTTTTTTCTCTTCAATGTTTTGAAAAAGCAACCCCAGCAGCAGAGCAATTCCAAGAAGATGATGACTGATAACAGAGACTGGGAGGTGGTGGGGTTTCAAATCTACATCTTTGATGAGAGTTTTAGTATGAATAATGCAGTGGTCAGAATTTGAATTTTATCAAGCAAATTTTGGTCCATATTTTGTCTGCATATATTTTATAGGATTGGATTGAATATAATGCATACAGTGTGTGCGTGTGAGTGATAGAGAGTGCATGTGTGCATATGTGTGTGAGAATAATAAAAAAAAAAATCTTTTTACTTCATGAGGTGAAAAGACTATTTTGGCAGACGATCAAAGTGTTCACCTGTCTTCTTCAACCCCAATGTGTAATGAAGTTCATGTCTGTCAAAGGAAGATGGAGGTAACTAAGTAGGTGATATGGGAAGTTAAAGGGTCAACCTGAAATTTAACTTGCCAAGATTCACACACACACACATCTTTGAGGGTGGGGTATATTTTGACTGCATGACTAAAATGGGGGGGGGGGGTGTAATGAAAAGAAATGTAAACCATGACATCTGTGGACATATTTAAATCTTGATAATAATAAAAACAAATTGTCTTTCAGAGAACAATCTTAACTGACAGAGATATTGTATTTTAATTTAATTTGAAAGACACTATCCCTATCCTCCAGATTTCCGACTACCCATAAGCTATCCTAAATTAACAAAGACAACTTCACATACCAGTTAAATTATTCAAATCATATTTTTGTTATAACCCATGTGTACTTTTAAGAGAGCGGCGACATCAACATCACTCATCAGCTTAAAAAGTTCTATTTTAAGCAGATTAGGTTCCTGAATCCTAAAAAACAAAATAAATAATTGCAGCAATTATAAAGAAGCAATTTTAATGTCTCCAGCTGTGTGGCTCTCAAACAAAATTGCATTCAATTTTCTACATCCCACAAATAGATAAGAATCTCATAGGCCAAAGGGAAATTTCCAGCTGTTACTAAATCTATTTATAGAATCAAAATATTTGACATTGTGTAAATGATGCCCACCAACTGCACATAGTTTTGCTCATATAGGAGATAAAAGGTAATTAAAAAGAAAAAAATTTACATATGTATATGACAGACACGCGCATCATTTTTGATATACGAGGGTCCAACAGCATATTTCACCTTTGATAACTTAAGGCTAATTTGACATTTACACAGTATTCCACGGAGAGAACAAGGAAGTGCACCCCTCATGAATGCTGCAGGAATATTTGAGTAATGTTTTGCCTTGTAATATAGAGGTGTTCAATGCGGGACTTCTCAAAAGTAGTAATGTTTTTTTTATGCACATACTCCTTCACTCGGTACGAGCAGAAGCTATTCTCTCAAAGGACAACAGAGGGATGATGATAGAATGTTATATATTTGGGGAAAAAAAACACCTTTCTGTTACTGTGGTTTTTACAATTTTTTTATTGTGTAAATATATATATATATATATATACATATACACACACACACACACACACAACAATTTTAGTTTTTTTTTTTTATGTTTATTAATATCCTGAATATAAATTCTGAAATAACTCTAAATGATACCGTCTCAATTGATTAAATATTACTACCCCCAATAATGGTTTGGGAGTTTCTTCATTCTCTGTGAATTAAAGTTTATGTATTTACATGTAAAGCCCTAACGGATATAAACAAATATGTATAATTGTGTAGACATGAACTTAAGTGACCAATTGACTCTAATCTGATGTCTTAACACCTCTGGTACTTAACTAACAAATTCTTAGTTTATGAACTGTACTTGATCTAAATGGTTCTATGCCGATTCATAGATTGAAAGAGTGTATTGCACCAGTATCCAAGAGGGGAGGATGGTAAAAGTGCCACAAAGATCCTACACGAAGAACCAACTCTTAAAAGGCTAGAGAAATGTTGACTTACAATGCAGCTAAGATGTAAACATGATGTGCACTGTTGGTGCAAAACAAATATGTATATGTGTAAACTTTTGTGTGAAGAAATAATTGTTGCAGACAAAATATGTTACCATACTTAATATGTATAACGTGTGTGTGTGTGTGTGTGTGTCTCAAAGTCAAGAGATAGAACTATTAAACATGACAAATAGGATTGTTTGACAATATACCATCAGTTTATCTTGCCTTTATATGTTGTCTTTAGAGTTAAATAGTTTTAGCAACTTTCACTGCACCGAGGGAGGAAGTGTGTGTGTGTGTGCACTGAGGAAAAAAACTACTTTAATAAGTGTTTGGAGTACTGAAAAAGTTCGCAGCCAAACCAAGAAAGGATTAACAAAAAGAAAAATCTCTTTGGTCATTTGGTGAGATTTTGGGAAGGGTGGCAGCTCAAGAGTTTCTCAGTCACACTCTCTTCTTTTTGTCTGTGAGTGGAGTGTGTATATATATATATATATATATATATATATATATATATATATATATATATATATATATATATATATAAAGGTATACTCTCCACACAGAATTATATAAGGTAAGAGTAAAATGTATTTCATTCCAGTCTAAAAGAACAATTTGCAATCAGCCAAGGACACAGATTTACACCTGGCCAATTTTGGAAAATCTAAATCACAATGTGTGTGTGTCGGGGGGAGTATATTTGGAGGGTTGTAAGAAAAGGACATGCTGTGAGAGAGAATGTGTGAGTGATTGTAACAGAAAGATTAACAGGCATGTATGTATGTCAATATGTATCTTTGGCATGTAATAAACAAAGTTTATATGTGGTTCTGGATAAAAAAAAAAGTTTTCATTCTTTTAGAAATTAAATCCAAACAATTTTGTAAATTGTCGTTGTCCATCTCTCCACGTATGACAGACAGAAGCATAAAAATGGACAGAATATTACATTATTAACAAACCACAGTTCTGAATAGATTTAAATAAAGACATGTGCTTCCATCTGTAATGAGAAAGTGAGGTAAAGTTTAAAACTAAAAGTCTCTATGTATCAAGGTAAGTAGATCCCAGGAAGTGTTCAAAAGTTAGTCCTTCAAGATGATGTAATAAATCAGAAGAACAATCCATTTTGAAGTTGTGTAAAAAGTTTACATCTACCACAGTAAAGAAAAAAAAAAAAAAAAAAAGACAAAGTTGACAAAAACGTTTCAGTGTGTGTAATCCAACTAAATCCAGGGAAAAAAATGGATAAAAAGAATTCACAAAATTTGATGTTCCTCACAAAACTCTTCTCAATACAGACTTAAAGTCATGATCATATGTATATTACGTGCAGAAAAGACAATAATCAGTGCAGAGAAAAGACACCAGCAAGATCTAAAAGGTTTCTTGAATCATTGTTACATTTATAAAGATAGATTTCAACCAGGGATCTCGGTCTTGTCAGGTGAAAAATGAATTCTCTCAACAGTCACTAATTACAAATGGATCATTACTGTTACACAAATATTGTCATGATCTTAATGTCACATTTGGAGAAAAACTATCAGAAAAGTCCTGAAAGTGAGGTAGGGACCAAAAAAATAAAATCAAGGTATTAGATGTCTGAGAATAAAGATATAGAATTATATAAGGTAAGAGTAAAATGTATTTCATTCCAGTCTACAAAGAACAATTTGCAATCAGCCAAGAACATGAAGGAGTTTACACCTGCGCAATTTCTGAAAGTTTCAATCACAAGTCACAACAAAAATAAGGATAGCAGTCTGAAGAAACTTTTTGGATCTTGATGATGATTCAAATCTGAAAACTATAGACATTTTATGAACAATTAACATCAGAGAAAAAAAAGACGATCCCGACTAAAAGTTGGCAGGATAAAACTGCTTTTAAACATTCAAAGATGATTCAGATGAGCAAATACCTGCATTACTTTTGGGAGTGGGTAATGGAAAAAGAAAAATATTTATTCATGCAAAATTAAAAAAAAAAGTTTCTTTCAAAGAACTGCAAAAAATAAAAAATAAAATAAATTTTAAGAAATACAATTCAGGGTTTCAAGTCGGTGTATGTCATTTGATGAGAATCTGATGGAATGGTAAATATATTACTTTTTTTTCTTTTTTAACATGCTTTGCCAATGAATGAACAACATCAGAAAGTATTTTATTTCCCAAGAACAAAATTTACGTGTTTTCTTTTACTAATGTAAATTTTCTTAGGAAGTAGAATTCTTTTACTGCTTACATTTCATCAGTGAAACATGTCAAAGTAAAAATTTTCCAAATTGTTTTATATATTTACTGTGTGTGTATTTTTAAAAGACTAAAATTCTGAATTTGGCTTGATTGTTTACACTGTCTTAAAGTTCCATAATCTTCACAAAACAGAAGAATAGTAATGGTAAAGATTTCACAAGCTTTTAATCTCCCTACACCAAACACAAACCTAATGACTTAAATAAACATATCCATGAATTCAATTAAATTAGAAATAATTTTCTCAAGTTTTCTTACATTGGAAACAAATTAGTTTTGCTAAAAAAGTCTAAAATTAATTTCATGTTTTTATGACAGAATTGATCCAGAAAGACAAAAATGGACAAATAATAGGTGCCATATTTAGGAACATGGAAAAAAAGAAAAGTTTCAAATTCATTAGTAACCATGACAGTCTTCAAAACTTGGATTTTTTTTTCCAAAATGCCCTACAATCCATAAATATTCCGATATTCAATTGAGAATTAATTTTTAATTCAAAAAGTCATTTTGAATAATTGAACTCATTCCTCATTGTTTGTGTTACTTTTATTGGTCTTACAACATTTCAGCCAATCTTCAGGTGTAGACAAGCTGTTAGGAAAGACAAAATGTCCCTTTTTATGGAAAAACAACAAAAAGAAGTAGAAATGAGTCCAAAGGAGAGATTAAAAAAAAAAGACAATGTTTACTAAGAGCTACAAAGGAGAAGAAATTGTAGAGAGTCATGTTCACTTACATCCTAAAGGAACACAACAAATACAAGTTTCATATCATAATAGCTATTAAGCAAAATATGAGACCAAAGACTATTAGTATATAAACAAAGGTTTAATGCTCTATGACCCCACATGATGACAAAGGTCAATTCAGAACATGGGGAGGTCATCATGGCTCACTACAGCTACTCTACCAACAGAAAACTATCCTTGAATCACAATATTTAAAAAAAAAAAAAAAATAATAATAAACTATGAATATAGAGAAAAGGAAATATTTCTTTCTGCTGTTATGATGATGATGATAAGAGTATGCCTCTCCCATAACAGTTTACATTTGCTTTGCTAAATATAGCGACTATTACAGGATAGATATAATTAACCTTGTCTGTCCTATAATATTTGTTATATTTGCATATGCCAATTTTTAAAAACTATTAAGAAACCATAGTAATGGCATAATTTAGAAATCATATAAAAAGCAAGATTGTTATTAAAGGGAACACTATGAAGCCATTGTAAAAAAGGTTCAATTCTGTCCATAGTTCATAACTGGTTTCATCTGTTGAAATATCAAATTTACAACAATTTGTACAGAATAAACCACAAAAGTAACTTGTGAACTGAAAAGACTTGTCTGAAAAATCTGAGTGCAATGCCAGTTGCAATTATTCTGGACATATACAAGGGGTGGGGAGTAATAAAAGAAAAAAAGAAAAATGAAATGTGAATGTATAATCAGTTTGACAGTACATTTGTTCAAATGGCTCAAGCTTGTCATTGGTTATGACTGAAGCAAGATTTGTTTGTGGTGTTTAAGATTTTAGAAGGAGATTTAGAAATGCCTTTCACAAAACAACTTAGTGACTAAATAGTACAGAAATAAAAAAAATATTAAACTCTCTTCTATGCTAATTTATGAAGTACCCTGAAAACATCAACCAACCAAAACAGCCTTGGAAAAAGAAAACTGTCCAAAGATTATCCATGAATTCCAAAAAGAATTCATTTTTCAAAACAAAACAAAAAAAAAAAAAAACAAAAAAAAACAAAAAAAAAAAAAAAAAAAAAACAAATTATTTATCAACCTTTATAGAAGAGTACAATTTATTTGTGTTTGCTTTAATAATAACAAAAAAGGAAAAAAAAGAGAGAGAGTTATACGTGATTTAAGTGAAATTTGAACTAGTGTTCACCAACAAAAGAAACATTAGGACAAAAAAATAAATTTATAGACAAACTAACAGAAAGACAGACACATACAGAAAGACTTAAAAGTTCATTTATGTAATTTTATACATCTTTCCTTCTCTTTTTTTTTTTTTTTTTTTTTTTTAGTTTCAAATTTTTTATCTTTTTTATTTTTTGTTTTTTTTACTGATTTTGAAAATCACAGAATGACCAATGCCACGGGAGCTATTACTGCTGCTGCTGCTGTCATATCAGTGGATGGGGAGGGGAGGGGATGGGGTCCAGGAAAATGAGGGTAGCTCAAAGTGACAATTACAGTAGCAGTAAAAGAGGGGGGGATGCTCCCAGGTATGTACACTTGATTGTGGCGTGGAGGAATGACAACTGAGCCCCACGGCCAGCCAGCCAGCTGATGTAGATGAGGTTCTAATTAGTACGCAGTTGGTAGTCTCCGTTCTGGGTGATGTAACGCACCCAGGGAAGGGCTTGGTAACCACTTTTCTCAATGATCTTCAAGTAACGTACCTGGAAAGAGACAAAAATAATGTAAAAAACGAAAAATTTAAATTAACGTTTCAATCCGGCTTTTCTCAGATTCAATCTTTCTTTTCAAAATGAAAAGTGTAAAATTTAAATCCACTGAAAGGAGAAAAACAAATATTTGGAACTTCAAAAAGTTAATAAAGGAAAGTAAAACATTAAAAACTTTTCTTTTTAAATTTAAAAAATTCAAACGATTTAAAAGATGCAATCTAAAATTTTCAGTTGCATGAATAGATTAATCAATCTGTTCATCCATCATGTTACCTCAGGTTTCCCATGTCTCACCAGACAATTTCACTCATCTCTCTTAAAATTATTTCGCAAGAAATAAAGAACGTAAATTCCTAGAATTTTATTTTTCAGGAAGCCATTTTTCACTATGAACTTCAGACTGAATATATAAAATTCATGGTGTGTGTGTGTGTGTGTGTGTGTGTGTATATGTATGTATATATATATATATATATATATATATATATATATATATATATATATATTATTAATCTTCAGAGATATATCTATCTGCAGTCCCAGCACACAGACACGGCTTGAAGACTGCATTCAAGCATGAAACATACTGTCACCGTTTGATGTTCACCTCAGTATCCACTTTTATATCTTCATACACTATCTCTGATTTTTACACTCTTCAAAACTGTTATCCTCATCTTTATTGCCACATTCCCAATGTTTTAGCCGTTGTACACTCCAACATTCTTCAGGTGATATTACTTGGAATTTCAAACCAAAACACTTTATTCCAAGTGGGGTAGATTGTTAGATTAGAATAAATAAAGAATTTAGTTTGAAATTCACACTAATATCACCTGAAGAAGGCCAGAGCATAGAACAGTCAAAATGTTGTGAATATAGCAATAAAGATGAAAATAACAGCTTGAACAATGTAAAGAGTTACAATACCTTATCTCAGAAATATAGACTAATATTGAGCACTTATATCCATAGATATAGTATAACTTACAACCATGTTTTTATATATATATATATATATATATATATACACACACATAAATATATATATATATATATATATATATATATATATATATACACACACATAAATATATATATATATATATATATATATATATATATATCGTGGGGGAGGGCAATGTATGACAAAGTGCAAAAAGTTTTTTTTGATGGTTAAGACTTCATCAAACCTAAAGGATGAAATGTGTCACAAGAAAACTTTTCCGAAATTGTCATAAATTTTTCCCCAATATTGATATATAAAAAATATATATAATTATCTCGTGTGTGTGTGTGTGTGTGTGTGTACCGCATATATCTAAAATATGATATTAAAATTTTTCTTTAAGCAGACTTTTTGATCTCTAAGCCAGTTAACAGCGATTTGGAAATGAAGGCAAAAGAAAATTTCCAGTAAGTAGCAAGCATCAGAGATTGATCTATTTTTTTGCAATTGGCTTTGATGACACTTATATAAAACATGCCCAGAACATACTCAGTGCTTGCTGGTAGATTTGCTGTAAAATGTGTGTGTGTGTGGTAATTGTAGGAGGGCTAGAGGAAGGCAGTTACATTAGACACAAATATAAAATATGTTTTATGAAAGTGGACCAAATAGTTTGAAAACTGATTGTGTAACAGGAGGTGATAGTCCTGGTTTGATGTTTAGATGCAGAAGAAAAGCTAATTGTGATTTGAGATGTGATTCAAAATTAGAAATGAATTACGAAAAACTCCCAGAGGGAATATCATAAGTAATTAAAAGGAAAGTGGGAAAATAAACAGAGAAAATTAAATTAAAAATATAAAATGAAGTTTGATGAAAGAATCAGAAAGAGTTGATCCTCTGAAGAAATTTGAAGAAAACTCATCATCTTTGGAATTTCTCAGAAGTGATCTTTCTCTGATAAGGAAAAATATTTACTTGGATTTTCCAAACTGATCGAAAAGTGATAAATTCTTCTCTATTCTACAATACTGAGCCATAAGTTATTTCTTATTAAAAGTTGAAATAAAAATGTTTTTTTGGTTGGAGCCATGTGTTTTTTTAGACAATGGGGGCCCATTGAAATAATCCAGACAAAAGTGGAAATTTTTTATGTACATCAATGTCAAACAATGGGGGTGTCTCAGGGGGATTGCTTACATAAACTGGAAAAGCATTTTGGCTTCATTAGTCACCAGGAGGTCTCAAGACAATATGCTTATAAAATCCACATCACTCAAAGACAAGAGTGACACACACATTCTGTGGACAGAAGAGACACACAGACACAAAGGAAAAGGGACTGTTGTAGACTCGCTGTGAGGTGCAAGAACAGACAGTGCCTACAATTGCCAAAGCAACCAAGGATAGAATTGAAGAGGAGGGAAAGCCAAAAATAAACCTTCTTGGTTTGAAGAGATCTTCTGCCTTACCTACTGATATTCGAGGATAGGCTTTAGGATCACACAAAAAACAAGTAACCACATGCCTGGAAAAGTTTAATAACTTCTCCATGTGAGGATACAACAAACTCTGAGCTGATTGCCATCAGAAATCAAATTCACTTCAGAAAGCATGAGATGGACCAGAACAGCTGACAAAGACACATATTTATATCTGGCATGCCAGGCATACTGGACAAGAAACTGACCTTGTATGTTTTTAAATTTTTTTATGACCTGCAACAGATGATAGAAGCAAGAAACTGGAAGAAAGTTCCAGAGGTAAGAAGTACAAGAAAAGAAATTATTA
Organism: Acanthosepion lycidas; assembly: GCA_963932145.1. Lineage (NCBI taxonomy): Eukaryota > Metazoa > Mollusca > Cephalopoda > Sepiida > Sepiidae > Acanthosepion > Acanthosepion lycidas. The sequence goes on along the minus strand of OZ010593.1, from coordinate 103,861,683 downwards.
GAATAGAACTTAGTTACATTTAGCTAAGTTCAATTGTGAAGCTATGAGACCTAAGTAGTCAATTTAGGAGTATACATAAATCTATGCAGCCAAGGTACCAAGGACAAGAGCTCATGAGAACAATTACTTGGCAAAGATTTATAAGAAAGACAGACGGAAGCAAGAAGAAAATATCATTTATACCAGTGACAGCCTTTCAAACAAAAGGTTGATTGGGTCTTACCTGAATGCCTGAAACTGTGAAGTATGGAATTTCAAATTTGACTTGAATAGGAGGTTTGCCCTCTGAATCTTCACCAATGACACTTGGTAGTCCAAAGTGTGCCCGCATCAAATACTCCTTGCCACCCTAAAAACAAAAAAAGATTAATGATAAAAAAGGCATTGATGTTGATTTTGCTTCCCTTTCTTCTTCCTGGAAAAGAAATTTCATAAAAAAAAAAAAAAAAAAAAAAAATTAAAATATTAGCAATTCATTAAAAAAAAATAAAAACATTTACTAAATAAGAAAGAAAGAGAAAATAAAAAGACACAAAAAAGAAAAAAATAAATAATCGGACGCTAATAATTTAAGTGCTTCACTTCATAGAAAATATGCAACCCAGTCAGAAATGGCTGTTCTAATTTAGTTGCAAAAGTATTAGGATACTTAGACATTTTTTCCTACCTATAATCCTCTTCCAGAATAGGTTCCCCACTGGACACACACAGAAAGCAAAGCGTTATACAATTTATTTTTTTGGAGAGAGAAAATGTTGTAAACATTTCCAGTCCGAATTTCCAGAAAAAGTGCACTTGATGTAAACCACAGCATATGAAGAACGTTCATAACTATAAATCACAGATAACAAAAGATCAAGATATTGTGACACCAGCCAGCAAGATCAAGGCAGCACATTCTGCAAGGAAAATGACAACTGCATATTGGATCAAAATTATTAGTCATACAGTCAGAGTCTAAGGTGGATAGCACAATGATCATTTGTAATTTTTTTTACATAAGTTTGAGTATCAGACATCCTTGGCTTCATTCAAAGGTGAAAAACTAAGATTGAGAAGGAAGGAAACTCTTTCGAGACTAGATATGCAATTATAAAGCATAATTGGACCACCTTATCTCATCCTCAGCTCTATACTCCTGATCTGTTTGGAGATAGAACAGAAGCAATCAGGACACAAAAGATGATGAGGTAAAAGAACAAAATCACATAGCAGTCAAGAAACTTCTACAAGGCAGGTATTCTTGGCCTCATTCAAAAGTGAAATACTAAAACTGAAGACCAGATTTACAAACCTGAGATCATGGACTACATTTCATTTTACATTTTGTGCTTCTTCTATTAAATCTGTTGTAATTAAAATAAAAGAATTACTTCTTGATCAATCTTCATACATTTAAAGCATTACTAAGTATTTCCACCTTTTTCTGATTATTTCAGATTAAATATGAAGCAAGACGTAACAGATTGGGTAATTTGAACATTGCCAAATTCTCTCCAATATATTGTATAGGCTCATTTAAAAAAAAAATAATGTTGAATGTACTGAGTTTTAGTTAATATGCTTATCCTCAAAAGTGATTGCAAAGAAAAAAATCAGCCATCACACATCAATTTCGAATAAAACAAGGTAGCTGCTTACAGGAGGATGAAGAGACAATTCAAAATCTTCTTGAAAAATAATGTTTGAGGAGGGAGATTCTCAAATGGAGCAGGCAGAGGTGTCAGATTAGGAGAAACTTAATTTAAAGTATTTCCCTAAGACAAAATTACAATGATTCTAAAACTATTTTCTAATAAAAATAATATGACAGCAAAATTAAAAGTTAATATTTTCTGATATCGACAAGAAGTTTAGAAAAAAAAAAAAAAAAAAAAACTTACTGGGAAAGATTTGATTGTCCAGATGACAGCATTAACTTCTGGAGTGTATTTGCAGCTGCCGACAGTAGTTTTGAATTTAGGGGAGTCTGCGTCCTGGGGGACGGGAATAATTATCTCCACGTTGTTAGCAGTTGAACGACGTTTGAACTGGCTTTTAGCCTACCAATAAAAAACAAGACCACAAATGAAACCAGAAATTATTAACAAAATTTCATCTGAAAAATTCAGGCAAGTTGATTTATTTGAAGTACTGTCCATCTTTTTTATTGTTATTAGAGACATTTCAGCCATATACCCTCTATCTTCAGGTATCACTTATTTTCAGCCTTTTTTTTTTTTGTTCATTTTTGCCAAACCAGAATATATAGATTTGATCACTAAATGACAGTAATACGTGATTAATCAATACCATACCTGCTATGTTAAAGTGGTGTGTCTTTGGTACCTTTAAATCCAATATCAGATAGTTTTGACATTTGGTTATCACAGTGAGTTTGCACCAATTTTGATAATTTTTGTCTTTGATGAGGAATTGCCAATACCTTTTTCCTGTAATAGTCACTTTATTTGCATACAAATTTCATATGCTCAAAATAACAATAAAAGTAATAATACTTTGTAAAATTATTTTATATCTGAATTATTTTTTTTTATCAAGAAATTATGTACAAGAAGGATCTTCTTAGGAAACTGATCCTTCTAAAGGGAGGGGATTGAAACAGGTTAATGGTTTTCAACAGACAATAATGTATTTATTTTTATGCTAATAAAATAGATTGGTTAAAAATCACAAGTCTCATTAGTGAATATTAAGAATGTAATAAGGAAAAAACACTTAGAAGAAGAAGAGGAGAAATAATAATAACTAAAATTACAGGGTGCAGCAGAAATATGTCCCACATAATCTTAAGTGGCAATAGTGTCTACATTGAGCTAATGTCTTATCACTATATGGAAGGTATTTCTGCCGCACACTGTCTAAAAGCCTGATATTCATTTTTACAAGAAGTTATTTTATTTCTACATGTTCACTTAGCATTAGTGATATCTTAGTTTGCTTGTTCAATTTTTAACTAAATATTGGTTTGTTGGTTGTGTAATAACTGTATTTGTTGACTTGTATATACTTCATGCTCATAATTTATGACTTCTTCATACAGACAATGGAAAAAAAACACTCAGAAACTAGTAGCAAATAAGCTGATATTATGGATGAGAGACCAAGTATAAAAAAGTGGAGTTGTATATGCAAGCTGTCTAGAGGAACTATTGTAACTCCCTCCCTCACATTATTTGGATTATCAGTTTTCCTTAATGCAAAATTTAGAATTTTTGGACACTCATTTCATTTCACTTCTCCAGACTATTCTATCTTGTGTCATGTCTTCTTTCAAGAAATTAATTCTTGTTGTCATTGTTGACATCTCCAAGTTTTCTTTGGCCTTCCTTGGCCTGGATACTCAGCTCAGTACACTGCTTCAGCCATGAATTGTTTCATTGTACATATGTTCAAACAATTATAGCCTTTGAGCTGAGTCAGCAACAATTTGCAGAACCCTCCTCCAGCTTCTGGCTTTCCAATAAATCTTTGTCATCTGTCTCCTTAATTCCTGTGCTTTTATCATCCCCTTCCCTTAATGGGTTTTTTTTTTTTCTCATATTATTTCACCCTCAGCAACCCCACTTGCATCTTAGTGGCTTTATTGTTTTGCTTTGGGTGAAATGATAAAAAAAAAAAAAAAAAAAAGAAAAAGGGGAAATTCAGAGGAGTGATGACAAGATATTGGTAAAATAATTGTAAAATGACACAAGGTCAGTTGGCATGACACAACATATGCACTTTTGATTATAGAATGAACATTTTGTACAAGATGTAAATTTACTCATCACACGCAGTTCAGGATTCGCTAGTGTAACTAAAAACTAACACAGAAATAAGCAGTAGTTTAAAAAAAAAAAAAAAATTTCTTGTAACAGAAACTCGGTGTGTGAAATGATACTGGACTCCTTTTTCCTCATATTGAACTTTATTGCATGTTTTTTTTTTTTTTTTTTTTTCAGATACAAAACATTTTCACAGATCAATTGTAATAGATTGAGGATGCAATGATCTCTCCACTTACCTTGATCATGTATTCTACACGGCTGTGTGCATGTCGTTCAATCACAGATTCCACCCAGATAAGTGGCTTCACCTAAAAGAACAAATTAACAAATAAATCAAACAAACGAACGAGTGGCATCCCCTGGAGAACCCGACACACTTGTTAAATACTTACCTTGATCTAAAGGAATAGCCTCTGCAATTTTAAATACAAGTTGTCTTATAGTAAAAAATGGCATACTTATGATGTACGCCACTTGGAAGTTTTTCCTTTGAGCTCAAAATTGACGTGTCTTTCTGAATAGGAACTTCTTATCAGCAACAGACAATTGCATAGAGTTTAACAGACAGACAAACAGAAGAGAAAATTTAAGTTTCTTTCTCTTTGATTTTTTCATTCTTTCTCAAAATTGAATTTGGTAAAAGAGTTTATCTAACCTGAATATTAGTATCTTCTTTATTTTTTTAAATTCTAATAGTTTGGTTGTCATGCATGCTTGCACAATTTCTTTTTTTTTGTTATTGTGGGTTACATCCTTTTTCATTAAATTTAGTCTGTAAAATTGACAAATTTGAAGTTATTCTTTAAATTGAAAAAACTATATAATGAAATCAGAGTCAAAATTACATTGAATGAATGCATTTCCTTCTAAAATAAAGAGGAAATGTAGCTAAAAATGTCTCAAAATCTATTAAGGCCCTCAAATTGGAAATTATCCAATAGTTTTTATATTAATCCAGAAAAATCTGCTTTTATTTCAAAGCTTTTGCAAGTAATCTTGCTACTGTGAGAATGCCTGTATGTCTGCGAAAATCAGTTTCTACCAAATTAAAATAAAGTCTATTTTTGTATAAATTAATTGTATACATGTTTGCTAAACATCTGTTGTAACTTTAGATATAGAAATATTTCTAAAAAATAATCTAAATTCATGAAAATAAAATTCAAGTAAGGCTAAATAAACAAAAACTAAATATAAAAGGTGGGAAATTTGTAACTAGAGGACAAAATTCTGATTTTGTGTTGATTACAAAAACAAAAGTACACATCACCTGCTTACTTCATTCCTTGTTGCTGTTCCTATTTTTTCATATTACTTTTTTTTTTTTTTTAATGAATTTTCATTCCAGTTGAATTTTGCACCTAAATAATGCAATCAAGTCACTTAAATTGAGTCAATTGCTACTCGCCTTTTAAACATAGTTTATGATTTGTACAATTCATCAGATGACAAATGAGGACAGACAAAACAGAAGAGAGAAATAGAAAATTAGAAAAAATAAGGTAGAAAAAATTAAAAAAAAAGAAGAGAACGAGAGAAAAGAAGAAAAATTGAATAGCCTGCTTCACGGTTGAATTTCACTAAATGAAAATTATGATTCCAACACCGTGAAGCACAACGTCAATGTTGACCTGTTTACATTTATCTGGAGGCAACCAGGCAGTAAATATTCTTCATAAAATGCACCATGACACCTATACCCATGCACTGTGTCTGAGCGTGTAAGAGCAACAGTGACAGATAGTATTTTGTTCACAGATCAGAGCAAAGGTGAACTCTAGGAGTGTCAATATGGACTCTGTTGAGAGCAGAACAATGGCGATGCAGACCTTTAGCTAGATATCCACCTACATCACACCTCCATTGTAAAAGTCTCTAGTAATATTTCAAGGTAATCAAATGTTGCTTTGTAATGTTCAGTAAAGAGAGAGAGGCTTCTGCTTTCATGAAGATGCGATGTGACATCTTCCATAGTATATATTCACTCACAGTTTGGAGGGTCATAAAATTATAAACTTTGCTTTTTGTGTTTGTGGAGAAAATGTTCAACAGGGCCATTCACATTCAGAACATTGTTCATCACATTCTACAGCTATCCCTGCAACAAGAAAGCAATGTACTGTTCCAGTAGTAAATGAGTAGTGAGTTCGATCCTCACTGGGTACCACATACTTTCGGTCTTGTGCCACATCTAAGCTACACTTGGAAAAATCGCTACTGTTCCAGTAGTATAGTACCTGCCTACATGATGCCCATACTACTCAACATTTGACAAACATGATCTTGCTCTTTACTGAACATGGACGAGATATGATGGGACAACACTTGACTCATTCAGTTAGGGTAATTTGTGTATGATCTTATGAATGCAAGAATACAGGCCCCTTCATACTCAAGGAGGACATACAGTGGATCAATATAAAGTCTGTGTACCATTTTTTTTTTTTTTTTTACTTTATATTCACCTAATACAAGACAAGTCCACTCAAGGCAGAGAGTTACCGAGTGACTTTGTTGTAAGGAAGTGGGGGGGGGAGAGAAAATAAAAAACACATAATGAGGACATGTACAATAGATATTGGTTGACTCAGAACTTAAAGACACCAAGATTGTAGTTGTCAGGGAAGTATCCGTTGGGAGTTTGTTGCACAAAGTAACAATTTTGGGGAAGAAGCTGCCTGAGTAAAACTTACTTCTTATCCAGGGAACACAAAGGTGATGTGGATGGAACTGTTAATACACCTCTGCAAATATTGATATGCATATGCGATCACTTACTGTAAATCAACGATATATGTTTCAACTTGAGCAAATCGAAATACATTTTCAAGGCATTGCAATTTTATTTACCCTCAGTGTTAGTTATATATTACCAATCAGCATCAGAGGATTCAAATCTAGACTTTCAAAGCCAAGATTTCAAATGCTGATTTTCTTGGTAAACAGGTACCCTCCTTGAATATAACCTTCCTCTTGCCATTCTACTCCATTCAGCCTTGTATAGCACTGAGCTAAGCCAATCAAGTGTAGATTATTACAATGTCAATTACCTTAAAAAAGTGTTAAGAAATAATTGGCAGATTGCTGCCTGGATAAACGACACTGAATAACTTCTAACCATTATCTTGATACAAGAAGTAAGGAAAAGAAATAATCAAGAAAATGTAGAGAAGTGAAAAAGAATGTGCAGTTGAGAGTCAGAGGGTCAAAGTTGAAGACTGCAAAAACAAATCATAACCCCCTACACACACACACACACCGGAAAATCATAGTTTCTTGAAAACGACAGGAAGAAAAAAAAATACAAGTCAAAAATTAAGATTCCAGATCAATTGAAACAATTATCACATTGTATTTATATTTTTTCAATTCTGAAATTAAATATGTTCAATTAAAAATTCAATTTCCTGTATCACCTACCCAACATTCCAATGGCACATGGCTTCAGACTATCCCCACCTACAAGCGATATAATCTTGAAGATAAATATACAACATTCCTTGAATGAAGAATTTTTACATAAAATGTGCATTTTAACCAACAATATAAAATAGAATTGGCAAACTTACACCTTTGCACTCACAAAAAAAAAAAAAAAAGGGTCAAAAGGATGGTTTTTTCCCTTGACACTGCTATTATTTTAACTACCTTCACTCCTCAGAAATGTTTAATTTTAAAAAGTGACGATTAGAATTTTAATAAAACCTAAATATATGAATATAAATTTCTACATTTTTTTTGTTCTTGAGAACTGACAACAAAAATAATAAACACTATTTATTAGATTGTTTATTGGAATGATTGTCAAAACATCAGCTAATTGCCAATTGATTTGAACTTTATAAAATTGTAAATAAAGATTTCCTTATAGTTGGTTGACATTTTAATAATTTAGTAAATATTGATAAATATCAGATTGCATTAATTTTAACTGTATTAGTTGTTAGAAGGTTGTAAATATAAAATTATTCTTGTAAATAAACAATCTAATAAAGTGTTTAATATTTTTGTTGTAAATTCTCAAGAACAAAAAAAATGTATAAATTCACTTTCCTCATATGTTTAGGTTTTATTACAATTCTGATCATTGCTTTTTAATACAATAAACATTTCTGAGGAGTGAAGGTAGTTAAAATAATAGTGATGTCAAGAGGAAAAAAATGTCCTTTTGATACACCATTTTTTTGGTGTGTGTATGCTAAATGGTCCAAGTTTGCAATAGAAATTTATGTATAAAATATTTTTTTTTTATTTCAATCTTTTGGAGAATTTATACAAAAGCTAATCAAAATCATTATTTAATATAAAGTTTATGTAAAGATATTAATACAAAATATTAATAACAAATAATTCTGATTTTTACTGTAGTGTTTGCATATTATATATGCTAACTAAAAACAATGACTATAAGAAAGAACTTCATTAACTTTTAAAGTATATACTGCATGATTTCAATAATTATAACTCCATAATGTTATGGTGAGCTTCAACATAGAATGAACTGCTTAGAGTATTACAAATAGCTTTATAATTAAATAAATATATATGAATCATGACAAATACCATCAAGGTACCAAATATAAAGTCCTTTATAGAAAGGATTAAATGTCTTTCATATATCAATGGATTGTTATGAATTGGAAATTTTTCTTAAAGAAAATTACATGAATATGAAGAGTCATTTCTGTATAATCTAATATCATCATCATATAGAATTGAACACACATATATGCAAACCTTTATACAGTGGCATGCTTAAGGGATCTCCAACTCTAAAAGCTAAAGAAAGAAACTAAGCAAGACCAAACATTAAAACAAAGTTTTCTTTTCTGTTTCTTTATACATGACTAAAGGAGTTCAACAGCCAATTGTATTATTGTTCAAAGAGCATTTTTGAGGGGTTTTTAATCTAAAATAATTTTGCTTTTGAACAACAAAAATAAAAAAAGATGTCAGCCCCAAAATTCCTGGCTATGCAGCACAAAAATATTTTGATGCAGCCATCAAAATGTTTAGTTTGAACATAATGCCAGGACGATATAAGAAAAGATTTTCATAGAACGCGAATGTCTACATGAATAAATACTTGTTGTAGGCAGTCTGTCAAACTATTGTCAATCAAAGAATTATCACTATAAGTATTTTCTTATAGTGATATACAATATATATATATATATAATATATATATATATATAATATATATATATATATATATATATATATAATATTTATTAACAATTATAACAAAAACATGTTATAAACACTGCATAAATGCAATCATGTTTCAGCATTATACATGCTTCTTCAGGTGATGGTGGTTAAACTCCACTGCCTAAAACAGTTTATAACAAATGCTTTTGTTATAATTGTTAATAAATATTATCAAGCTCTACTCTGTACTGAGCACTTTTTAAAATATGTTTGAACATTTGAATTAACCTACCTTACACTTATGGGGGATTATATATATATATATATATATATATATATACACATACATGCATGCATGCATGCATGCTCTCTCCCTCTGTATATTTCTACGTATAAGGTGAGCTTTCAATAAGATAAGGTCAAAAAATATAGCAAATTTTCGTGAATTTATTTATCCTATACCTGTGGTACAAGACGATTGCTTATTGATTATATAAAGACGGTGATATTGGAAATACTGTTACTTACTGTATCCTTAGAAATTCAAAATAGCAAAACCAATTCTATATCAGGTTTTTCCTACACGTCTCCTAAAAGAGAAACCATCATCGGGAGTTTTTTTTTTTGGGGGGGGGGGTCATCATATCATCTCTTGCAAATACTGATTCTTCATTTTTTCCTATATCTAACCAGTTACAAACAGCCTGGTGTACTAATGGCCATTTACTTATACTTCATATTCAACACCAAAATGACAATGAATTTTTAATGAGGAATGGATATTATGTTATCCTTAATGTTATTACTGACATAATGATTACTGAAAGTTTAGTAAAAGATAATGGTTGCTGTGAATGCAATTATAACTCAATGTTTACATTTTTTAGCTGAACTTGCATGGATACAAGTTGATTTCATTGATATGGAATTATTCTCTGTTTGTATCTCTCCATGAAGAATCCTTTAAACACATGTCCACTGTCCACATATATTGTTGCAAAATGTAACTTCCTTTTCTGCAAACTCACTGCAATATAGGAATGTATTATCATAGCAAACTTTATACATATTCATGTAAAGAAAGTGTTCTCTACCTTCCTTTAAACTATTTAGACAAATGATCTTAGTTTTATGTCCAAGTCTGGTTGCTTTTGTCATATTTCTTGTTACCCTTGTTTATTAGTATTTTCAGGCTGTAATAATGGTACAATGGGGGGTAAATTTACATTTTAATTTCATGTACACACATTGTTTGTTTTTGTCTACTGCACAAGTATAAATAGGGTCAGCTGGGAACTGTCTGTGAGAAGAAGAGCACTAGGATGCAATTCACTCCACCAGAAATTTGGAAACTGTACGCTGTACAGCTTGGCATTTGCACCAGAAGCTCCAATATAAACATTTCAGAGTGTTTGGGTGTCAATCTGAGGACAGTGCAGAGGATTTGGAAAGAGTCAGAGGAGTCTAATGATGATTACAAATTTACAGCAGCTTGGAAAACTGATTGTTCTGATAAGAAAAAACTCCCAAATTTGTTGGTCAGAGCCTCGGACTCAACAAGGAGGCCTACATCAAGTGCCTTGTGGACGTAGTGCTGCCCAGGGTCCAGAGAGTGAATGTTGGAAGACCCTATGTCTGGCAACAGGACTCTGCACCATGACAAAAAAGCAAGAGAACCCAGTCATGGCTGTCAGAGAATTTCTGTGACCACATCACCCCTTACATCTGGCCACTTAACTCCCCAGACTGCAACCCCCTTGATTGTTATATGTGAGGTACGGTTGAGCGAGAGACCACCAAAACTCCTTGTAACACCAAAGACGAACTGAAGGCAAGGGTTATGGCAGCATTCACTAAGAGTTACAGAAGATTCCAAAGTCATCTGGAGGCTGTAGTCAAAGCCAATGGCGATTTTATTGAATGAATTTTACTCTTCAGTATTTCAAGATATTTTTGTGTAATTTTGGTAAATATATCTTTTAAAATAAGATGTGTTATTTTCAATTTTGCATGATTTAGACAACAATTTATCCATCGCATCCTGTATTTATTTCCTTCTGATTCTTAATAAACCTGCCAATGTATGGAACTTTGTTTTCTTCAGAGTTTTAATTGCCTTACGGCATTTATCTGCCTGGCTTCAAGATTACGCACATTTATGACACAGACGCATATTATCGGAGGCAGAACATATATAGTGATGAGACTAAAATATTTTTTTAAATTTAGGTAATACTCTTGAAATTTTTCAGAAGCAGAAATAGAGTTTCTACTGTTTATATGGTCTGTTATCAAATCTGGCTTGGGGCAGCATCTTTGACAGATAGACATCAAGGTATATTATACATGCAATGGTTGAAAGGCAGAGGTGAATGATGTTGGCCTTTGATTAAAATAATAACCATTTACACAATTATTTATTGAATTTAGTTTATTAAATTACAAATCTCTAATGAACTGAAAATCTTTAATTTTATTAACGTTTGTAATTTTAATTAGATTAGGCAGTTTATGTATCCAGATGAAATGCGAGTGATATGGATCATTAAGTGCTAAGCAACAGGTTCTTTTCATTTAACTCAATTTCATTTTGTATTGATAAATGTATTGGGCAATTTTACATGAAAAAACTGGCACTTTTGTGGTACATGTTTACACTGCCATTTCCACAGACTGAAGAGTGGAGGACATTAGTTTTAAGCATTCACATGAAAATAGTAATCACTTTTTTACAAAATCCCTTGGATGTCCATTTTTTTTGGTGTGGGGCACAAATAAATAGAAAGAGAGCTGTTCCATTATTAACCCATTAAATGTAGATAATGAGAATTTTTCTTATTAAATATTCTGTGACTTAGAAAAAAAAAAAAACAGCTTTTGTAAACATGGGATTATCAACTTTTGATGTTTATGAATGTAAAGTGTTAAAAAAATGTTGATAATCCAGAGAAGAGATCATCCTTCTAGTAACAGATTCAACATTGTTCGATTTTGAATGCAATTAACACTTCCACTGTTGTGAACATACCAAGAGGACTTCTGAAACTTATATTGACTGTTGACAAAACCCCTGTTTTCAAAATGCCATGAAATGTCACTGCTTAGCATGCACGTTTTAAACAAGTTCTAATTTCCAAAGTATTATAAACATATACTGCTGTAATTTCTAAAGACATAATGGATTTTTTATTTATTGATCCAACAGATTTTAGCAATTATTTTAGTATTTGAGTAGACTCTCCATTTATTTATTCAACAGTATATTTATTTATTTTTGCTTACTAGCCCAAATATTTGAGAAATCTTATTAAAAGAAAAATATGCACTCTGGAGTGTCTACTCAAATATGAATATCCACTAGAAATAATGTTTAAAGTTGATAAAATAAGTTGATAAAGTATTTTTATTATAATGATTGTTGGGGATTCGTTCAGCTTATTCTATACTGCAGAGTATTAGATCAATGCAAAAATTACAATGGCCATAAGAAAGTTACCATCAGCTTCTTTATCACCATTTATATCCAGGAAATCATCTATTTTTCATAAAATAAGCCAGCACAGCCAGACAACAATGTTATAGTAATACAACAGTGAAAGTGTATAATAGATCAGTTAAATAGATTTATATATTTTCAAATAATTCTAGAGTTGAGTTTTAGTTTAATGCATTGGTTCTCAACTGGGGTCCATGTAACGTTACTGGGGGTCCACAGTAATATTTTAGTTGTCCATAAAGCAATTTTACTTCAGAATGGTTGTTATAATTGGGAATTAGAATTTCTACAGTAAACTACACTGCATTAAAATACTAAAAATAGAAAAAATAACTCTAAAACTAGCAGAAAACGAGATCAATCCCTTTTACTCTACCGAATGTTTTAATTGTAAAAGTTGAATAAAAACCGAGAAGGATTATATGTATATAAAAGAAAAATTATATAAAAGATTATAATTTATTACAAATTAAGTTAATATAAGAAATAATAATAGTAATTTTAAATATTAATAAAATGTCAATACAAATTAATTAATATAGTAATAGACTTGACATTGTGAAAAGTGGGGAAGGGGATCTCCAACCATCGATGGAGTCAAATAAAACAAAACTCACAGAGCAGCATCAACCCCAGGGATTTCACTTGCACTTTTTTTTTTTTAAATTTATTAATTACTCACATAATTTAAAACAGTTTATATTATGAGTTATTTTACTAATGTACATAAATGGTTCATAGGATTTAATTGTTAAAAACAAATTATTTTAATTAATTTTTTTTACTTTGAAATAAAGCATATTACTATATCTATAATACAATTCCTAAACTTTTCTATTAATAAAAAATAAAATAAAGCTTTTTTTTGCATCGAATGGTTATAGGGGCCCACCAAAAAAAATTAAGAGAAAAAGTGGTCAGTGGGTAAAAATGGTTGGGAATCATTGGTTTAATGCATCAAGTGGGTAGGGAAGAGAGTAAATTTTTTTTTATGCTGTTCAAGACCATTTATCTTCTTATTTTTGTTGCTTTTGTTATTACTACAATATTTCAGCCAATTCATACTTGGGTCTTCTTCAGATCTACAACCTTATCAGAATTCTTTTTTTCATATCCAGATAGTATCTAAAAAAAATTTTTTTTGATCTAAAAGAATGAGAACATGAGTGTTGGGGGTGGCAGCATAACCAAATATAAAATGAACGTATTCAGAATTCATTTTTAATACAACACAGAGTAAAAAAAATATATATATATATATATATAACAATGCTATGTATAGAAGTCATTATAGTTCAAAATATGTCAAATTATTGTATAAAATAGCATCATGCTTGCTTGGTCTTGCTTGAAGGGTTCAACATACAAATATTGGAAGCACATGTATAGAAGAAGAAAACTCATAAGTGGTCAGCTAAAATGCCAATCACTCAATTCTAGCAAAGAACACTACAATGCAAGCCAAGTTGTTTTCTCTTACAAAACAGTGTAATATCTCTACAAACACAAAAGACTAACAAACAGACACATAGTAAACAACAAATAATTATATATCAACTGTCAAACGTTTGGGGTATAAAAGCTGGTTAGTTAAGTTACTGTGGGAAGGCAAACGTAGAGATTTAAAGAAACTCTAAACATTTTATGTTGTCCATCTCTATTCATTACAAAAAATGAATGACCAGTTGCATTTTCTAATTTAGACAAGCAATGACACTTTTTAGCTTAATTCAATTCTTTTTTCTTTGACTTCACAAAACAAAGCATATGCTTCATGATTAATCATTAATTAAACACATATCCAATTACAATCTTTTATTTATAAAACCAAGTATTTATATAATGATATAACTTAGTAATTATAATAGTGTGCATGTGTGCATCTATATATAACTACGAGATTTAATTATAATCTAATTAAAAATCATATAGAAAACATAGTAGATTTTATATAATCTAATTAAAAATCATATATAATTACTTGATTTTATATAATCCAATTATAGACAGATATGGGAGGAATTACTAAATTCAATATTTGAGTACTGTATCATTTGTACTATCTGAAGATTGTGAGACAGCTGCATTGGTGTCTGTATAAAACTAAATGATGGAAAGGCCATAATATCTGAGCATTGTTTTTCTTATATTTATTATATTGACTCTGTAGATATTTTTATATTTTATATTGAGCACTTTTATCGCAGTGTGCTTGATTGTATTTATTATTATTATTATTATATATACACACACTCACATACATTTAAACATATATACGTACATTTCCATATCTAGTAATTATAAAAATATATATACAAAAATCAAACAACTGAACAAGTGGGTACTTTCAAATTGTTGGCTTCCTCTAAATCAATATTCTCCAGTTTATCATTAAAAATGAATTTTGGGAAGTAGATCAGGACAACAACTTTTCAGTGCCCAACTAGAGAGAGTAAACAAGTGTGTACCCAGATGATAGTTTAAAAATGGGAAGAAGCCTAACTTTTAACAGAATTGTCAAACATAATTCAGATTTCAGCTAAGGTTACTTGTATTTACATAACATTAATACTCTAGAAAGAGGCATGAATCCACTTATCCTTGCAATGATAGCCAGATATCTTACCAAAAGTTATATCATCACTAGTATACTATAATGCATGACAAAAGTGACAAACCAATCTCTCCATAATCTTCCTTTCAAACTGAAAAGTAAAAGACTGTTATATCCAATGTCAATCCTGACAAGGACAGAGTTATACAGACATCACACTGTATATTTTTGTATACAATCTTTGATATTTAATCTTGATCTGTTCACAACAACTGAAATAAGGTATCAAACAGGAAAGCTCACCAGAACGATTACTGTAAAAAATATTTAAAGAAGAGGCAAAGAGAAACAATATTACAACAGTGAGAAAAACAACTGAAGCCAAGATGTCAGCTCAGAACCTAGCAGATTCTTCTTTGGACTTTGTCAAAAATATATATATATATATATATATATATATATATATATAGAACATACACAAGATCAGATGTGGCAGCAATATTCAATGCATGGATGAATGGTAGACTTATAAATGTGCAAGATAGATTTTGATGAGAAAAATTGTCTAGCATGATATAGTGAATCAACTTTCCTGATGGTATTTTAATATAATTACTCATTCTACTTAATGTCAGTTGATGAGACCAAAACGGCAGTGAGGTGTGCTCTCCTGAAGGTTAGCATCAGCCATGCTGATGGAAAACAAAAATGATATTGATCATTCATATTAAATAAATTAAAACTAGAATTATTATTATTAATGATTCACACAGTGATATTCAACCAAAGAAACAAATTCATTTACAACCAAGATGTTGTACCCCAACCACACCTTAAAGCAAGTGGCTGGAAAGAGGGGAGGGAGCATCAATATAAAAATCCAAAACCTTTTAGATCTATGATTAAAAACATTGTTTATTAATAGTGAATATGTTTGCACAAATCAGAGCTAGGCACAGGCCAAACATTACAGCCAAGCAATCTTTAATAATCCTCTTAGGGGGATTGAATGCCTGTGGAAGAAATTGATTATAACAATATCTTGTGCTGAATCCCGTTAACCTATTCTTCCTGACATGCTTATGATCATTCTATGTCAAAATAATAAACAATGAGACACCATGCAGGGAAATCAACGTTCATGCCTTCCTCAAGGAGATTAACATTAATTACAAGCATCCAAGACTGAAAATGTTGTATTAGTGTCTAATCTACTTAGTTACCAACCCTGTAAGTCAAATAGTTTTAAATTTACCAAAGACAGATAAATCACTTCCATTATGGATATATATTCAAATGAATAACTTTCTCCCAAAAACTTTTATATTAACACTTCTGCTGTGGGCATACATATATATATATATATATATATATATATATATATATATATTGAAGACACCATGTTAGTCAATGACATTTGTGTTATAAACTAACTAGCATTTTCCAAACTGGCATAGACATGATGTACAAAACAGACTGGTTTT
Source organism: Acanthosepion lycidas (assembly GCA_963932145.1). Lineage (NCBI taxonomy): Eukaryota > Metazoa > Mollusca > Cephalopoda > Sepiida > Sepiidae > Acanthosepion > Acanthosepion lycidas. Next base: position 103,845,228 of record OZ010593.1, on the reverse strand, counting down.
TATGATGTATTTTATATTGTGCATTCAGGTGGGAGGGGGGGGGAGATTAGTCTATAGTGTAGAGTGTCAGATAGAAATCAAAATTGCACTATCGGCATATAGTCATTTATTTCCACTAAATGACAATTCTCTTATCTTAATCAGCCTATGTAGGCCTTCCCTAGATATTTCCCTTTGCTATTCATGGCAATTACCCGAACCACACTGGTCCAATATGTGATGGTAGGAGCTTACAGAACCTGGTGATCCCAAGCGGTCACCAATGTATGTACTGACCAGGCTCAATGTTACCTAACTTCAGTGATCAGACAAGAACTGGCATTTCAACACAATCTGGCCATAAGCAAATGGCAGTTTTTTGGGTTTTTTTTAACTTTCCACAAATCAGGCCAGTATAGCCAGGCAACAATTGTATAAAAATGTAGCAGTTAAAGTGCTAATAGGGAAATTTTAAATATAAAAAGAAAAATTGAAAAAAAAAAAAAAAAAAAAGAAAAATGAAAAAAAAAAAAAAAGTTTTGTGAAAATTTTGTAAAATTACAATAGATGATATAAAAATTTCAAAATAAAAGATTTGTTTTTAGCTGAACATGAGGAAGATGATAAATTGTGTTATGAAATTAAAATGAATGCCAATATGAAATGTTTTATTAGAAACTTTAAGAATGAGAAAGAAAATTTAAATAGAGAAATGGATGGATTCCAAATTAGTTATGAATTTTAAGATTCAATCAAATACATACAGCCTCATCAAATAATGTGATTTGATGAAGATGATGATGATGATTCAATTAAAACTTACAAATCTTGAATGATAAGTTATGAAATGTTTTCAATGATGTGTCAAGATTGTTGTAATGAATTCTGAATGAGATGAAATGAAGCGAACAAATGTAAATTGTTACGAAATGATAATGGCAATAAAAGAAATGTTGAAATCTTCACCAAAATATGTTGGATGTCATGTGTTTACAAAGAGAGAAACACAAGTGATTCAATTATGAAGTCTTGTAAATTAACAAATTACGGTTAGTAGAGAACAAATTTTTTTTTTTAAAAGCAAAACATAAAACCAAATATAAAATTAATAAAAAGCCATGGCTTATGTGAAAATGAGAAAGACTTTTTTTTTTTTGAAGGCTGCAGATGTTTGAATGGAGAAAAGAAAAGCAAAATGTTTGAATGGTTAAAAAGAAAAGCAAGATGGCTTGAAAAATAATGAATGAAGACTTGAAAATAATGTTTAAGCAAGTGTTAAATGTGGATGAAGCTGAGCATGAAATGAACTGAGGAAGAAAAAAAAAAACAAAAAAAATTTAAATCAAGAAAGAACAAAGTGGAAAAAAAGCAATATCCCAACATTGTCAGCTCAACAATTTCAAATAGAAATGGCTGCTATCAAATTTTCCTTCTCCTCCTAACAGTTCTTTCAGAATTATTTTCTACTAGTTAATCTCTATAGAACTGGAAAACAAAAAGACATGTCATAAATCAATTTGTTTTAATGTAAGAAATAGCTTTAAGTTCTCCTTCCAAATATTCATCTATTGTGTCAATGAATATTGAAAGTTTAAAAGCATTTTAATGCCTTTTTCTACATGTAAATACTAATTAATATTAATATAAAATTTATTTTATAAGTCTAGAATTTTTAGCTCTTGATATCTACTTTTATCTACAAATTATATTTGAATTAAACTTATACCTTTTAAAAAAATATTGATGTTTCTGCTATATTTACATTCTTAACAACTATTTTGTTACATTTCAGCAGGTTTTTATGTCATCCCTAAAAATTAAACCTGACTTCCTTAATAACCTTTTATATACATTGACAACACACATAAACTAGTAACTAAAACAATTAACTGTCAAATATACATGACACTGATATTAGTTAATAGATAAAGAAAAGTTCAAAAGACTTATCAGCAATTTTTAAACCTTTGTGCCCACAAAAAAAAAAAAAAAAAAGACTGTCAGAAGGACTGTTTTTCCTTTGACACTGCTATTATTTTAACTACCTTCACTCCTCAGCAATTTTTATTGTTTTAAAAAGTAAGAATTCAAATTGTAATAAAACCTAAACATATGAAAGTGTATTTATACATTTTCTTTGTTCTTGAGAATTGAAAACAAAAATAATAAACACTATTGTTTATTGAAATGATTGGCAAAACATCAGATAATTGCTAATTGATTTGATCTTTATAAAATGATAAATAATAAAGATTTCTTTATAGTTGGTTCACATATTTTGATAATTTAGTAAATGTTTATAAATTTATTACTAAAAAAATTTTTTCATATTTATTACTTTATAAATTGATAAATGATAAATACAGCATTAGTTTTAATACAATTGTATTACTTTTTAGAATGATAAAAATACAAAATTGTTCTTGTAAATAAACAATCTAATAAAGTGTTTAATATTTTTGTTTTAAATTCCCAAGAACAAAAAATGCATAAGTTCACTTTCATCATATATTTAGGTTCTATTACTATTCTAATAATCACTTTTTAAAACAAACAATGCTGAGGAGTGAAGGTAGTTAAAATAATAGCAGTGTCAAGGGAAAAAAATCTTTTTGAGAGGAGCACAAAGGTTAATGATGGCTGACTTATCTTTCTAACTCCAAGTTTCACAGATATACTGCTCATTAGCATCAGATCAATCAGATGACAAGAAGAATTGGTTAAAGCAATCAAATCTGCTTTTGTCATTTCAAAATCAAGATTGATCAATAGGAAAGAATGGATACTAAGAAGAACAGAGGAGGAGAAGTGAATCATTTTTTTTAATTCCCCCATAGATATATCTACTATCACCCCCAAATACCCATCTGAGACCTCTGCTCATAGCAAAACACACATCTCTTAACCACAGCCCAACCCCCTCTCTAAGCATTGGATATCACAGTCTCCACAAATAAAACAAATCATGCCAGAGAGAATCAATATTAATCCAACTGGAATAGGATTATTCTATCATCTCCTCATTAATATCAAGGCTAATAAAACAAACAAAAAAAAAGTAACTTTTTGAAGTTAGGGATTATCGAAGGTCAGATAGCATTAATCCTCAAGTCTTGTAAAAAAAAAAAAAAAAGAAAGCATATTTGACAATTGCTCAGATTAAACACTAAGAAAAATAAAGAAAAAATTAAAAAAATGATGACCAGTTTTCAAATGAGAATTTTATTAAATAGTTTTTGTCTTAATGAAAAAAAATGTTTAAAAGGTAATTGTGATAATGTCTTTTTATTAGAGTTTCTCCTATGATTCATCCCATGACAAAAAGGGTTTTAGAAAAAACTGATTGTTACTTTTGTATAAACATGAAAAGAATTTTAGATGTCTAAAGACATTTCATGAAACATGAAAACTTCAAATCTTACATCAGTCAACTTAATTTAAAATATTGTCCAAATTGAATAAATTTAGATTTTAATCAAAATAAATTCATCACATTATTCAAATGATTTAAAAGAGAATAGAAATTGAAATTTTATTTACCTTTCTAGCCAAAATTATGAACCTCTAAATTAATGAGGGAGAGAAATAGACTATTCCAGTGAGAATAATACTGACCCGAAACCCTGTTGAGACTACACACAGAAAAGGTGGGAAAACACAAAAATGCAAGGTGAATATCAGCAGATGCATTCAAGGTTCAAATTGAATGCTGGAGGCTGGCAGGTCAAAGGAGCAGCTTTTTGTGGTGGGGTGGGGAAGGGTCTTCAGCTCTGGCCACTGGCCAGCAAATACTCACATGTGTGGTCAAACGGTAGGACATGAGTTCAAACTCTCCATCGGGGGGAATGAACGAGATGGTCCGATCATTTTCAAACCTGGACAAGCGGACGCATTGGTGGAACTTCACGTCCTCCAACTCGACTGACTTGCTTTTTCCTCCTACATTTAGTGTTAATGAGAAAGAGAGCAAAAGATAAAAGTGAACCTCACAAAACATGACGACGACACAGGTGATGCTAACAGAAGTTAACTGAGAGAAACAGGTAGTAGAGGCAAAAAAAAAAAAAAAAAGAAACAAACAAGGAAACTAAAAGGTTTTTTTTGTTCTTTTTCTTATCCAACATTGTTGTGATCATTAAGAAAGGTCATTTATATTACTTTTATTTTATTTTGGGTGTAGATCAATTGTCTCTCAAGACCAACGGATGCTGCTACATATTAACATAATCTTTTTTCTTGACTTTATCAGGACACAATCATTTCATTCCAAGCTGAAGCAAATGACAGATCTTAACTAACCCTAGTTTGACACAAGGTTACAGTATTAAGGCACCCAATGGAAAATTTTTTTTAACATTATTCTTCATCCAATACAAGACCTAAAAGCCACTCAAGGTAGAGGGTTACTGAATGGGGTTTCTTTATGGATGTAAGGAGGAGGAGATAAGAAGTGCAGATTATGAGAATAGATAATGGTAGATAACCTTAGATCAGGCATGTTAAACTTAGGGCATATGGAGGGCATATTTGCAATCTCAAGGGCCACACCTGCTGTCTTACATTAATCACAGGTAGTCATAACTAAACTTTAAATATAAAATACTTACAATACAAGGTAGTGCAATTTAATCATTTTTATGTTGTCCTGATGATTGACATCACTTTAGACAAACTATTCTAGATATATCAAGTTGGAATGTCTGTGATCAAAGATGAGAAATGTTCATCAGTTATTCTGTGAGATGTTTTTATGGCCTTCATAAATGAAAATAACTGCTCACAGACATATGTGGAACCAAACATCGCCATAATCTTTGTGGCAAACTTTCTGAAGTTCTTAAATGTCTGAGGAAGAGAATCCAGGTACCTCTACTTCTAGGTACTTTCCTTTGAGTGTTGAGTCAGTCTGCATTTCCAGTAGTTCCATCTGTAGACTTTCCTCTGCTTGAGCAACATCAAAAGCGAATGGTGCTGAGAATAATGCAAACTGATCTTCACAAGATGAAAAATCTTCACTGAAATTCCTTTGACAGCAATTCCAGGTAATTTTCATACTAAGCAAAGATAAATATTGATTCAATATTGGCAGTTTTTTTTTCAACTCCTTGCACATAGGAAAATGAATCAAGTATTCATGTGACAACTGGGATTTCATTAAAGCTAATTTTGCAATGAAACACTTGATATCATCATATAACTGAGTGATGAGCTTATTTTTACCTTGTAATTTCAAATTAAGGTCACTTAATTAGGCAGTAATATCCACTGAAAAGACTAAATCTTGGAGCCAGCTTCCATCATTCAATTCATCTGTGCTTGACCTTCCATCTCCAACAATATAACAATTTCATATCGCAATAAAAAAAAAAAAAAATCTTTTCAGTACCTTGTGACATGAAAGCTACTGAACTTCTGTGTAGAATGGGACATTTGTGAACTGATTATTCATGTCTTCCAATAACTGGCTAAACTGGCAGTGATGTAGAGCACGACCTCTGATATAGTTCACTGTTTATGCAACAAAATTCAACACATGATCTAATTTTTAAATCTTAGAACACAAGTTCTGTTGATGAATTATCCAATGAAAATGCTTAAATGTTGAATCTGGATATATTTTTCTATTTTTGTACCTAACTTGACAGCAACACCATTGTCTTCCAACCATATTGGCAGCATCATCAGTAGATAAACACACAAATTTACTCAAATCAAGGCCATACTCATGGAGAAGCTGTTCAACTTTCTCAAAAATGTCCTGGCTTGTTGTAGTATCATGCATTGAGACCAGTTCAATTAGTTCTTCATAAATTTGAAATTCATTGTCACAAATCCTGAGGAAAACTGTGAGCTGTACTATTCCAGCTATGTCAACAGTCTCATCCAGAGCAATAGAAAAAGGTTAAAAAACTTGATGATAAAGTCTTCAACTGTAGACTCAAATCACCTGCCATTTCATCAATCCATTCAGCAACAGTGTTCCTGCTTAATGAAATGTCTTGAAATGTCATGTGACTTCTCTGGACATACAATTTCAGCTGTTTTTACAAGACATTGCTTTATGAAATCTTCATTGTAAGATTTTCCGCTGATGCCGATCATTTTGCAGAGTTCAAAGCTTGCAGTAACAGAATTAACATTGCCTTTCTGAATTTTTGTAAAGCAATTCTGTTGCTGTGTTAACTTAACCTTGAATTCCTTCAATTTTGAAAAATGCATATCTCCTTCATATTTATCATATGATTGATGGTTTATTTCATAATGTCTTTTCACATTATATTCTTTTGGTGTCACAATGCAATGATTGCAAATAAAACAGTTTATCTTTCCATTAACAGTGGTACAAAAGTACTGTAATTCCCACTTTTCTTGAAAGACACGTCCTTCTTCAGATAATTTTCTCTTTTTACAAGATGGCATAGAATTTGACATTTTTAAGGCAAAATATTACAAAATTACGAACGTTTTCACTTTACATTTGTTCTTATTTAGTTGTCAAAGATGATCAAATGATTAACTGGAAGTTAAAAATAATCGCTGACATTCAAAAACAAAAAACCATTGAGATAGAATAAACAATCTAATCATACCAATTGAAAAATAAATCTCACTGTTTTTAATTATTTGCATTACCAACATAGACAAAATTCTCAATGTACCATGGCTATAGAAAACTTTGTGAGGGCCGCCAAGATGCATGTAAAGGGCTGCCAGTTTGACACATCTACCTTAGATGGCCTAGTGGATAAAAGTGTTGGTTTGTGAATTTAGTGACAGTGTTTGTGAGTTCAGTCCTTGGATTGGGAAATGTCTACTTACACTCAGCTGAAACAGGCAAAGCTATTACTGAACAGTACTAAATGAAAATAAGAAGTAAAGCAGTGGCATGAGAACAGTCTACTCCTGTAAATTAAATAAGGGCTTCAGTTCAGAATTACCTGTAGGTTGCCCGAATCTATATACAGTTGGGGAAGGCCAAAGATGAGGACAATAGTTTGAATATAAATCATGTAAATAATAACTCGTCATCCCAGAAATCCAAACAGAAACCCTATGCTTGAAGATGTAAAGATTGTAGAAATTGGAAAGCAACCAAGAGGTGGTTTGACACTCCTCAAAACCGCTAATTTCCAAATCAGAGGCCTGGATGCTGGATTTAGTTTATCATCATACCTTGGACATTGAAAGACCAAAGAGAGGAAGTGTCACATTTCTCTCCTGATTCAGTTGCATAATTTGTATGGACAAATATCATAAATGGAATCTTTTTCTAATTAGTGTCTATCAAAAATAAGAGGGTCACATTTTTCTTTGTGCTGAGGTGCACATTAGAAAAAAATAGTTGCAGATCTATACACATTGCTATTTTCAAATTGAGTGCAAATGATTTTTTTTTCCCTCTTTTGTATCTTCTTGCTAGCAGTTTTGTGTCTAGATTTAATTAAATGACTCCCACCATCTATGGTGAAGATAATCAAATGAAAATTAATGAAGAGATTGTTCAATTGGGAAATTTTGATACAGATTAAAAAAAAAAAATACAGGTATTAGAATTCCTTTTCAAAAGTCTACACTCTTCAACAATTTATTAAATAAGCTCAAGTTTAGAATAAAGCTTCAATTAGCAAACAAATAATAATAAATAAATAAAAAAAAAGCTTTCCATCAAGCAACCAACTTTATTCTAAGTGCATTATCAAGAGGTACTGACTGAAGGCAGATACATAAGCCAAAATACTGTTAACTTCAATCTGCTGTTTGGTTAAATAATTGGAGCTTTTTAAAAGTTAGGAATTTGCATTTTTATAAGCTACTTGCCAGCACATTTGACTTAGAACCGGAGTGTTCAAAACTCAAGAGAAAATTAAAGACAATTTTAATTATATGCCCAGCAGTTTCAATCTATTCTTTTGTTTACAATAGGCAAAATTATTTGTCTATTTTGTGATGGATTTGTTATCAACTATTCTTTCAGAAAAGAAAAAAATTTTTATTAGTAAACTTTGATTAAAAATTTTAAATTCATCAGTGCAACTCAGACTATTTGCATTATAGATCAAAAGAAACAGAACTATAATTAATTAAAAGCAAAACTATGAAATCACTTGCTTCATTTAAAACTGGGAATTTAGAGAGACAAATAGTATAATAGTATGGTTGCCAATCATTTCTAAACAAATTGAATATTATTGGATGTAATTGCAAAATCAGCAAATGAAAACGAAGCTATGAATCTAACCCTAAGGATTTATAAAATACAGACAAGGGTGAGGAGAGTCAACTTTTCAAAGCTTTTTAAATTTTCTTAATTTTGAGTTTTTTTCTTGTTACTTATAAAAGGTGTTTTAAAAATATAATGACTAATTTAATAACATTACTTTTTTATTATATGTATTTTAGGTGTGATCACTCATTGTTTGTTGATTTTTGCCTCTACCTACCTTACTGAATAAAAAAAAAAGATATTATACATATTTATGTTAAAGTCAGTCTCTTCCACAAAACAATTTTTCAAAAATTTTTTCTTCTCACATAAAAATTTTGAACTGTAAAAAAAGAGGAGAAAAAAAACTGGAACAGTTCTTCCTGAAAATAATTTCATTTTTTCATTCAACAAAAAAAAGTTTCATTTTTATTTTTTTTTAAATTTCCATCCTGTGCATTTTGATGCATAGATTTTCATTCACATCTAGAAAAAACAAAGTAAAAGTTTAGACATAAAAAAAGTATCTAACAATGAAAACATATACAATAATTCTTTCACAAACCAATTTCAAACTCATCAAAAAGAATGACTGAAGAAGTTAGTTTCACCATTTTTAGAGAGGGGGTCATGGTTTCATTTTTGTGGATACAGAATTGGTATAAGTAGGTTTTACAGGCTTTCAGAGAAATGAAGCCTTTCCCAGGTGAAGTGAATTTTGTAGGGATTAAAATAATTGGTAAACCAAAGGTGCAAAGGTCAGGTACATAGAGTAGATATCATAGGATATGACAGCTAGGCTGTAGCAATTTCTGCCAGGTCTGCATAGATAGACAAAGTCTGGTGTTGTCCAATTCCAGCCCCTGAATTTCATTGATTGCTGCTACCTTTAATCAGTTCAATTGGGAACACTACTTGTTTGAATTCAATGTCTGATTGTGCCAAAAGAGCTAGTTATATACATTTTACCCTTCCAATTCCAGATATACAGCATCATTTTCTCTGGTTAATTGTAGCTTGTTTCATTTTCCTACCACAACATTCAAGCATTTTTCACTCTACCTTGTAAACATTCCATTTTTTTTTATCACTTGTGATCAGTTTAAAAAAAAAAAAAAAAAAATGGATAATTTTTGTTGCATTTGAACAGAGAATGACAAATGAAAATGAAGGCGTTAGTTAGATCCAGTGAGAGGACCCAAAGAGTGTGAGTTCAATAACCGGTTAAGGCAGTGGAGAACTTGGAGAGGGGAATTAACAGGAGATAATTGACATCCATTAAACATGGCACGTGGAACTAGAACAGTCTACCCCAGTGAGTGAAATAAAGGTTTCTGTTTGACATTCCAACCACCTGAAGAAGGCCGGAGCATAAAATGGACGAAACGTTATAATAAATATGGTGACAAAGATGAGGACAATAGTCCAAATAATGTAAATAGTGAAAACAAAGTTTATTGTAAATAGTGAGGCACCTAAACATGGTAATAATTCACATTCCAGTGTTATCAAATACTTTAAAAAGCCTATATGTGGTGTACCCATGATGATCTATGTCATGTGACCTGGATTCATTTTTTTTTTTTTTTTAAATCAGCATTTCAATTTGGTCATTGATGAAAGCCTGCCACAACATACTCAGTATTCCAGATGAAAATCTCCACTTCTGAACCTAGTGAACTACTAAACAGTACACTGAGCTAGAGCACTATCTCCATAAATGGCACATCTTTTTTGCTGTTTGTAAAGAATTTCTTCACCTTCCAGAAAGGAAGATTTTCACCATAAAATTATTGGGTTGAATCATAAGTAATTTTTGTTTTTTGGAATCAATTGTAAAGTTTGAAAAATAAAATTGATTAAGAAAAATGGAAATTATTTCTGACTCAACCTAATAGTATTAACCAACTGATGTTGACAAATTTTCACTATATTATCTGTATAAGCAAATATATCATGTGAGTTTCAGTTTTTATGCCTATCTTTATTAAAAATTTTAATAAATTGTGTTTTTTTTTTGTGGGGTGGGAGTGTCATTTTTTTATGCAAAGTGAAATATAAATTATTAATTATAAATTAAGCCATAAAAACAAATATTTCATTCATAGACAGAATATCTCATAACTGAATAAATTATATTACTTTACATCAGAATATGAGCTCCTTGACATTCTGTAACTTTCATCAGATTTTCCACCACTGATTATGGTAACTTTTTTCAGAATCAAGTTTGCTTATAGAAAATATAATGAGAAATCTCCAGCAAGCTCTATTACAGTTTCCTCGAAATTTCTGATTGAATGCCGTTTTCTATTCTCATATGCATCTCTTTGAATGATGGACCACAAGATTTCTATTGGATTAATATCTGTAGAGGCTGGAGCCAATTCTATTAATTTGGCACCTTTAAATTCTTTTTCAGCACACAGTGGGCAAGAAACAATAATAATAATGACGAATAAGAAGGAGCTTTGTGACCATGGCCTGTGTACCATTTAAAATATCTTGTCCAAGAGAATAATTCTCAGCTTTTATCTTGGCAT
>OZ010593.1:103749503-103829503 GCA_963932145.1 Acanthosepion lycidas | reverse complement strand
CAGAGGCTTGCTGCCAGATGTAGTTTATCATCAATCAAACCCAGAACAGAAAAGTAGAGAGAATGCACACCAACATACAAATGCACTGAATGACTGTCATGTTTGCACAAAAGAACAAAAAAGGATGTGTTTACACAATCAAGAATTCCGAAGGTTCCTTCCATTTCCAGCTGAAATTGTGTAACATTATTAGAATAAAAACAGACAAAGAAGATTTGGTTGTATTTTCTACCATTCTGCCAACCAGTTTTGGCGTCAGGTTCTTAAGAATATCAAAGAAAATACAGCAACATTAGAAATCACATATGGGGTGGGGGTCATCAATTATACAGACAAATAATCTTCTCCAAAGCAAAATTGTTTCTGGGGAAAAAAATTAAAAATTTAATCTTATTTTTATGCTTGCTTGAATATCAAATATTTGACATCAGAAAATATCTTTTTCAATGCTGTTAAAAAACATTCACAAATATATTAATAAACAAATAAAGAGGTGGAGGGTATGAAAGGCCTTTTGAAATGTCAAGAAAGTATATTTTTAGCCAATACTAATCAGCAGTTTATATAGCATGTTATATATTATCTGACATAAATGACTGATGATAGGAAGAAAAAAGGAAAAAAAGAAAAAAGGAAAAAAAGAAAAAAGGAAAAAAAGAAAAAAGGAAAAAAAGGAAAAAAAGAAAAAAGGAAAAAAGGAAAAAAAGAAAAAAGGAAAAAAGGAAAAAAAGAAAAAAGGAAAAAAAGAAAAAAGGAAAAAAAGAAAAAAGGAAAAAAAGAAAAAAGGAAAAAAAGAAAAAAGGAAAAAAAGAAAAAAGGAAAAAAAGAAAAAAGGAAAAAAAGAAAAAAAGAAAAAAGGAAAAAAAGAAAAAAGGAAATGCAAAAAAGGAAAAGAAATTTTTTTTTTTAAATCTCAATCATGTATTTAAATAATCTGTAAAAGTAAAAACATATTTAAAAAGTCAGCAACAAATTGAAGTTTTCATATTTTGTCATTATAAGAGAAAAACGCAGAAATTACCATATTTATGTGCATAATAAGAAAAATATTACATCAAATATTAACCCAAAATTACACAATGCTGATATTTTAAAAATACATTGACAACACAAAGCATCTCATAACAAAATTCAATAACTCTTCACAGATATTAAAAGGAAAATACAGACCCTTGTTAAATCTAATACATTTAATAATATATGCCTAAAAATACCAATGAAAAAATTCACACTTGATTTTATATTAGGTTTTGCTTTTTTAAACGACTCTTAATCTGCCCCCCGACTCGCTCAATTCACATTTGTATACTTCCCTCTGAGAAAGGATAATGGTAAAAAAAAATATTTTCTTTAAAATCATGAATGCTAAGTCATATTTGATAGACAATAATTATTTCTTTTCAAAAAGAGGAATTTCTAATATTCTCACCCACCTCAAGTAAAAAGATTTCTGCCAAGAAACTGCAGAATACAAACATGGCATAAAAGGCTATCCAAATGATGTAATATCTGAGTCTCCTGCCTAACTTAGTATTTGCAATTCTAACACTATCTTCGAGCAGCAGAATGCTGATGTAGTAGATATGTCACCTGCCTGTTTACCTCCAGGTTGGAGGTTCAAATCAGGCCAGGATTCACTTGTTAATTTTATATATCTGTTTACTTCTAACAGAACTTATAGACAGAGAAACATAGAAACAGGTACAATAGCTCTCATAGTTTTCATACACGTCATTGTGCAGTCCCACAATATAAACGGCAGATGACAGAAGAGATTGAACCTTCCTGCCATTAACCCATAATTTTTTTCTGCCTTGTTACAGATAGCAGCAGTCTGATAAAATGGCATCTGGCATGAAAATATGCACAAAACAGAGGTATGTCATTGAGCATCCATTAATTGATGATTGCTTACCATTTACAGAGTCCAAACAGTAGATATGAACACAGTTAGCTGATGAGTAACATGCTTCAATGACAACAGTAATAAGTGTGAAAATGTGAGTTGGAAATATTGGCATAGATTTTTTATGAGAGCAACATGGTGGGCTTTTGTACATCACTGAAAAATACATCACTAATGATGGTGACTTGCTGGGGGAGGGGTTGTACCTTGAAAATTATTCTTACAGTATTACATTGCCTTTATCTTTTGCTGTTCGAGAAAACAGGAGATATTAATTTAGAAGCTTCCCACATTATATATATTACATATATCACACTGTGTGTGAGATATATATCACACACATGCACACATATACACACACTATAGTTCAAAAGTTTGAAGACACCTCTGGTAACTTTTTTTTTTTTTGAATTGGCCCCAAAAGTAGTAGTTTTGCAATTTAAATAAGAGAAAATTATTATACATCATTAAAGAAAAGTGAGGCATGATTTTTTTTTTTTAGTAGAAATTTTATCATGACAAAAAGAAAAAAAAAGTAATTTTATGATTAAATTTTGCTCGTCAAAATATCCTTTTTAGCCTTGGTTACTGCAGTACAAATTTTTGGCATTTATTGCAAAAGTTTCTCAAAGTATAAGTTTGATAATTGATTCCATTCTTTTTTTTTTTTTTTTCAATGACTATGAGCTCTTTTTCAGTCTTTTTTTTTGTTAGGCAAATTAATGACAATGTGGAAAAAATTTTGAGTGACATATTTCTTCCTTTAGGATTTCATAGGACTAAAGTAATGCTTTTCTTCAAGGAATTATGTGTGTGTATAAAGGGGAAGTGGTGGAATATAAAACCACAAGCATTGGTTATGCACAGACAGGAAATGTTGAAACACTGAAATTTAATATTATATATATATATATATATATATATATATATATATATATATATATATATATATATAAGTTTTTGATTTAACCAAAAAGCCATGAAAAAACAAAAGGTCAGAACTTAAAAGTGAGTCAAAACCTTTTTTTAGTACAAGTATGTGTATGTGTGTATTTCTGGCCATGGAATCCAGGTTCAAATCCTGCCAGGATCAAATTTGGCAGAGATGCGACATCTTGATGCTATCAAGCCTGGAGAGGCGATTCTAGTGTGCGACACAATCGGAAAGGACCTAAAAACCACAACACAGGTTGATCCAAGCCTTGTGAGTGAAATTGAATAGAGGAAACTGTCCAGAAGTTGTTGACAGTTGTGTTAACAGAAAGTTACAAGTCATCATGACAGAGAATTTTAGATTGTTTGCCTTGTTCAAAATGTTGAACATGAAAGATTATGGGCTCTCTCCCAGTAACTGTAACTAAGGTCTGCTCAGCATATTTGCTGTATAAACCACAGGTGAACTGTGGGTGTTGAACAAACACAAATGTGCCTGAGCATGCGTCTGCAACAAGTAGTGACTAACCACCCTAGCAGATGGGTGTGCTCGGAAACAAGTAGAAAGTTATTATAACAGACTAATAAGTAATTCAAATCAGATTTTCTTCCATTTTTGCCATTTTAATTACAATATCTATAATCTAAAAATTATTACTTGAATTTTTATTTGGAATTTTTCCTTTTTAAGTATGTTCAATTTATGGGAGCTTAATATTAATATTAAACATAGAATTAAGTACCTTAACAGGGAAGGGTGGAAAGTAAATATTTGCTACATTAATTGTTTATTATTATTTCATTATCAGGCTATAGAGTTACTAATGTACCTGTGTGTAAGTGGCTTGAATTTCTTCCCCAAATGATGCATATACATGTATGTCTAGGCAAATCTATGTAAGACAACAAATAAAAATGAATGAAAAGAAAATAGAAGATTTAGCAACTCACTTCCTGTACTCTCAAAGAGCACCTTGTCATTAAGCCCGAGTCTCAGTTCAGGCATACCAGACAGGTAGACACGCATCTTGATGCAGCCAACAATCTCACTGCGCAGCACATTGCCGTTAGCACTCACCTGCAATAGAATACATAGGATGTTACCAACTTCTTATATAAAAAGATAACCTTTTGTTTTTAAATCTTTGTCAGCATCTCTCTCTCTCTCTCTCAACTGTAGATACTAACTCAGAAACAAAAACATAATAACGGGTGTTGGGGGGCACCAAGTAAGTCCAAAGCTCACTAACAATAGCTTGTGAGTTTTGCTTGTTTACCATAGCTCTACAGCGGACACTTAAAGTAGATACTGAATAAGCTTAACTTAATCTGGCACAAGGTCAAAATAATAAAGGCAACCACTAGCCATAGTTTGCAATACCAACTTGCTCTTAGTCTGGCACAAGGTCAATAACGAAATTTCCAGTAGAGATTAAACTTACTAGTAACTCACATACATAGCCACACAAGTACACATGTTTGTAAGGATTTACAGTTCCCTATTGTTTCTTAATTTTTATTAACATAAAAAAATTATCATTGTGTATTTATATCTTTCATGTCACGCACTATAATGGAAAGGGAGATAAATCAACTTAAGGTATTGAATTTATGTATGGTTACTTCCCTTAGTCATTCCTCTATTTTGAATTCTGAAACTCCATTTTATTGCATCTCAATACATTCTTTCAAAACTTTTGTTTCATTTCAGTATTAAAACTTCCTAACAATTGCCTTCATTACATTCTGGTACATTTTAAGCTATCATTTCTTAACTAAGAAATGATAGCTTAAAATGTACTTCAAATTACCTGCTCCATTAAACTGATATAAATACTTTATTTCCATAAACCCATTAACTGCAGGTGCTGGGGATTAAGACAATTCAATGGTTAAGAGAGACCCACTACCTTTATCTAACAATTATTTACCTCTTGGATTTCTAAATGACCAATAATCCAGTCCTTCTAAAGGAAATTAATCAGGAGATTTGAGCAGCCAGGTCAAAAAAGTACTTTTACTAATGTTGCTTTTGGTTTGAAGTTTTACAAACAGGGATTATTATTGACATTACTTGCAATTAGACTAATATCCTCATCCTTATTATTATTAGACTAATATCCTCATCCTTATTATTATTAGACTAATATCCTCATCCTTATTATTATTAGACTAATATCCTCATCCTTATTATTATTAGACTAATATCCTCATCCTTATTATTATTAGACTAATATCCTCATCCTTATTATTATTAGACTAATATCCTCATCCTTATTATTATTAGACTAATATCCTCATCATGATGATGATGATCTGATAGTGGGAGGAGGATTCTAAATGCAAATAATGGAAATACCATTGTTGCTTTTATCATCATTATTCCTAAAATATCAGTATTTTTCTTGTCTTCAAGCCAAAGATTTCCCCTTAAAATCTTAGCCCATTTTGCTGAAATATTAACTTTTACCTATATTTCTGTACTTGACATTTTTTTTTTTTTTTTTTTACTATAGGAGGACATTCTGAAAAATTAAGTGATTAAAGTAAATAAGAAAAAAAAAAATTTTTTTTTTTTTAATGCCTGGTGACATGATCAGATTTAAGGAAATGAATCAGACCAAGAATTTATGTATCTTATTTACTATAAATGTTATCTTAAGTCAATACACATGTTTGAGCTACTATGTTCTATTTTCTGAAGCATTGAAATTAATCACTATACCAAGTGAAACTGCATCCATCTCCTTGGTTCTCACCTGCATGCTTGGCTGCTATAGCCCACAGGAATCACTTCTTCCAGATGTACTAGAGTCTCTGCTTGTAATGAGTACAAGCATGTCATCAAAGAAGCAAAGTTACTGCTGGCTGATAGAATGAAACAACATATAGCATCTTGCAAGTTCAGTTCTAGAGATTATTAGTTGCTCTGCAAGAGCGTGCTGAACAACAGCAAATCCTCAATCCTTCCCCTATTCAATCAATTCAAAGTCTTGATATCTACAGCATATAAGGTTATATGTTTTTGCTCAGAAATTCTCTTCCAACTCAACAACACTCGACTCATTTGGAGTATCCACACCTAATTTATCTCCTAGTACACAGGCTTTACTGAGTGGGATGCATATAACCCCCATCACTGGTCACAGACATCATTTCTAAATTAGACTCCAATAAGGCAAGCAGAGGTGACAAGATGCCAGCCATCATCCTAAAGAAATGAGCTCCCAAGCTGGCTCCAGTCCTCTCCAAATTCTACAACTATTGCCTCACTGCTTCCTGCTTTCCAGCCTGTTGGAACTTCTTCTCTGTAGTTCCTGTTTTTAAGAACTCTGGAGAACCTTCTGATTCCACTATTGACCTATTAGTCTCCTACTGCTTCTTGGTAAAGTATTTGAGGATTTTATCAATGTTGAAGTGGTTAAGCATCTTACATCTCATGGCCTACTCTCCGACAAACAATATGGCTTTCATTTTGCTAGGTCTACTGACGATGTGCTTACACCCATCACTGAATATGTATATCAAGCTCTTGATAATAATGGCAAAGCTTGAGCTGTGACTCTTGATATCTCAAAGGTGTTTGACATGGTTTGGCACACTGGTCTTCTCCATAAGCTCTGGGGCTACAGTGTAACAGGACAATTGTTTGATTTAATCATGAAATGAAGGTTTTTTTTTTTTGAATGGGCTCACTTCCAGATCCTTTCACATAAACATGGGGGTCCTCCAAGGCTCTATCATGGATCCTATGCTGTTTCTGATCTTTATCAACAATCTTCCTGATGTTATCAATTCCCAAGTAGGCATTTACGCAAATGTCACTACCATTTACTCCTGTCTCAATAACAAATCCATCATAGCTGACAAAATTAACCTGGCTGCAGTTCTTGAAAAGGACCTCCAATCAGTGGTCAACAGGGGCAAGAAAGAGCATGTAAATTTGGATGCCTCCAAAATGAAACTGCTCTTATTTACCCACTACAGGGAAACTTTCCTACAGACATGGCTGATGCTAGACCCATGGAGAGCAGCACATTGCTGATATTTGACATTACATTTTCAACTGACTTGAAGTGGAACGACTACATCAAATCAAAAGCTGCATCTACTGTAAGGAAAGGTTTTTCTCATCAGAGTCCATCTTGCACATTTACAAATCTCCCATTCATCCGTGCATTGAATACTGTTGCCATATCCAGTCTAGTGCTCCTGCTATTCATCTCAAGATTCTTAACAAAATCCAAAGAAGGATCAGCAATGTAATCGATCCTGACCTGGTATCTCGACTTCAGTCACTTTCTCACTGATATGATATGGCTCCCCTTTGTCTTTTCTACAAATATTTTCATGGCAACTGATGTGACAGGTTTTTTTCCCCTGGTGCCCCGATTACATGAATTTATGTGTGCTACTAGATTAGCATCTAGGTCCCACCCTTTTACTGTTGAAATAGTCAAATGTAACTGCCACTTCTAATCAAACAATTTCTTTTCTCACATTTCCTGCTTGTAGAACTCACTTCTGTTTACTTGCTTCCCTGAAAACTACAATCTTCAAAAATTTAAATGCAACTTCAATTATCATCTTTCATTTTCTTGAATCCCATTCAGCTTTTATCCTTTCCTAACCCACCCACTTTACTGTGTCTTTTCTCACTTTCACTCTCTGTAATCCCCTGTGTACTAGTGGCATTCTTGCCTTCATTGGGGTAAAATTGATTAAAATAAAACAAAAAAATAAATCTGGGGTAGATTGAAAAGTTCTATTAAAGGAATTGAACCTGTATCCCTTCTTCCACCAGGGGAATTTCATTCCTGCTGGGAAACACAATTTTTCTTTAACATGATGTTTTGATCTATGCTAGTTGTTACTAATTTGACTATTTAAATACAAAACAAGAATAGCAACTCAAAACGTGTACCCACTAAATATAACATTTATAATAAGAAATAATGGCAGATTAATATATATATATATATATATATATATATATATATATATATATATATATATATATATATATATAAAATCACACTAAATCAGTTTTTATTGCCTATATTTGATATGAGTGCCAAGGTGAGAAACTACTTTAAATTTTTCAACAAAAAACATTGTTTAGAATTTTATTTTTTTTTTTAGAAGTGACTCAGTACCATCATGTTTTGTAAAATTAAAAAAAACTTTTCCATTTGTTGATACGTGCCCCTACCCACCTCACAAGCCACAAGTAAGTAAGGACAAAAGAAAAAAATATTGAATATTAATTTTTATTTTTAAACTCAAGTTTCTGATTATCAGCCATGTACATATGTGTGTGTGTGTGTGTGTGTATTCTACTGAATGGTTGGCAGCCAAACCAACACCCCCTACTCAAATTTCTTATGAGTAAGGTAGTTAGTAACTGTGTAGGATGAAAAATAAGACCTATGAAAGGGTGGAAGAACAACCAGCTAACTAGAGGTGGTGTCTCAATAAAATTACTGTGAAGAAGGACAGTGAAACCACTCTACTATCATTTGCAACTTCATCACACTCAACAATATTATGATAAAAGATAATGGCATGAAGCTGGGGGAGGGGTTAAGTCTATGGGAATTAACTCATCATCCGATAAGGAGTAACATATGCAACAGGTGAAACCTGACTGTCATCCAATAACTGTTAGCAAAAACAATAGTATAATGGGGTTCAAACTCCATAAAATTGATCCCTCATTTGGTATGGGAAGACTCACCTGAGTCACCCTGCAACTGTTTGCATCAAACAAAAAATAGTTCTCAAAAATGTCAGAACACTAACACAATGTGAACAGTTAGTAAATATAAAGCAAGAACTGAATAGATTAAAGGTTAATATTTTAGGTATTTTGTCAGTGATAAACACAGAATCATATATGCAGGTGGAGAGAAAAATGAAAGTGGACTGATATTAGACGAAGACATGAAGAAATGTGTTCTGGGATATTGTCAAATTTCTGAAAGAATTCTCGTCATTAAACTGAAAGGAAACCCTTTCAACATATCTATCATAGTTTTATATATCCACTGACAGAACAATTGAAAAGTTTTGCTGTACACTAAACACAAAGATTTAATGCAAATCATAAGAAACTATAATTGTCATGGGAGATGTGAATGCCAAAGTAGGCAAAAATAGAGATGGTGAAACAGTTGGTTCGTTGGTTGGGTTTTATGGCATATCAACCACTGTGGGTTATTTAATACCAAATCAAGTTTATACATATATATGGCAAATATATGAATTTTAAATGCCTATTTTGTATGGAACATTTTTAGCAAGCTAGAGCTTATTTGCTTGCACACTGCAAAATAATCCTAGGTATTTTTGTTTAAGTCAAGAATTTCCATTTGATCAGGACAATTTATTTGCAAAATGGTAAAAAGTAGGATATGTTGTTTATACATCAGTCTACATCTTTGATAAGAGACCAATTCTTTTTAGAAAATCCAATATATTTTTTGGTTCAGTTTTTGCAAATAATTTCTTCATGTTCTTCGTGTTATAGAAATTTCTACGGATATGTACGAGATTTGTACATTCTATTAGTATATGTTTTACAGTGTATTGTTTTCCACGGGAACATTTAGTAGGTTCTTGTTTTAGTATAAAAGAGTGAGTCTTGTATGTCCAATGCGTAGTCAGGCAATGGTGGTTTGTTCTTTTCTTGTTTTAAGATTCAGTTGCCTTTCCTTTAGAATTGGTGCTATTTGGTAGAGTTTATTGTTGGTATTTCTGTCCCATAGTGTGAAACAGTTGGGAAATTCAGACTAAAAACTTGTAATGAATGACAAGAAAAATGGGTCCAATTATGGACAGCAAATGACCAGGTCATAGCTAACAGCTGATTTCAAGAACACCCAAGATGGACATGGAGAAGACCAGGAAAAGAACTAAAAAACCAAATTGACTATATAACTATCAATAAGAGATTCAGGAATGCAGTTTTACACTGTAAAACATATCCAAGTGACAACTGCTAGAGCGACCACCACCTTGTAGTGATATGTAAACTATGGAAATTTAAGAGGACCAATGCAGCACCCAAATTGCAATACAATAGACTCCTGAATGACCTGAATGCGAAAGAGAAATATACGGACAGTGTTAAAACCAGATACAATGAACCAAATGAAAATGGAAATTTGACATGGAGCACATTAAGAGAAGATTTAGTAACATCAGCAATCAAGATCATTCCAAAGAAAACTAGGAAAAGAAAAAAAAAAGAAAGGAATGGATGACAAATAAAATTAACCTGATGAAAAGGCAACAAAGAATAAATAAAGTATGGCACAGAATACAGGACTTTGTACAAAGAAATTAAGAACAAATGCAGGCAACAGAAAGTGTGCAGAAATAGAAAGAATATGTATCACAAATAAATGTGAGTTTTTTTTTTTTATAAATTGATTTTAAAAAAATAAAATAAGATATTAAGTCATTCTTTTAAATTATAGATTAAATATATACATATAAAAATGAACGACAACTATATTAGCTAAAAAGAACTTGAAATAACCCCTAAAACAAAATGATATCAATAAAAACAAGCTTTTAAAAGTGTTTCATATTACTTGAAATATTAAGAAGAAAAAGCCAAAAACAATCTGATTTAAAATATAGAGCTTAAAGAAATTCATTTTTTAGCAAATTTCATTTTGAAATGAATATAGACAAAGAAAAATATGTCTGCAATGAAATACTTTTGAAAAATAAACATAAAAATGAATTCGAAAAAGAAAGAAAAAAAACAAATGTAATTAAAGGGCAGTAACTTTGGCGTCATATAAGACAAGGGAGATAAATTGATCTTTTAATTCAAATGCATTTATACTTTCGACAGATTATAAAAATCAATTTGTAATTTAATCTTTACTTAGACAGCAATTCACCTTTTATAAATCATGTATATGTATTTATATTCCTGCCAAATAAAGATTCTAAATTAAACAAATAGAAGTTCAGACATTTTCAACAACCCATCAACAATATCCACATTTAAAACACAAATGTTGTTTTCTAGAACTCCCAAACATAAAAATGATCAGAAATACTTTTAATCCAGTTTTTAAGCATTAATTTTTTGCAGAGATGAATTATTAAAGTTAATAAATTGTTTTCTATTAGAAATTCACTGTTATTTTACATCTAATAATAATTTATTATATTCTCTTTACCATCTACTACATCTCACACATTGGTACCTGTCACTTGCTTTTGGCAAGATAAAATTTCAAAACTTACCTGTACATGTAAATATTCATTAGAAAATATATTATCTTCAAATACACAAGTCATAAAAATGACTTCAAAGAGTTACACATTTTACCTGTTACCCAGGATTAGTCCTCATGACACAGATATATTTATTTCAATTTCATTCAAATTGCGTGTGTGTGTGTGTGTGTGTGTATCTTACTTCAATGAGAGACCTAAATTATTTCTACATTTTTTGTTTTAAACTTTAAAATAGGGACTTTCGCAGATTTACTAAAAAGTTAACATACCATGATGAAAAAATGTCCCAAATGTAATAAAAACAAAGTTTTATCACGAAAATTTTTGTTATTAAGATGAAAGACCATAGGATTTTTTGATTCTTAAATTATATATTTTTTAACCTTTTTAGAATGTTTGAAATTTTGGTTAAAAATCTTGGGTGAGGTGGGGAGCAAAAATGAGTATAAGAAATTTAGCATTTTTTTTAGGCGGGGGGGGGGGGTTATGATGGAAAACACTGATTTGGAAATTCTTGCAAAAATCAAATGGTTGTCAGAATTTAATGAAAGTTTCAGGGCTTATTAACAAATGAATAAAATTATTTTAGAAATGTTTTTTTTTTTTTTAAGAAAATCTTAGTAAAAAAAATCTTTTTTCACCTCTGTTACCCACAGCACTTATTGGACTTATGAAATTTTTAGAAATTAAATTTTGACCAACTTAATGCTTATATGTTAGACACAGAACTCATTACTGAAAATCTCTGAATTGTAAAATAAAAATGCCATAAAATGAAGACATTGTTTAATTAGAAAAGTTTTTTTAATTGCTTTTATAAATAAGATATATTATGAACACAACTGTCTTAACAAAAAAAAAATTTTTTCAATGAATAATTTTTACAAGAATTGTTCTCATTTTTTAAAATTTTAATTAGAATAATTTTAATTAAAATAGTTTTATATCTTAAAATTCTGTCTTAATATGTCCTGGTTAGGTGATATTGTTATTAAGTAAAAACTATATTTACTAATAAATGAAAAAGCTTTAGCAACTAACAATATTTTAAAAAGAATTTTTTTAATTTTGTGTATGTATAAAAACATGCAGAGTTTTATAAATAAGAATGTCCATGTACAATGTTATCAGAAAATAAGAGCAGTAACTATAGTAAATTTAAAGCCAAAGTACCTAAAAATCAATAAAACAATTACAGAGAATATTTTCCTACATTTTTAAGTTTCCTGGGTAGTTAAAAATTATAAAAAGAAGGCACTCATCTTATATTCCTCTTGTAATTTTTACTGATATGTTCCCCATAGTAAAAAATTACATAAACTTCCAGCTGTCAATAGAACTGTTGACACTTAATCAAAACAACTGCCAGTGTTAAAAAATGCATTTCTATATTTTAAACTAAAAGTAATGTTTCAAATAAGATTAATTAAACTTTAAATTAGCTAATATTACTCAAATAACGTTTCAAAAAAGGATATTTTAGAAAGATATTTTATAAAAGAGTGTTGACAGATTAGGACTTTAACTTGGCAAGTACATTTTTATTTTCTGCTCTTTCAGCCATTTTTTGGTTGTTTTTCCCAATATAAGCAGGTGTATTGTTGAAAAATAAGTTTATTGTGTTTCCTTATAGGAAAAGACAACTTTTGCTTTTTCTATGACAATTGCCAAAGTTCACAAACAAATTGGATCAAATGAGTGAAATCACAGCAAACATGTTTGCAAGCATCATGCTCATTCAGTATGATGGCTGCCTTCGTACATAAGACACACACAGATGCACAAGCTAGCCAGCAAGGAGGAGGAGGAAGAAGTAGTGTCGGGGTGGGCAGAAGAGGCAGGTGTCAACAGCCAACTTAGCTGGATGGCACCTGATGGTTCTATCATGATTCTTTGGCAGTACCTACATATGTGCATACAAATTCAGATGCACAGAGAATCAGCTCTTCTTTAAGAGTACAGATTTCCCGAAAAAGATGTTAATTTCTGATTTAGAATCATTGTTGATTTAATCATGTAAATTCATGACAGAAGTTACTCAATACTTACCTGCTATTTATAGAAGTTGCAATTGAAAAAAAAAATGTTTGAGGTATGTTGAAACAATAAACTAGGAAAAAAAATAGAATTTTGTGGCTTTACATGCTAATATAATCTAGCAATCTATACAAAAAATACAGGATTCATTTTTAAAGAATGATCTTTAATAAAGGGTGCCCCACAAAAAAAAGAAAAAAAAAAAAAAAAACAGAAAATTTAGATTTACTATATGATGAAAAAAAAATTAACATACATATAAAAAAAATTAACTATATATTTTACTATATGAATGAACTAAAAAAATTAACTAACAAATTTTTTTTCATTTGATGTTCCAGGATATCAAAATTTCAATGCAAAGTGATTATTCTATTGGAGAAAGAACATCCAACTTAGAAACAAAAATATGCCAAGAAATTTTGATAAATTTCTTTCGTTTGAACACATCTAACATTTGTGTTTTTGTTCTGTTTTAAGCTACTAAATTTCTATCCTTTTTTGTTTCAAATAACTTTTACTAAAATTCCAACAATTAAATAAACTGCACCAAATTTCCTGTTTTTTTTTTTTGTTTTTTTTTTGTGGTGGGCACCCTGTACAAAAAATCTTCCATGTGCTGTGACCATTCAGGACAGACAATGGCTCTCTACAACTTCCCATCTTTTCTACTTCTTAGTAAGGTTTGTCTTTTTGCTAACTGTCCTAATCCCTGTCCTGCCAATCATTCACACAAACTCATTAAAATTGATTGATTGATTTGTTTGTTTTTTTTTTTACAGCTTATCAACTCTTTAAAGCCAGAATATATTTTTAGATTGTAAAATTTTTTTTTTTTTTTTTTTTTTTTTTTAGATAATAATGGTTTAGTGATAAAATTACAATTAGTGCCATCCTTTTTAGAGCTCATTACAAATGAGCTCTTTGTATTCAAACTTGATGAAAAAATTGTTCAGAACCAACCATCTTCAAATGATTTTTGCACTTTGATTATTAATGGTAAATTTTTGTTTTAAACATTAAAAAGAACACACAAAATTTCTTTTAATGTTATAAAATTAGTGAAATATTATCACAATCATTGACTTTTCTGAAAATATTTTGATCATTACATCAATTTTTTCCAAGTTGCTTAAATTTAATGACAAAACTTAATGCTTAAAGATTTTTAAACCAAACCACTTTAAATAGACACAAATCCTCATTTTATCAACATCACTTATTGTTTAAAAAGTTGGTCTCTCAACCAGTTCTTCCAGAAGTACTTTATTTTTTTGAAACAATATATCTTAATATTTTTGTAATGTCCTCTGTTAAATAGAGTCATGTTTTTGGTCAATGAGGCTGTATCTATAACATCACAATGGTCGAATGAAAGCATTAAAAATGAAGAATTGAGAACTTACCAATAAATTGACCGATTCAATCACATCCAGGAAAACCTCATTCTTCCTGTATTTGATTCCCTCTGATCTCCATGACACAGCGTTGGTAACAGCCATTGGAGGTCGGGGGGCAATCTCCAGTTTGTGACCTTCTTGAGTGATGTACCTAAAAGGGGAGGTCAAAAAGAGACTTAAAATTAACTTCTACTTCCAGTGATGTGGAAACAATTGAAAAATAGTTTTATTAAATAAAATGTGGGTAGTGTAAAGGTTATTAGCACTGAAAAAGGAAATAATGTGCCAAGTCCAACTTCTGACAAAATCTATTTCACTCACTTTGTAATAAGGATTCCCTTGGAAAAGGCATAAATCTATCTTTCTACAGCTATAGGTAAAATAGCAGAGCAGACCAGACTCTCTTTCCTTGATTGGTAGCTAGTCTAGGAAAAGGTAAATAGTGAACTCAAATCCTCATTGCATTACAGTTATCTTTGGGAGAAGAAAGTACCAAGAAGCACATCCCACACAAATCCAGTGTGGAGCCTCTAAGATGGGCAAGATGGCAGACTGTGTCACCTTCCAGTAACTCCTCTTTATAGAGTGCTCTGTCAGACTATAACAGAATATGCACTTGCATGACTTAAACATTCTCAGTAGTTCTTTTCAAGGGACAAAGATGGAGTTGTGCCCATTTGCTGTCAATGCTGCCCACTTCTTCACTGAGATCTCCTGCCTCTTTTTCCAGAAACCATCCCACCAACACATATTTTTGATAAGCCTTTTTTTGTTTCATTTGATGTGACTATATAATTTAAGGGTTTTACTAAACGAACATTTTGGGACCAGACCAGTTGAGTCCAGAAAAGTTTGTATCCCTATACAATTTGTTAGGCAATTGCTGGTCATGAATTGCAGGATGCCATTCAGGAATGTTTCCCCTTTCTTAAGTGTTATAGTTCAGTTTACAGAATCCAGGCTGTAAAGCACTCAGAGAATATGTGCGTTATTGTAGCTTTGATTTTATAGGGAATACAAGAGAATGTTAGGAGGCATTTGTTCTTTTGAAACATTGCCACGCCAAGCAACTCTGCAACTATCAAAACTCATCCTTTTGTGGCAGTGCCAGCAGGAAGAGCTTTATTTATGAGAAGCCCAAGATCTCTGCAGCCTTTACTCAGGCCTGTTCCACTCTGTGCTATCCCACTGTCTCTTGAAAGGAATAGGTGTCAACAGAACAACAGATTTAATAGAATTAACAAAATTAATCAAGCAATGATCTTAACACTAATACATTAGGAAGTGTAACTCACCACTACTGCCAAAGATTTATTGAGAAGCTTGTGTTTTTCATACTTGCAGAGTAAAAATCAACAAAAGTCACTGACATTAAAGGTTTTATTCAGCCCCCACTCATAATTAAGTATTGTTGATTTTGTACAGAAAGACCTGAATTGAATTTAATTTTTGATCATTACTTTTTTTATAGACAGACAGAAATTGGTTAAGGTCACCTCAAATTATGAAGCTCAACATATATTGACTTCACAGAGAGGAAGAGGTTTTATTATATATGATGAATTGGGATCAGATATGGATCAAAATCCAACAGAATGATAGGATAAAGAACAAATAGGAAACAGATTTGATAGGACTGTCTTTCCTGGAATTTTAAATGCTATAAATTATACTAATGATGCTTAACAAATCAAATCTGTGTGGAGCCTGATAAACCAATGAAAATGAAACAGTCAAATAAAAATACCAGAATTTTTTTTTTTTCATAACTCATTCACTGATGAAGCTTTAATAAAAGTGAAACACATTAGATCAATAACCGTTTCCCATTTGATCTTTATCCTATCCTCTCTCTCTCT
Source organism: Acanthosepion lycidas (assembly GCA_963932145.1). Lineage (NCBI taxonomy): Eukaryota > Metazoa > Mollusca > Cephalopoda > Sepiida > Sepiidae > Acanthosepion > Acanthosepion lycidas. The sequence goes on along the minus strand of OZ010593.1, from coordinate 103,813,106 downwards.
CTCTATATATATATATATATAGACACACACACACACACAGTGAGAGACTGTTAAAAGAAAATATTGGCTCATTTATATTTGGAATTATAAAAACAGTCTATAAATGTTTCCAATTTCTGATTTTGAAAACCTGGGCTGTGACTTATTTCATTGCCAAGTGTTAAGTTGGGTTAGCACCCTCCTGCTCCTAACTATCACTAAATCTAAATTCCAACATCACTTTCAGGTTGGAAATTTAATTCTAGGTCAGAATATCTTACCTTTTTCTTTTTTGCATATTGATGATTGGTAGATGCAGGTTGGCCAACTCATTGCCCTTTTTTTTTTGGGGGGGGGGGGGGTTCTGATCTCTGCTTCTTTCAATTTCTTTGCTTTAAGCCTCATTTAACTGGTCAGCGATTTCAATTATAAAGGGCTTCTCTGCTTACCCAGGATTTGTTGGTTGGGATATGGGGATTTTTTAGATAACATTATTGGGGGGGGGGGCTAAATATTTAACCATGTCAAAGACAAAATTTCTTCCAGCTAGTTTGTAAAATCTTACCTACTCTAAAGAAAGGTGATGGCCTCTATTGTACAACATTAACTTTCTCATTTAAATCAACATCATTACTTTTTGTTTTAAATATCCTCCATTTATTTATTTATAATTCCACTTATGCTGATTGACAGGTTATTTCAAATATCAAACATCAGGTTTAGCCTTTGAATTAGAAGTGTATACCTTATCTAACTTCCCGTAGACTACGGGAAGTTAGATAAGGTATACACTTCTAATTTAAGCATTTAAATCCGCCTCAAATGGATGATAGATTAATGAATCTATCAAATTTCTTATTTATATATATTCATAATATTGACATCAAATATTCTTAGCAGTAAAAGAGAAAGTAATGAACAAATTTAAGGATATATATATATAGATATATATATATATATATATATATATATGAGCAACTCTTAAAAATAGTCTGCCATGAATGCACACTGGAAAGAAAAAGTGCTCAACACCATATAAAATGGCAGAGCTTTTCTAAATTAAGAATCACCTTACAAAGTCCGACCACTACTATAAGTTTCAGGCGGTCGGCAGCTGAAGTGCAAAAATAGAAACCTTTATTCCCCCAAGCAAGACTAAGATGGAAAAAAAAATAGTTGAGATTGGTTGGTGTGTGCAGTGTGCACTTACTGTCCATATTTTTTTCCATCTTAGTCTTATTATGAATGGGGCGCAGTTGAATAAGAGACCAACAAAACTCCTTGTAACACCAAAGATGAACTGAAGACAAGGATTATGTCAGCATTCACCAACTTAAACAAGGAGACCATCCAGAAGAGTTGCAGGAGATTCCAAAGTTGTCTGGAAGCCATAATTGAAGTCAATGGCAATTTTACTGAATAAATTTACTATTTAAAAGATATTTTTGTATAATTTTGGCAAATATATCTTTTAAAATGAGATGCCTGTTATTTTCATTTTTGCATAATTTAGACAATTTATCCATCGCACCCTATATATACATATATATATATGAAATTTCATTGAAGCATGAAACAGACTGTCACCTCTAGGTGCTATATATATATATATATATATATATATATATATATATATATATATATATATATATATATATATATATATATATAAAATCTTTATAAATCAACAGCCATTTTATTAATATTTCCCCATTTCTTATCAAGCAATCTATCAATTTCACTGATTAAAGGCAGACAACAATGTAACACTTTTGAAACAGAATTTCTAAATCTTCCTTAATTGTGAAAAAAATAAAATAAACTGACTGCTGCATATTTTTTCCAATTGTGCTTCAGTAAGGTTGAATATAAAAAACAAAACAAATACATAGAAGCTATTAAAATCTCAGTCCTCTGTCCTGTCAAGGCTGTTATCTTTAGTCTATGCAAATGTAATGACTATTATAAAACACAGGTTGTATAAAACAAAGCCACTAACAAATGTAAAGCAACAAAGTTAGTATTAATTTTTTGATTTGTTTCTTGGATGTTAATTGCTTTTTATTTAAACTCTGACCATTATTCTACAGTCATTACTAAGAAATGTCAATCATAAATTTTTAAAAATAAAATATCAAAACCCTCTCACTTGTTGGCTATTGTGGCATGTGGGGGATTCCTTACTTTGCTTGATTCAGCAGTAGCAGCAACAGAAGTAATCAGCAGGATACAACCGAAAGTCCCAGAACCCATAAAAATGCTGACTGCCTCTTTTTCATCTTCCTTTTCAACAGCCTCTACATTCAAGGACAGTTCGTTCTTTCTTTCTTTTCCTCTACAGTGGTGGCAACCTTCTAGCCTAGCTTGAAGGGCTACACACAACCCTTGTTGTAGAAGACAAGGCTTGTCCTGGCAGCTTGACTTCAGATTTCTTGTTCCTCCAATGGGAACAGACAGAGAAATCTCCCTTTGGGCCACTGACCCAAAGGAAAAACTATTCACAACTCTTGCTGCAGACGACACATACAAGTCCTAGCAGTTTTCATGTTCCCATCGGAACAAGTGGAGAAATCTCTCTACAAAACATCTGCTCAAGAACTTTGTTAACTGGGAAATCCCAATTTTTTTCCCCCGCAAAGTACTGCTATTGCACTTTCAGCCAGAAAGAAAAACTGTTGAACAGTTATTATGAGCCTTGGATTTTGTTAATTCCACTCTCACTGCAGAGCACAAACACACACGTAACCAGGAAAAATTAATACAAAAAAGACAATCAGTACTTTTGATATTGACTAATTTTAGCTTAGTATGGCACAAACCTATAAATATAGGTCACCCAGTGAAGCTCAAATCCACACTTCAACCCCTTTCTCACAGATGGAACATTGCTAGCCTCCCACTGCTCTACAACTATTTTTATTGCAGATGTTCAAGTGAACTACATTCTTAAGTTCCACTCGTCCAGAGCCCTTCCCACCTAGGACCCACTATGCCATGTACACCAAATCGATTTACCAACATTCCCTTAATATTCCATTGATAAGGAAGAAAGTTTCACTGAGACAGAACTGTTGCAATGTGGAACCGACTCCCAAAGGAATGCTCTTCTTAATTCCTCCTTATACTCCCTTTCAAAAACTTTATTTAGTAATGTTCTATCTTGAGTGGCATTTAGTTCTTGTATTAGGTGAACAATAATGAAAAAAAAAGAAAATATATTTTCAAATTCTCTGGTAGATTAGCTTTGTGAGGCTTTTTCAACAAAACCTGTTCCATCTTTGCATCTTTTTTAAACTGAAGTCTAATACATCCAATACAAAACAGAAACTGCATCAAATATCTGCAATGTTTGTACAAATGTTTTAAGCTTTTAAAACAAAATAATTTACATATTACTGCTTTCTGAACGAACATGATCAAAATTTGTTACTGGTTTTAATTTTGTAAAGACCAAAGAAAATGGGGTGGAAAAAAGAATTTTATAAAGAGGCAAGAAAATAAAAACAAAATGACCAGAAAATTTTGTTTCTCTTTCTTCATTTCTCATGTTAAGAGAGGGAGCCACTAATGTATGTTTTGTTAGTGCTTTAGAAGGATTATCAAAAGAGAAATGGATTTAATTCACTTTAAGTCAGATGATCTCTTAATCCAATAGCACAACAAATAGGTTTTTAAAAATAAATCTTTTCTTTTTGTAGTCAGTCACATAATAAATAAATAAAAAGATTGATAGGAATGAAACCAACCACACATAATCAAGGGGGTTGCAGTCTGAGGAGTTAGAAGGCCAGATGTAAGGGGTGGTGTGTTCCAACAGGGCAAAAGTTTCTCAGTTTGATTGAGAAACATTTCCCTAGTAATAATCCTCTAAGCAAGATTTTTGATAAAAATACACATAAATTACCGATGTACTGATAGTCTAGAAAAAAATTATTAAAAAACAATAAAATTTTTAATTGACACTTAAAGTAACAATGGTAATTCCAAAACATCCTCTCCCGAAACATGTAAAAATATATTGAATTTTACCGAATTATTTTTTTTTTCGGATTCACAGCAAGAAGAATCATTACCATTGAAAGCTTTGTTCTAATCTTTGAATTTTGTGTTGATGATATTTTTATCACAAAGTTTCAACCTTCAATCTTCTTCAGGTGTATAATTCCAGAATCAATTTTACACATGTAAGATTGGCTGAAACATTAAAGATAACAATAACACAAAGACTACAACTACCCAAGAAAATCTTGGAAAGTTTTCTTTTTATAAAACACAATTTTGTAAAAAAAAAAAAAAAAAAAAAAAAAAAAAAAAAAAAATTAAAAATACAACCACAATTCTTTTCCTAATTGATTTCAATAGAGAGATTTAAGAGAAAAAAAAGTTAAAAATAAAAAATAAAATAAAAAACAAGGACATATAAATAACCAAAAATATCCCACATTTCCAAGTATTAAATGTATAAAGCCATTGAGTAGACTTACTCTTGTAAAATTTTACTATCTGTTGTCTGGGGATAACCAAAGTCCATGACTTCATCAAGTAGTTCATAAATAACCACAAAGTTGTCTCGAATACTCTCTTCTTCCAACTCCTTAAAGTACTCAGCAAAAATCTGAAACGAGTCATTATATTTTAAATATTTCTATATTTTAACAGGAAAATATACAAAACACATTTGTGTACCAATATGTATATTTCACAATCATTACTTCAGTAGAAACTCCAAGACTGGTTTTGTGCCAAAATTAGTTTACAATGCCAGGTAAAAATTATGGAATTAGAACACTTTGAGGATGTGTTTTTTTTTTTTTGTTCTCGTTTTATTTAGCAGTAAATAAACTAATAACAGAATAGATACAAAACATTTTTATTTAATACTTAGACATTCTGGCTTTATTTAAATTTAAACGGTATTATTATTTTTTCCAAATCAGAAAAACAAAGATTTTCCACAAGAAGGATCCATCGATCATAGAAAATCCATTAACTGTCATTTGGGAAAGTTGGAACCACTTTGATAAAGATTATTACTTAAAATTCATGAAATCTATGCCTGAAAGAATTAAGGCTGTCACAAAAACTCAAGGAGAGATAACTAATTATTCATTCTAATTAATTTTAATTAAATTCTATAATTTTTTCCTCAATATTGACTTATTCACTATATTGTTTGAAAAAGATTCTTGCTTGTGACATATTTATTATATGTCTTTCTGTATTACTTTCAGCCTTTGTGTTAAGTATGTCACCTGATGTATGTATGTATATAATCTCAAAGTTTTTCTTTTTGGGGAGGAGTTGACCATTGCATAATTTTTCATGTTATAAATAATAATAGCAGGAATGGATATTGTACAGATAGCTCGATCTCAGGATAAAGTGTTATTTTTCTGTGGAAAAACAATTTGCATTTTAGGACCAACTGCATTAGAACCTAGAATTTATGTTAGGAAGAGAGAGAAAGGGGGTTTAAACTTCCCCATTAATTGTCCTGCCATTCTCTTTCCTATTGCACAACAATCATTTTATAAACAAATAATTCTTGTGGTAAGGAAAGAACATAGAAAATTTTACAAATTTTTTTTTTTTTTTCAGTATTATATTCTTCACAACAAAGGATATAATATTAACTGAATAGACATTTCATTTTCAAAATGTAACAATTAAAAATGAAAGTCATTCAATATTTGAAAAATGCTTCAAGATAATGAAAAAAAAACAAAAAAAAAAACCCTTAAATGATTTAACATTGAATCCCATAATTCTTTTTTTCTTTAAAATTTGTTTGAGCAAGTTTCAATACTGAAACAGCATATGACACAGGAAGAAATGAAAAACCAATGATCAGTAATTGATACAAGCATTAAAAACATGAGAAAGTTGTGTAAAGTTCTTGACAAAAAAGAAAAAAATATATATATTGATCTTTATTTATTTTTACTAAATTCCACCCAGTGCAAGTCTTGAGAGGCACTCAAAGTAGGGGGTTGCAGTTGAAATGGCAATGATAAATGAGGTGAATATGATATGAATAGTTAGAAGAGATGGTGGTAGGAAACAGTAATTATGAGAATAAATAATAATAGGAGGTCAATATAAAAATGTTCAGGGAAGCACTCCTAGCATATTAGACAAAGTGGCAGTTTTTAGAGTAAAAGCTGTCTGAGTGAAACTTCCTTCACACATTTGGACCATGGGGAAAATGAGGATGATTCAACTCCATGGATGTATCATGGCACATCCTAGCAGTAAAGATCTGAACTAATAGAACTAAAGAATAGCACTCATCTGCCATAGAAATAGTGATAGAGTTGCAACATTGCATCTAAGGGACTTGACGCTGTAGAATAAAAAATAAGACTTCCTTCATGAGACTAGGTAAACAATTTTTGGCCTAATCTTGTAAAAAAATATAGCATGTCAGAAGGAATTAGATACTTTCTGGAGTGATAGAATAAGCTGACTATTTTTTCATTTGAAGTCTGACAAGAAACTAAACTCAATATAAGTATAACTAGACCGAGAACTTCTCAGCATCCATGCAATAGAAGCCATTTTTTTTAATCATTTCACCCCAAGCAAGGCAATAATGCCACTAGGAAGAAAGGGTTACTAGGTGTGAAAGAAAATGAGATGTTAACGAGGAGAAAAGACAATAAAAAAACAGGTTTCAGGAAAACAGAAGATGGCGATTGGCATTGCATTTAAATTTTTGAAGATTGTAGGGAAGTAAGAAATCAAAAGGAAGTTCCACAGATTAGAAGTATGAAAAAAAGTAACTACTAGAACAGAACAAAGGGTTGCATCTATCTAGTTCAACATTAAAATGGTGAGACCTAGTTGTCAATTTAGCAGAAAGCTTAAATTTATGCAGTGAAGGCACCAACAACTACCATAAAAATATTTGTAGAAAAGACAGAGGGAAGTGAGAAAATGACTGAAGTTGAGATGCCAAGACAGGACCAATAATATTGCAGACCCTTTTTGTCAATGTTTTTACTAAAGAGAAGCATTGTAAATATTCTATAGGATTCTAAACAAAGAAGGTTTTCAGAGAGAGAAAGAGAGAAAGAATAATTAACCCTTTTCAAGCCATTATTGATCCATTTCAATGTTCATTTAACAATAATAAATAAGTACTTACTTGTACAATTTTATGCAAAAAAGAGAAGACCATGGTGACACTTGCATTCTTCTTGGTGGTGGACACAAGGTAAAGGTTGTTATATTTAATGTAGACATAAGCAACATTTCCATGTTGAAGAATGGGAGACACATTCCCTTCCTCTTCTTTCTCCATCAACAGCGGCATGAACTTGTCTATGGCCGACATGTCGATGTCCCCACGATAGTTGCGACATATCAGCACCTAAAAACATAAGAATAAATAGCAAAACAATCATCTTTACAAATTTAAAAAAACAAAAAAATTCACAGAAGAAAATATATAAAAATTATTCAATAAATGTGATATCATCTTCAAGAGTGTCCATTTCTCCAACATCCCAAGCAACCAGTCAGATATAAAAGATTTGTTCATGAAAATAATAGTTAATCTAAGTTTTTTTTACTTGTTATAATAACTCAAAAAAAAAAAAAAAAAAAAAAAAAAATTATACAGGATTGGCATAAAGTTTTCCTCTGCATACATCTAGACACAATCAATATCTTTAATTTTTCTTCTGTAAATTATTAGCAATTATTATAATTATTAATATGGATGAGTTTTTATTGCCATCAAAAATTGCTTACTTTTCATGAAAACTTTTCTCAAACTGTTAACCTAAGGGGAACAGTGTTCAGGCCTCACTGAAAGCCTGTTAATTTATTACTGTAGAGTAATGGGCTTACAATAAAAAGTGACTGAAATAATGATAGTAATATCAATATCAAAGATGTGTTGTGTCATAGTTATTGATCTGAAAAATGGAATTGGCAAGCCAACTTTATATGTTAAACAGCAGAAGTATCTCGCTTTGGATGGCAACTACTTGAAGATAAGGACTATTCTAAGTAAGAAAAAAAAAAAAACATGGCAAAGGCAACAGGAAACCACTCCACTCTCCTCTATGTCATAGCAATTCACAAATAATAAAGAAAGCAGTAGAGAGCCATGATCACCCTTATCTTGAATAGATGCATAAAAAATGTGTGCCATTTTGATATTCATGATTGTAGTGCCACTTGCAAAAGAAAGAAAAAAAATTAATTCATCAACATAATCTGACTCCCCCTACCATATCAAAAAAAAAAAAAAAAAGGAGTATTACTGCCATATCTGGGCTAGAGCTTCCTAATGCTCACTTTCCATCCCTGTCAGATTTCAAAAGTGTTTGTATGACACTGTGTTTGATGAATTGTTTTTCACTCTACAACCCCTTTCCCCACAGACAAAATGTTGCTAGTTTCTTGCTGCTCCATCACTATTTTCATAGCAGTTGTTCAGGCAAACTACAATCTTTGATTCCACCATTCCAGACATTCACAGCTAGGACCCACCATGTCATATTCCATTGATAAGGAGAATGTTCTACTCAGACAGCTTCTTCTCCAAAACTGTTGCATTATAGGATCACAACAATTAAAGTTGATTGTCATCTGTTAACTATCCTGCATATCATCATAATATTCACTTCTTCCTCCTTCCTTATATGTCTTTACAACAACTTTAGCTAATAACTCTCTACCTCGAGTAGCTTTTGAGATTTGTATTAAGAAAACAAGAGTAAGAAAAAACAAAAAAAATTTTAAAATACCCACTTTTTATTTACCGAAAGTGTGAAGGTAGGATTGTATTTAACCAGAAAAGTATGGCCATCTTTACATTCACCCTATATAATTTTTTAACTTATTAAGCAATGATTTTCTTTTTTTTTTAAAATCAATTCACCTCAAAGAAGGCAATAATGCAAACAGGGAGATAATGGGAGTCAAAGAAAATGAGAGAACTTTTGAAGGAAGCAGAAACCAAATCCTACACAAGAAAGAAGGGATAAACCTCTACTCCTGTTCAAAAGACTGGAGAGGAATGTAAACCGGATAATAGGCAAACTGATCTACTCCTAAATTATTCCTAATTAATTGTTGTCTATTAACCAACATTCCTCCCTTCAAACATTTTCTTTTTCTTTCAGTTTTTAAATAAAAAAAGAAAATCAATAAATTCTGATGTGTAATTGCTCGGTCAGGTTTTGCAAAGTTAATTTAACCAACAAGTTTTCTATACACCTTGGCAGTTGAAGCTAAAGTTAAGAGAAAGGAGAAAATTTCAAGCATTAATTCTGAGGAAAGGCATAGCCACTTCTCAGGGAGATGGGACAAAATAATCTTATCAGTCAGTACATTTGCAAACTTGTAAAATCTGTTAAACATCTGTGGCAGAATTATTTACTTGAAATATTATCAAAACTATGTCCTTTAACCTCAGATACTAAGCTCTACTCTAATCAATATCAATTCATTGATGCCAAAGTCAATCACTCATCTGGTATAAATGAGTCCAAAGGTTTCAATGCACACACACACACAAACACCCATCTGTACTTTGAAGTACTTGAATTAAAAACCTACTGCAGATCACAAGTTAAGAGAAGAAAAAAATGACACCATAAATAATAAAACAGGGGCATCTGTTTCAATGATGATTAACAACATACCTTTTTGGCCCCCAAAGACAAATGCCATCCAGAATAGTCATACTGGTGAGAATATAATATATATTTTTTTTTTTTTTTTTCAGTTGTATGGATATTAGTTTGTGACTCTGGGTTTCATGCTTTTGCGATCATCAGACAAACTGGTTTATTTTTAAAAAAATGTATCTATTTATTCTTATTTTTGTTTGGTTATGTTTGGTGGTGGGAGGAGAATTTTCTTCTGGGTTTGTTTGGGATGACACTCTCACCCACATAGACACACATACATACAAGTGTATGCATTTTAGTTCACACAAACGCACTCATATAAACAATCTGAGGTTAGGTGCAGAAACTTGAATTAAATCTATCTATAAAAGGCAGGATGTGTGTGTGTGTGTGTGTGTGTAACGAATGCATGGCTGCAATTTTCAACGGATTTGCACCAAAATTTACATGCACAAAGTTAGCAGGAAGGCCAAGACTGACTTTGCATTTCCCAACTCCCATCTATAGTGGAAATAATCGATTTTTTCATGCTTCTACGACAGTTTTCATGTAGTTTGCAGCCGTTTTATACTGGCCAGAGTGAGAGCCTATAGCTGGCTGCCACGAATAGGCAGGAAGATTCTATTGGCCAGCGTGACAGCCAACAGCTGACTGACATGAATGTTAACTAGCATGCAAGCATGCAAAAATAATCGACAGCTGCATTCATCACAAGTGGGAAAAATTTAAATCTGCATGGCACTTTACTCCAATTGGCTCATTCGCTTGCTTAAACTCAACGTTGATTCTGATTCCGCAAAACTGGGTTTGGTGTGTAAAAGTATTTGTTGATAACATTCTTTTTTCATTCGTTTTTTCCAGTTACGAGTCCTTTTTTAAAGCTGTTCATTTTGTTTAGTTCTTTTTTCGTAACAGATTTAATGTTTAATATAGAGCTTAGAAAAAATTCAGTGTGAGATAGGCAAGAAGTAAGGCATGTAGCAACATCAGCACAGAAAAGAGCACTCCTTTAAAGGCAAGGAAGGGCAAAAATATCTTAAGTCAAGTGATAGCGATTACTGTATGAGTTGTATGATTTTTGAATCAAGCACAGGCAACGTCGGGCCATGCTACTAGTGGAGATTAAATGACAAATTAACTCCTTCACAAAAAAAAAGAGAAAACTTGATACTAAATCTGTATCATTAGACAAGTCGCCTTTAAAGTTGCAAAGTGTTCCGCCATACCAACAAATCAAAAAAGAAACTGGAAAAGTTTAAAGGAAAATGTAAAAACAAAAATTGCAGGTGCCTACAGTCTACCTTCCTCATCATTAAGTAAAAAAGAATAAAGATCTGTAAAAAACAAGAAATGCTGTGAAAGACCTTGATATTCTGACCAGAGCAATGAAAGAGAAGTTGAAATATACTATGTACCCTGATAAGTTAGAGATTTTAACAATTGCACCCAAATCTTAGTAAAAAGAAAAAAATTGATAAATAGTTTAAGATCTCTAATTATCAGTCCAAAAAGCTTGTGCATTACGAAATGAACAGGACATCTTGGCTTTACCTTCAGCAAAATCAGGTAAAGTTCGACCAGAGGAGACAAAAAAAAAAACTTTTATGAAAATGATCACTTTTTGCAACATATGCCAGGCAAGAAAGACTATGTCAATATTTCAAAGAACACACATAAGCAAAAAAGATACTTTTAAATTTGCAAGAACTCCATAAACAGTGCAAATTACATCATCCTGATCACCAAATTGGATTATTCTAGATTCTGTATTTTGCAACCAAAGTGGTGTGTTTTGGCTGATGTATCTGGACCTCACAACATCTGCATAATTACTTATCACCAAAATGCAAAGCTTTTAGTTCATGCAATTAAATGGGATGTGATATAAAGACTTGAATAAATTACTTGTTTGTAGTACAGAAAATGTTTTCTCCATAGATGCAGTAATTGCCTCAGAATTGAAACTCTCACAGCCCATTTTAAATACTGATTGAAAGAGATTGATGATGAGAAAGACATCAGCCTCAAACAGTGGGAATCAACAGATTATGAAAAACTTGTCAGTCATTTGATGTCCATCAATGATTTTAAAGAGTTACTAATGAGTAAAATCCATGACATCACTAAACATTCTTTCATTTCTAAAGAACAGAGTGAATACCATAAACAGTTAAAGGAAATCTTTACAGAGACACAATGCATTATCCTTGTTGACTTTGCAGAAAATCACACATTTACTACAGAACTGGTAAGTTAAAGTCTTTTTGTATTTTATCGGAAGATTAGGATCATGTGGCATCTGTTATCAAAAATTTATAATATCCTCTATTAAAGAATATCTTCCAAAAGTTAAGTCTCGGATATATCACTCCCCACTCTTCACCGATGGATGTTCAAGTCAATACAAAAACTATAAAAACTTCCTGAATTTACGTTTCCATAAAAATGATTTTAGCCTGGATGCTAAAAAGGAGCTTTTTCACAAAAAGTCACAGAAAGTCAATATGTGATGGCATTGGTGGCACTACTAAACGACCTGCTGCAAATGAAAACATGAAGCAAACCACAGGAAATCAAATTTTGACTGTTGAGGACTCGTTTCATTTCTGTCAAGAAAACAAAGAATATCATCTATTTTTTGCTATTTATTAAAGAATTAAAAACCGCAAGAAAAAAATTGTTCAAGATTTTTCCGATGTATGAACAGTTTTCTGGAACAAAAGGTCTTTTCACCACTTTATTCCTGGAGATGGCATTACTATAATCTGCAAAAGATTTTGTTGTGATCAAACCACAAAGAAATTCAATATTTCATGTCAGGAACCATTTTCATACTCAGAAACTTCCATTAAAACAATGGAGTATGTAGTGTGCATTTATGATAGTTTTGGTGGGTCGGTCTAGTTCTTGAAATTGATACTGAACAAAGTGATTTAAAAATACAGTTTCTACATCCACACAGACCAGCAAATTCTTTTTCCTGTGCAAAATATGAAGACATATGCTGGGTTCCTAATGAGAATATATTTTGCATTCTTTCAGCTTCAACTACAACTTCAGGACGGGTGTTTGAGTGGAATTTACTTCTCGCCAATGGAATGTGGGTGGCTTGCTACTATGTAAGTGGCATGTCAGGTACTACTGTAAAGATTAGACCTGGTAGAAGCAAGGAATGTAGTTAATCCAAGCACTTTCCATGGAAATATCAATAGAGCAGCAAGAGGCTCACCACAACCCACCTGTGTGAAAGAGGTTGGAAAGTAATTCATCACCCACAAAGAGTTGGAGATACTTTTCAACTATATCAAGACTGGAAAATGAGGACTAGGCAGCTCCTGCCCAAATAAGACAACAAAAGTACTCCATTTTCATCTTGATCTGGCTCTTGTAAAAGGTAGAGGATAACATGAGGAGTCAGGTACTTACTGGGTGGTACAGAGAGCCAAACATTTTACCTGCATCTGTAACAATGGATTGTATGTACAAGTTGCACTTGAGGCCAGAAGTGAGTTTGAGGCCCAATACTCTCTCAAGGCAGGCTGCCTTCTCAAGGGGACATCACAGTAAACTTTGACCATCAAAAATTTAAATGTAATGTCCATCATTATATTCTGTCTTCTTACTTCCTGTTCTTTTATTGTTCTCTCTACTTAATAGTAACAATCAATAACCCTTAGTGGCTTTCTTGCCTTGCTTGGGGTGAAACGGTTAAAAAAATTATGCAGATTCTGATACTTGTGCCAGTAAATATTTAGAAAAACAATAAGTGTGTCTTACCAATCAATGAGATTCCTGTGTGCTTTACCAAACAAGTACCGTGAGAGAAGGGGAGGGATTCCTGAACCTTGTATTTGGTACACAAGAGTATTTCTAGTGAGTTTTCTCATTTGGTGCTCTACAATTGTGACCTTGTGCCAGACTAGACTAATATCTTGTCCAAAGTTTACTATATGAATAGAATTACTTACCTTCCCCTTGACATCCAAGATATAAATAGCTGAGGAGGACATGGTTCCACCTTGTCAAACCTGAAGAGAGAAAACAGAAATATAATCAATCATTTTTATCAGTTTGCATCAAATCCTAATCCATTTCAATCAATAAGCAATTAGATTATAATTAATTATCAGTCTTCTTTCATATGCTATTTCATTTTGGGGTCATAACTCTCCACAATTTCCTTTCTTTTTCTGTCAAAGAAACTTTTGCCTCTTTACCAACCTTCTTTCTCTTTGGCCATCCATTCACCCAAACTCAAATAGATTACATGTCACTTCCCCAACTTCTTTTTCTTTCAATCTGCCCTGTGAATGTGAAATTCTCCAAGCCTTCTTTCTCTATTATGTATCCAAGAAACATCAGCTGTCACTTTCTGTTAGCCTCAGTTGCCTTGCCTTAATTCCCTTAAAAATTTCTTTGTTGCACACATATTGTGCTTCTGATATTCTCGGCATCCTTCTGGAGAACCACATCTCTATACACTTTAAAATCTCTTCTTCATCTGTGAAGAGATTGTCTTGTATTCACTGCTAGTTAAACACTTGTCTTTGTTTCTAACAGCATTTTCTGATCACATTACTTTTTTACTGAGCTTACTGAATAGTAACTTGTACAAAGTGTCAAATTTGAAATAAGCAGCAAATCTGGTAGGGAAAGTGATAAGTCGAAAAACCCCTTCACAACTTTAACCCTGTGACAATTTCAATCTGACAAGACAAAACATTTCAAGGGTTCCGAGGCCTCCATTGTTGACCTTTAACACTTTCAATCAAATGTTTGAAGAAACAATTTGTTTTGTTTAGTACTTCAAATTTGATAAAAGTTACTCTGAACATTTAAAATTAATTATTAAGAAGATTCCTATGTAAAAATTATTATTAAACTGAAATGCTTAAATAAAAAGTTGTAATTTTTATAAAAAATTACAATAAAATTCCATTAAAATTTTTTTATTCCTTTTCAAAGCTTTAATATTCTGGTTTTATTTTGTTACAACATGTACTACAAGCATTAAAAAAAAATTCAAAATAGTGGCTTCAGAGCAGAGTATAATTGATTTTCACAAGATTTTTAAATGGAGAATTTAACTTTTGTTTACAAATTTCTCAAAAATTGAGGATATTGATTTTATGGCAAATTTGCTGACACAAAGAAAAAAAAAAGAAAAGATTTTTAACTAAAATTTCAGATATGCTAGGAAGGATTAAAAATATTTTAAAAAAATATATATACTTGGGGCTTTCCTCTTCATAATAACAAACATTTAGATCACAAAAAATTGTTTTTATTAAGTTTGGGTTCTTTTTTTTTCATCAGGGTATGTGCTTTTTTCACAAATTAATGAAAATACCTAGGCTAAACAAAGTCCAAAGCTGCTATACCTTGACAATGATGCTTTTATTAGAGGAAACTCGAATGACACAGCAATGGCACATAAACAAATAAAAAATTGCCATGGTGTCCTTATTTTTAAGGAATCAACCAAGACAATTTTTGCCTGTTTCTATCTTAGATTAAACTAATAACTAATTAATATATATATATATATATATATATATATATATATATATATATATATATAATAAAAAGGCTTAAATACTAATATTCCATGGTTTGTCCTGGATTCTATCCTCTTGGAATTATTTTTTTATACAAATATATATGTATGTATATATATTTAGATATTTTAGATATATGATTGCATATGTATGTGTATATTTATCACTAATATTATATATATATATATATATATATATATATATATATATATATATGGTTTTTTCTAGATCCATTTTAATCTGTCAAAAGAGATGAGACAATAGTTTCTGAAACAACTCAAAAATAGTAATTATCTCCACATGTCTTTTTCTCCCCAGACTCAAACTACAGCATCAACATCAAATTTCATCTGCAATTCCTTCTGTCAATATTTCTACCACTAATTCTCAACATCAACAAATTATGCCAAGCTGTAAAAGAACACCCCTCAATTCACTAAGTGAACTTTCACTATCATCATCAGCTTATTAAAACCTCTTATCAAGTCATTATCATTACAACCCCTAAACAACAGAGGAATGAACATATACACCTGGTGTTCTTTTAATCTTTACCATTGTCCTATCAAAGCCTAAACCACCCACCCTGACCCCTGCTTTGACTATCAACCCAATAAAGCATCTGCTACAGTTTTCACAGATCAGCAACTCAAGAGGTGGGGAGGAAATCATAGTCAGAACAGGTGGTATTGAAACATTGATTTCTGGTTCCTTCTGCAACAAATATCAACTCAAGCAAGAGATACAGGAATGAAACCAGAGACATGGAAAAAACAGAGCAGAAAAAACCATTATTGTTATTTAGTTGAAAAATCATACTATGTAGTGGTTTATAATGCTGTGACAATAGAAAAAGAAACCTCTTAATCAGATTTTATAAGCAAGCAATAAATAGTAAGCATTTATAGCGAGGCTAACTTAGATATAACTAACATGGAGTGGGAAAAAAAAAATCATCTGCACCTACCGACACTATCAACAGGAAGTTCAACCAATATAAGCTCTGATATATAAACATATCTAGCTAGCCTAAATATAAAGTTCCACTTTATTCTTCAAAAGAGGTGGAGGAGAATTCAAGGTAAGAAATGGTGGCTGTGGGGTTTTCTGACATGGTTGGTGTATGCATAACAACTCCCTCCATAAACTTACATTAGTAAAATATGAATTTCATGAAAAATCAGTAAACAGAAGAGAAAACAAAGAAAAATAAACTGGATTGTAAAATTCTCAGGGAACAATGGGGCTTCTCATTCAGGCATTAGATGGTAAGAAATGCCAAAAATATGAATTTTTAATTCAAAAGATTTTAATATAAATGGCAATAGTATCTGTCTATATTTCTGTGATGAGGTATTATGTACACTATTTACATTATTCAGACTATTGTCCTCATCTTTGTCGCCATATTTATTACAATCTTCAGGTGGTTGGAACATGGAACTGAACCCTTCATTTCGCTCACTGGAGTAAAGTGTTCCAATTCCACGTGCCATGCTTAATGGATGTCAGTTATCAGTTATCTCTTGTTAATTCCCCCCTTCAAGTTCTCCACTGCCTTAACCAGAGATTGAACTCACACTCTTTAGGTCCTGTCGCTGGATCTAACCAACACTTCTATCCACTGTGCCATGTTTAAGACAATTACGATATCCATATGTAAGCAAATTTTACAGTTCATCAGAGCTTCAGCAGGTGAGATACCATTGGGTGTATTAGGTGTTTGGTGTGGCTCTCTAACTGGCCTGTTTGTAATATTTCAATTCATCAGAATACAGTGAAAAAGCCAGCAATGTAAGGATTACTTTTATCTGGAATCTTGATATAAAAGATAACCTCTTTGTGATTTGAAGGATTATGATCCACCTGTCAAACAAGGGAGTTCAGATCACCATTCCAGGTTTGCCATTTCATCTTACAAAGCTAAGGAATGAAATTGATGCTGTCAGGAAGAGATTACAGCTCCTAACTAAAGCCACATTTCGTTTCTATGCCATCAGAATATCTGCAGATTGTAGCAGCTTGGGTGGGGACAGAATAGCTACCAGAATTGAATCACTGTTCATAAAAATAACCTGGAGAAAGGCATGAATCCACTTCTCCCTATACACCACCTATTGCCAGATATTGGGTAAAGAAAGGAAGCCACTATCCTCTGAAATGTAACCTACACCATCCAACAGCATCTGTTTATATAATGTTAATTAAAATAATTTTTTTGTTTACAGATCCTCTCTTGGCACATAGTACAATGACCAACATTCTTTGTGGTCTTCACTAGTTATCAGTCTGAGTCATCTGCTCTCTTCCCTTATTGTTAGCTTCATCATCAGATGAACAAACTTATTTCTGAGATGAGGTATTATGTACACTATTTACATTATTTGGCCTATTGTCCTCATCTTTGTCACCATATTTATTACAATGTTTCAGATGTTGTACACTCTGGCCTTCTTCAGATGATTGGAATGTTGAACTGAACCCTTTATTTCACTCAATGGGGAGAACTTGGAGAGGGGAACTAATAGGAGATAACTGACATCCATTAAACATGGTACATGGAACTAGAACAGTCTACCCCAGTGAGCGAAGGGTTCAGTTCGTCATTCTGAAGAAGGCCAGAGTGTACGTCTGAAACGTAATAAATATGGTGACAAAGATGAGGACAATAGTCCGAATAATGTAAATAGTGTACTTGTCTTAGGTTGAAGATGTGTCTGAGAATTCCATCCACCATTATTTAGGAATTGCACACTTGTCCTTATCTCCCTACTCCATTGGGTAGGGTACAGCTAGCACCAGGTATATTTCCTCTCTGGAAATAGGTACCACCACTTTGTCAGAAGCTTGTGGGTGCCTCAACTCATTTAAATACCACTCTTTGCTGCCCTGACTCCCCTCCTCTGAATGACAGGTTATTCCGGATGACCTGCCTTGAACAGATATATACAGCTTCTTCCAACTATGACCTTGGCTCATCTATCATGCCTGCCCACAATAGTTTTCACTCAGTTTACATGCAGCTCAAAAATACCAATTAACACTCTCTCCAAAAAACACTGCTTTTGTCACTCCTGTTTCAACAATATACAGTAGATAATAATAATGGTTTATAAAAAAAAAAAAATCACACAACAATTTTGTTTACATTGAATTCAGAAGTTAAAAAATGATTTACTAAATGCAGTATTTCCACTTTATTCTTTTGTTTTTGATATCAATAGTTTAATTTTGACTGCAGAGAGCTATAAAAAAATTATAGATAAACATTTAAATATTGTGTTATAGTTAGAAAATTTTTTTAAAAATAATGATTTATTTTAGGAAAAAATATCTAATAGTCATTTCCTATAACTTGTATTATGTTTAAAAAGTAAAAATTTACACAGTTTGGAGATTGTGTTGAAAAAAAAATATCTTAATGGTAACTTGCTAGCTTAAAAACAAATTATACAAGAGAAAACTAAAAATAAGACATTTTTACTTGATTTTTGTCATTTGAAGTCAGAGATTTTGCTTAATACTATGTCCACGTGCTGTTCATATGAAGTGACTGCAATATAATTCAGTCAGTTCACCCAATAACATTAGACAACGAAGCACCACGTTATGACACAGAGCAGGTTTTCAGACAACTCATTAAACTGATCTGGTTTTTTTTTTTGGGGGGGGGTTACTCCACATGTTTTGGTTTCATAGGAAAAAAATTCAGTTCTTATTTCTCCAGTGGGGAGGAAGTGGAGTATCAGAAACAAGAATAAATTAAGAAAATACGACATTCTGGTGGAGATAAAATGCCAGTAATTTCTCGTTTGCACACCAAAAATACTTCCAACTTTTGCCAACGCTGATCAATTGACAACTAATGATCTTAAAAATTTTGAGTCTTTCTATTCTCAAAAAACTAAAATAGGCCCAAACTGTTTTGGAACTCATAACAGTTAAGCAAGTGAAGCACCACTGCCTTATAGTTAAAAATGAAGATGCCCTAAAGAGTCACGATGTCACCAATGATTAGAGTTTGTTGGTTAATGATCATCCAACAAGAATCTGGGTCTGCAAGGCTAACCTTTTCTTTAGTTTTAGGTGAGTGTTCTTTTTGCTTATAAATTAATCGTATCATTTTTTTTGTTACTATTGTATTACAAAAATGGCAAAAGACTAACACAGACTAATCAATTAAATGATGAAGAGTGACATGATTATGTTATGAAGAAAATTTGAATTGTTCAATAAAATAAAATTTTAAATAACTTCATTTTATAATATTTCTTCTAAGGCAGGCATATCAAACTCAGGTCATATGGAGAGCCATATCAACCATATTTGCAGCTTCGAGGGCTGCATCTGCTTATAGTCTTACATGAATCACAGCTAGTGGTAACTAAACATTAAATCCAAACTACTTACAATACAAGGTAGTGCAATTTAATCATTTTTATGTTGTCCTGATGATTGACATCACTTTAGACAAACTATTCTCGATATATCAAGTTGGAATGTCTGTGATCAAAGATGAGAAATGTTCATCAGTTATTCTGTGAGATGTTTTTATGGCCTTCATAAATGAAAATAACTGCTCACAGACATATGTGGAACCAAACATCGCCATAATCTTTGTGGCAAACTTTCTGAAGTTCTTAAATGTCTGAGGACGGTATAAAAAAAAAAATCCGGGTACACCTACTTCTATGTACAGTCCTTCGAGTGTTGAGTCAGTTTGTCTTTCCAGAAGATCCATCTGTAGACTTTCCTCTGCTTGAGCAACATCAAAAGTAAATGGTGCTGAGAATAATGCAAACTGATCTTCACAAGATGAAAAATCTTCACTGAAATTCCTTTGACAGCAATTCCAGGTAATTTTCATACTAAGCAAAGATAAATATAGATTCAATATTGGCAGTTTTTTTTTTCAACTCCTTGCACATAGGAAAATGAATCAAGTATTCATGTGACAACTAATTTTGCAATGAAACACTTGATATCATCATATAACTGAGTGATGAGCTTATTTTTACCTTGTAATTTCAAATTAAGGTCACTTAATTAAGCAGTAATATCCACTGAAAAAACAAAATCTTGGAGCCAGCTTTCATCATTCAAGTCATCTGTGCTTGACCTTCCATCTCCAACAATATAACAATTTCATATCGCAATAAAAAAAAAAAAAAAATCTTTTCAGTACCTTGTGACATGAAAGTCACCGAACTTCTGTGTAGAATGGGACATTTGTGAACTGATTATTCATGTCTTCCAATAACTGGCTAAACTGGCAGTGATGTAGAGCATGACCTCTGATATAGTTCACTGTTTTTGAGACAAAACTCAACACATGATCTCATTTTTAAATTTTGGAACATAATTTCCGTTGATGAATTATACAGTGAAAATGCATGAATGTTTAATCTAAATATATGTTTTCTATTTTTGTACCTAACTTGGCAGCAACACCAGTATGTCTCCCAACCATATTGGCAGCATCATCAGTAGATAAACACACGTGTTTACTCAAATCAAGGCCATACTCATGGAGAAGCTGTTCAACTTTCTCAAAAATGTCCTGGCTTGTTGTAGTATCATGCATTGAGACCAGTTCAATTAGTTCTTCATAAATTTGAAATTCATTGTCACAAATCCTGATGAAAACTGAGCTGTACTATTCCAGCTATGTCAACAGTCTCATCCAGAGCAATAGAAAAAGGTTCAAAACCTGATAAAGTCTTCAGCTGTCGACTCAAATCACCTGCCATTTCATCAATCCATTCAGCAACAGTGTTCCTGCTTAATGAAATGTCTTGAAATAAGTGACTTCTCTGGGTATACAATTTCAAGACATTGCTTTATGAAATCTCCTGTAAGATTTTCCACTGATGGTGACCATTTTGCAGATTTCAAAGCTTGCAGTAACAGAACTAACCTTGCCTTTCTGAATTTTTGTAAAGCAACTCTGTTGCTGTGTTAACTTAACCTTGAATTCCTTCACTTTTGAAACACACATATCTTCTTCATATTTATCATAAGATCGATGGATTGTTTAATAATGTCTTTTCACATTATATTCTTTTGGCGTTGCAATGCAGTGGTTGCAAATCAAACAGTCCTTCTTCAGATAATTTTCTCTTTTTACGAGATGGAGTAGAATTTGATATTTTTAAAGCAAAATATTACAAAATTACAAGCGTTTTCACTTTACATTTGTTCTTATTTAGTTGTTAAAGATGATTTTTTAAATGTTGAAACAAGATGTACAGTTTTGTAGTAGGTATGTGCATGTTCTAATGTAACACTGCATAATAAATAAATATATATTCATATATATATCTCACATAGAGTGCTGGTGTTAATAAATATACATATCATCCCTCACCAGTAATATAATTATATATATATATTCCTCAAAATAAAATTAACAAGTTTCCATTGCATTTTTAATGTTTTTTTTTAATTTTGTCTCATTCAATTAAGAGAAAAGCAATTATAAAGAAGCACCTCACACCTTTCTGCTACCATCACTTAGCCTACCAATTGTAAAGCACTTCTAAAGAAATCAATAGTTCTGGTCTGTCTTTCTTTTCATTTAACGAAATGAATGTCTCTACCTTGGAAGGAGAAAGATTATGTTAATAGTTAGAAAAGGATGCAAGAGGTGAGCTCTCCAGTCACAGAGAGTAAAGAAAGACCTGTTAGCTGACATTGTATGATGGCATCCAACAAGATAAATGTTATCTTCAATAGATTACACATGACTGACAATGAACAGGAAAAATGAACAGGTGGGAAGAAGGCAAGTTCAGTATGAAAAGATCAGGAATGGGGAGGGACTTGGCATTGGAACTGAACAATTCTGTACCAAGTACTACTTCAGATATGCAGATGTCTTCAACCTATTTGTAAGGCAGCAACAAGATGTGCTCTCCATACAGCAAATACAGAAAACTTTGAGCCCCCCACTCAAACTCTTAATGTTTAGAGAAAGAAGAAAAATAACAAATTAGCATTATTATGATTACTGCATTAAACATTGCTCTATTCAAACTAGTATCCTCATTTTCGTTGTTATGCTTATAATGTTTTAGCCGTCAAATCCAACCAAAATGAAACACTTGTCTGAAAAGATCAAAGTATAATGATAATTCCTCATTTCAGTTTGTTTTTTTTGTTTTTTTTACACAGATTAATGCTTTTTACCCAACTCCAAATAGATTCAAAGCAGCCAGTAAAATAAGTGATGTCAGATGTTTTTTGGGGGATGTAAGGCCGAGAGAAAACTAAAGGAAAAGTTATTAAGTCATAACAGAAAATAAAATTGGAAAAGAAAGAATCAATTACAAATATTAATTAGTCACAATAAACTAAATTGGTCCAAAAGAGACTGAAGGCCATTAAAAATGGTGGATAACATATTAAACCATTCACAACTAAGTAAATTCCCAAACTTACCATGCCACTCATCCTTTTTGCCTAGGCGGGTTAACATAACAAATAAAGCTTGCATGACATTGATTATTCAAAAAATGTTTGCGATTCAAGTAGTGCAAAGTAAACTTGAAAGCCAAATAATATTTGCCATCTGTAACACTGTAGCCTTACTGGTCACTGTCTAATGCAGAACATGAAGAGGTACCTTGTTAGCACATTTGAAACATCTCTGACAACTCACAGAATCAAAGTCTGGTTTGATATCACCGGGTTGTAATGACACCAAAATAATTAAATCAACTCACTTGACAACAAAAAGAAACAATCTTGTTCATGCTGCAAAT
Organism: Acanthosepion lycidas; assembly: GCA_963932145.1. NCBI lineage: Eukaryota > Metazoa > Mollusca > Cephalopoda > Sepiida > Sepiidae > Acanthosepion > Acanthosepion lycidas. Next base: position 103,790,159 of record OZ010593.1, on the reverse strand, counting down.
CTTCAGTTCTTCAGTATCAGGAGACATTTTTTACAGCTGATACCACCTCAGAAAAAAACAAGCTAACAGTTGGTCTTACTGATCTCAGTTTAGATACTTTCTCTCAGAACCAAAAACCTTTGGAGATCTAACAGGCAATTTCTGAACACTTCTTCATAGCAAATGACCACAATCCGACAACTGCAGGCCTGGATATATGAAGATTTTTATTAGAATTAACTCCACCCTCATATAATTCAATCCAATTGGCTCACCTAACCACATGGTCTAAAAAGAAGCAGTTTCTTTTCCATTATTCCTCATCAGTTCAGCTGACTAAAATTATCACATGACAAGTGGGAAGGGGTCATATTCTGTTTCTAACATCATTCTAGAAATTTTGATCCAGAAAATATTTTCCATAGATTTCTCCTTGTCACTATAGTTTGACCTAGGGTCATGTTCCTCAACAGGTAACATGTTAGCCATTGCATATGTTTCCCCTCACTATCCATTCCCAACACCCCCAACTCTGTACTCCACGATACTTTCTGTCACTTTTCATTTATCTTGGTGAAGAAAACAATTATCTGATGTCAGACATTCATTTTTCAAACTCCTTTTTTTTTTTGTTCTTCTAAAAACTGCAACCTCATAACATTGCCACACTAAAAAGTTTCTAAAAGCCCCCCTGGCTAATAAAATTTTACAAGTCAACATTAGGGGACTTTTTCTTTTTAATCATTTCACTCTAATCAAGTCAATAATGCCACTAGGACGTCGGGGATTTCCGGAAGTGAAAAAATGAAAACACATTAGTGAAGAGAAGTGAGGAAAAAAAACAACAAAAAAAAACGTTTCAGAGAGACAAAGGACAGTGATCGCCGTTGCATTTTTGAAGATTGTAGGTGGCAGGGAAGCAAGAAATCAGAAGGGAGTTCCACAGGAGAGAAGTGTGGGAAAAGTATTAGAATGGCAGTTGTATCTAACTAGTTCAACATTAAAACAGTGAGACCTATCTGCCAATCTAGTAGCACACTTAAATTCATACAGTCAAGGCACTAAGGAGGAAAGCTCATGAAAATATTTGTAGAAAAGACAGAGGGAAGAAAGTGACTCAAGTTGAGATGCTATGTCAACATTACAGGCCCTTCTTTGAATTTTGTCAAGAATCTCGAGAGATACATTAGGAACACCAAATCAGATATGACGACAGTATTCAGTACAAGGACAAATGGTAAATTTATAAATGTGCAAGAAGGATTCTGAAAAGAAAAATTGTCTAGCACAACACAGTGAACCAACTTTGATAGTAGCAGACCCTAGCAATTGATACAATATAATCACTCCACTTTATGTTAGTGGTAAAAAATGCAAAGTGTTGCTCTCCTGGAATTTAGCATCAGCCATGCTGATGGCAGGCAGAAAAGGTATTCTATAGTGATTAAAAGAAAGCAGTTTTGTTTTCGAGGTGTTAAAATTTACAAGCCATTCGCTGCCCCAATTAATCACTGATTGGAGGTCCTTTTCAAAAGCAGTTGCCAGTTTTACTTTGTTACATTTGTCAGTCCTGCTACTAAAACAGGAGTAAATAGTCGTCTCATATGGATAAATACCTACTTGGGAACTGATGACATCAGGAACGTCATTGATGAAGATCAGAAACAGTGTAGGTCTAAGGATAGAACCTTGGGGGACCCTTACATTAAGATAAAATTAACTAGAAGCATATCCATTCAACACAATCTTCATTGAATAATGTGTTAGGAATGATTATATTAAGCCAAATATTCATCCAGAGACATTGTAGCCCTTGAGCTTGTGGAGAAGGCCAGCAAGCTAAACCCTGTCAAATACCTTTAAGATATCTACAGGGGGCCAACACTATTTTTAGGACACTTTGAAAAGTGTGCTTAAAGGTGTTTTTTGCTGCCGAGAGCTTTTGTGTTGATGAGTAGGTAGTTCAGCAGTAACTGTTCATTAATGGTATGAACATTGATTGATGGGTTTGTCTTTGCTTTCATGTTTTCTTTATTTTTACTTCAACTTAGGCGACACTATTTTTCAGACATGACACAAATTCCGAGTTTTTTAATGATTTAGTCGTTGAACGTCTACAATATGCAAATTTTCTGCAGGTAAATTGTACCCTGACCATTACATTTGAGTATCTTTACCATTCACTGTGAAAACATTAAAATCCTGAAGAAGAATGCATTCAAAAGAAGTCATCAGTTTGATCCAAAAGCGAGAAGACAGGCTCAGCATCTGAAAGATAGCCGCTGAGATGAAGCTACCGAAGTCAACAGTTGAATACATGCTAAGTACAGACTATGAATGGAAGAAGAAGAGAGGATGGAAAAAAACAATTTCCAAGAGAACAGAAAGAAGAATGAAGTGGAGCGTTACAAGGTTGTTATCATCTGGAGAAAAGGTGACAACGAAGAAAGTAAAGGAGAAGTGTGAACTTGACGTCAGTATTCAAACTGTACAAAAAAAGCTACACAAAATTGGACTTAAGTATGCTAAAATCAAGAAAAGAATTACACTAACAAGAAAACACAAAGAGGCAAGGCTGGGAAGTGCCAAAAGATGGATAACAAACCATGCCGACTTCAAGAAAGTGATATTTACTGATGAAAAACGTTTTAAGTTCGATGGACCTGATGGGTGTTGTACATGGTTGAGAAAAGGTAAGCCTGTTATTCTCAACAAGAGACAGATGGGAGGAGGAGGAGTCATGGTTTGGGATATGGTATTTCCAAATGGAAACTTGTGGCTAGAGTGGTTAAAAGGACGTCAAAATAGCTTGAGCTACAGAGAACTTTTGGAAAAGAGAGCCCGACGACTCATAGAAAAAGAAATAGGAAGTAATTTTATTTTGCAGCAAGATAACTGCAGCATCCATGTGGCCAAATCAGTGAAAAATTGGATGTGTGAAGCAAATATAACTACCCTGGAATGGCCTGCAAGAAGTCCAGACTTAAATTTAATTGAAAATATATGGGAAATGCTTGCAGAGCTTGTTTACGATGGGCCAGAAATAACCAGAGAGGCTGAACTGTGGCAGCGCATACAAGATGCTAAAAATAGACTGCTAGAAACATGAAGAGACGTTATTATCAATATGTACAAACATTATGAAGATAGACTGATAGAAGTCATTGAAAAAAGGGTGCTGCCAAAAACTATTTCTGCAATGTCTGAAAAATACTGTCACCTGTGTAATGTGAAAATTTGTAAAAAAATAAAAATACTTCTAATTTGAATTCTGCTTTTCCATTTGTAGTATTGAAACAGTTTTAAATGTTATTGCCATTACACTAAAACAGTGTCAGCCCCCTGTAGAACCATAACAACTTTCCACAGTTTTTGATATTCTTTGTTGATAGACAAAGAAGAGTAAAACAAAGTGTCCAGACAGTCTTCATGCTTGCTGAATTTCTTGAAAGCAATATTTCCAGCAGCTGCGTCCTCAAACTCTTTGTCTTGACTGATGATGTCATCACAATCAGACGTGTTGACTTGTTTTCTGTCCATCAGGTGAGAAAAACATCTTTTTATGCAGATTTTTTTCACAAATGGATCCAAGATTCAGCCAGGCAAGTGACCTTACAAGAGGATATCTAAGGGAAGACTTTGCCAGAAGTTTCTCAATATGCTGATGAACATTGTTTTGTTGCAATTCTGCATGCAAACAGATTTTTTTTTTTTTTGACACATTTCCTTTTTTGGATAAATTTTGCATAGCCTTATCTCCCGGAAATCCACACTTGATCTTTAGCAGCATCTTTATGCATGTTTGGGTTTGACAAAAATTCTTAAAAATTCATTCAATTTGGAAAATGTAATTATCTTTTTAACATGCTCTTCCTTTACAAATCACTGCTGTCGGAAAAAACTTTACAAATATATCTGTGGAACCCAGAACGGTAGCACTTACTCCACATGAAGAAATATCTTCTCAATCCTCAGGAAGCCCAGATGCCAAGACATTGCTGCGCCACCACCACCACAACAAGAAATCACAAGACATCAGAGAACTGTTAACACAACATTTCTTTTCTGTGACAAGTCCACAAAATATCTTCTTTTTTTTTGCAACACCATTATTGTAAACCTTCTCCCTATTATACAGCAGTAATTACTTATCTTTTCAAAGACTTAAATGGGTGAAAGACTAACAAAACAGACACAACAATCTGAGGTTTCACTGGAAATAAAAAGTCATTCATGTTTGACAGCACCACAGAAGGACTTGGTCTGTGGACATTTTTCTGGTTTTTTAATTAAGTTCACAAATTTGAAGACATCTTGCCAAATGTCTAGGAGTCATTCACATGTTTGTACATTTTCTAGCCATCATAAAAGGACAGGATTGTCAGGTTGAACTTTTAATATAAAAACCAAGCAATAAAAGCCAAATAAGTTTTAATATATTTCATCATTTTTTTTTTTACACTTACAACAAAAGCTAAAAGATACATGTTATTAATAGCCTGCAAACTTTGAAAAAAAAAAAAAAAAGGTGTTATTTTCAAAGACGTATTTTCTATTTTATCATCCTTCCCATTTATATTTGATAACAATTTAGACAAATGTAATTTACACATAGATACATGCAGACATGGGACGCATAAAGCATCTATTTTTTTTCAGCATGAACTCACCCACCACTGACTAAAGATCAAGAGGACTTTTTACTTGACATGTGAATAAAATTTCTTTAACTGTGCAAATTTAAAAAAAAATACTAATAAATTTTTCAAGATTCTATTAAAATTATTTTATTGTCTCTCATGCCTTTTATCTTTGTTTTTCCTCTTGTTGAGGAGATAGCAGCTAGGAGAAGACACGCCTTCATATTCTTTCTCGTCACCTAGATGAGAAAATACAGAAGTAACTACAAAGTCATGAACTCATAATCAAAGGAAAAGGCAAAAAAACAAATAACACAGCTTGCAATAATTGCCAAATATTACTGATGACTAAAAAAAAAAAAAAAAAAAAAAAACATTTTCTCTTGTAAAAAAGCCAATTTCTGGGATTTGGCATTTTGACTTTTGTGAATCGAGACAAATACCTTTGTATATCTGGGCAGCTCAATTTAGAAAATTCCAGGTCTTCTCAAAGAGTTTTTGGGCTACTGCAGATTTCCAGGACTGTTCAAGGATCCATGCGAGTCCCAATCAATGTGTTAATAACAGAAATATGTTCTGTTAATAGGTGGTTCTTGCCTGACGAGAGAAGAAATATCTATCAACAATACCAAGTGGTTAAAGTTGTCAAGAGGACAGAGCTGCAGAACATGACATGAGCCTGGGGAGGAAGTAAGGAAGAGATCAAGCAGAGAAGAGTGTCCATCAGAGTTACTAGGGAGAATATATGAGGAAGTCTATTTGAGTCAGAAATTTAGCAATTGTGGATATGTTGTGAAGATCAACACCCCTCTCCAGAAGACGACTTGGACTTCTCCAAATATATATATATATATATATATATATATATATATATACACACACACACACACACACACACACACACATACTGACACCAAGAATCATCAGTAGAAGGAGATAAAAGCTTTTTTGGTTTTTGATGCTCAAACAATAGTAGCTAAAAACTGTCAACTTTATTATCAACCTTAACAAAATTCATTTTTTATATTATATATCATTTTTATACTTCACTAAAAAATTGAAGTAAATTAATGTCAACAACAAGAATTTCTTTGGAATAGTTTAGGATTTCAAAGCAATTCCCTTTTCATGAGGTCAGTGATAAAACATCTTACAGCAGTGGAATGACCCTTACCATTAAATAAAATCTTTACTCAAACAATGCAGGATGTTTCTATTGTTCAAGAAGCTGAAAAGTACAAATAAGTGTGCATATGAAGAACTTAAGACGAAATGATTTAGAGTATTAAAAGGAGAACCAATCTCGAATTTTAGTTCCAAATTCTGAACATTTTATGCTAAAGTGATGAGAAGGGTACAAAAAGCCAAAATCTTAACCCCCCAATCATTGATGGTCTACTTTATGCATTAAAAAAAAAAAAAAATAAAATAAAATAATAATATTATATGCCAGTGAGACATGGGCCCTGTTGATGGCAGGCTTCAGTGATCAGCAGTGGATTGACAGGATCATGATATGCTGGGTATGTGGTGTGTCCACTAAGGACAAGGTCAGGTCAGACTTGCTTCAAAAAGTTAGGCCTTCTGCTGTGTGACCATAGACTATACTGGACTGGTCATGTTGAGCATAGAAAGGAGTCTATCAAACAGGTCTGTGAGGTGACAGTTGAGAGAAGCAGAAGAAGAGGACACAGGATATTATTGGGGGAGGGACAGGAAAAAGTTTGGCCTTGAAAAAACTGATGCTAGTGACAGGTGTAAACCGAGATCCTCTGTCAGGGAAGATACGCTTTGCTTTGCGCAAAATTAATCCCAGTCCTGCCTTAACATGATGATGATATTGTATATTTGGGCAGCAGACCTCCTTCAATATATGTTCCATTAAATGTGACAGTCAAAGAAAAGGACTAAGAGTGTGCAGAAGAGTGTTTCTACACACTTTTAGTCTTCACAAAAGGAAAACTTTAAGAACATTAGAAAAAGTGATGGAGAAAAAAAAAGAACTTAAAATTTTCCTTGACTGTCACGTTCAAGGAAACACACACACACAGGACACACTATATTGGAGGGGAAAAGAAAAACTATCCACAAGTTTATCCACCTATCTGTGAATGGGTTTTGATGCAATTTTTCATACATGCCAATGGGCCTGAGACAAGATTGCAGTGTTATTCAATTGTGTTATTCTCAGACAAATTTCACTGGGTTACAAATCAAAATGGTTATGACAATCAGAGTGAAAACTTGTCCTCATCAGTAATAACACGTTAACTTCTATAGTAGCATTTGAACTCAATATTCATCATCTGCTCCACAAATAATTGTGGAAAACAGATGTTACTACAAAAAAGGTTTCTAGCTGAGGATTTTTTTTTCTTTAATACTTTTAATACCTAAATATTGCTTACAACATAAAAACAAAATACTATTTGGAGCAACAGCTTTTGTCTAATATACAATTATTCTTTTAAACTAGTTTCCATATCTTTGTTGTCTTTACCCAACATAACAGCTGCTGTACCATGAAGAATCCATCCTATTCAGAAAGGCTCCAAATTCTGTAAACAGAACATTTTACTTCAACTGTAGAAATAAGTTTTCATTTCTTCACCTAGCAAGGTTTTCTGAACGCATAATCATCCATTTTTACTTATAATGTAACCCAACTTTTGCAGTGAGTCAGTGTATGTATATATATATATATATATATATATATATATATATATATATACTAGCAGACTACCCATAAAAAAATGACAGGATTGCCAGGGATCAAAGTTAATTCCAGACCTTCTGTCTAAAATAAGTGCAAGTCATTTTTCATAGGGAGTGAAAGATAACATCTGCAGTGAAACCAAAGAACAGCTATACTCTGAAAAGACTTTAGACAAAACAAGATAGAAAGACATTTTAATAATAATTATATTATACACATATATACATAGTAAGACAAGTAGCAATAAACGGCTACTCACTTTTAAATATGCCTGTATGCTGGGGTAGCTAGCTAATCCCTATTGCAGACACTTGGTCAGTCACATTTGTGTTTGCTCAACACCCATAGAGCCCATCTGTGGTTTCTACTGCAATTATGCTGAGCAGACCTTAGTTATAGTTCCTAGGGAAAGAGTGTATAATCTGATATGATCCATATTTAGAACAAGGTCTGTACACTGAACCCGTTGGTTACTATGACTTTATTTTGTGCTAATACAATCAATGATAGCTTCCATACAGTTCCATTTGTAAAGCTTGGCATCAACCCATGGTATAAATTTCAGATACTTCCCAATGGTGCCTTATACCAACATTACCAAGAAGTTACCTCTTTGACAAATTGGCCATTGTGAGATTCAAACCTGGGTTTCATGGTTAGAACATTAACATTTTAACCACTCAGCCATATGCCCACCACACAAATAAAATATGTTTGTGTATGCATAAGTAAATAGGTATATCAATCAGATCAGAATAAAAAAAAAAATTCCAACAAAATCTCCTTCCTTTTTCAATGCATAATACTATTAATCCCATACATTAAACTTTATACAGTGAAAATTTCAAATCTTAAAAGCATTATATTTGTGGCTTATTTATGATTAATATAGTTTTTACTTAACAATATCACCTAAAAGTAACAAATTAATGCAGAAATGTAAAAGATTTAAAACTTTATAAATAATAAGGCTCAATTTCAAATGTCATAAATCTAAGTAAAACACTTGATGGAATGAAAAAAAAAATGGTGACTAAAATTAAAACTGGAGGCATTTGTTGTCAATTTTATCCAAGGTTGAGAGAAATACAAAAACTGAAGAATGCAATGATTTATAAGAAAAACTAAATGAAGTTGTCAGTAGATAGACATTTTCATAGTTCAAGTCAATAACCAGTCACTTTCAGAATTCAAATCTAACAAGCCTGACAAAAGTAACGTGTTCAAAAGATCAAGATTAAAAAGAAAAGCTCTAGAAAAGTTTTACTATATTCTGATTATTCACACAAAATCTTTCATCCCAACAGTTTTTAATATTATCAACATCTTTATGAGAACATATGGTAATAAAACAGTTAAATTGATCTCATAAACAAACTAAATTTATATGTTATCAAATAATTCTGACAAGTTATAAATGCCAATAACAATCTAAATTTTCAAACAATAAACAGAAAAAATGTTATATCTTGAAAATTAATAGATTGTTGGCTGATATAATTAATTCATAAAAAACTGTCTTGTTAAAACAATGCCTAAATATTTGTAAGGATTCAGAAGCCAAAATTACTATTTTACACTATTTCAAAGGAAAAGATGCAACCTATTACCTGAAAATATAGATCAACCAATTAGGTCCAAAGTCCTTTCAAAAATATAGATGTGTTTTCTACCAATTCTCATAATTTTGTCAATAGTCACAATCTCTGAAAACTCAGTAAAAAGGAATAGGAAGTAAAATGGTAAATAAATGTGAGCAGAATTTTGGAAGGACTGATTAAATTAAAAATAAAAAATGTAATTAATGAAATTAATTTAAAATATGATATAAAAGTCCAAAACTTATCAAATATTCCATCAGTGCTATAACTGAATTTAATTCCACACAAACTTTGAAGTAAATATTGATGAAGAATAAAAACAGAAAGGTCAGAATATTAATAGACACATTTTAGCATATAATCTTGAAACTCTTCTCAAATCTCAAGGGACTTAAAACAGAGATCATGTGAAAACAAATATCAACCTCATAGTGGCTACAACATTTTTTTTTTATTTAAATATCTACTTTTCTATTCAGCTCATATTCTCACTTTTTATCAGCATCAAATTGTGTCAATGCTCCATAGATGTCATGCTGAATGAAACCTACTTGCTATTAGTCACTATTTTTTTTTCATTTATTTCTTATATTTGTGAAAACTTGTTACATAATAAAAACATAAGGTAAAGTTCCTTAATGCTATTAAACTAAATTATTTTTAACACCTGATATTATTACATCTAAATCATCACAGTAAAATACATATCACATAAGAGCAAACAAACAAAAAACATGTTTAATCTGTGTATGATTTAGAAAATATGTGTTTGTGTGTAAGTTTGGAAAACTCACAGGGAGGGCATCATTAAGAAAAAGAAGTTGTAAAAGTAAAACAGCATTGCAATGAAAGGAGGGGGGGGATGATAGAAGGCAAACATTGCTTAGAACAGCAAGGGATAGGAAGATGTAGAAGCTATGAACACTCACATCCTGAAGGGACATGGCACATAAATGATAATACACCATCTCCTCATGTTGACAGATATTTTGCAAACAAGGTTGTCCATTTGTTACCACTTTAAATGTATGAGCAAAGAACACTACTCTTGCTCAGTAAAGATAGAATTAGGAAAATGGTAATAAGAGCTAAAAATCAATTCCTATGCCTGCTTCAGTTATAGGATTGGCCTTGAAATAAATAGGGAGTTAATGAAAGAAGTGTTTAAACAGCAAGTTTAAACAGAGAAAACGAATAAATGACAAAATTACATACAATACTGCATCTCCCAAGAGAGACAACTGATCAATAAACTTGTGTTAATGGAAATTAGACAAGTATTCTTCCACAACAGGAGGAGGTGGAGAAGAATTGCAGCTCCTCATAAAGGTCAGGATTATCCCAAATAAATTGTCTACATGCATCCATACACTCAAATCCATTTTATTTAGCTCCCAGCCCACTTTTATTTTATAGAGCCCTTCATGAACAGAAAACATTTTCAGTGGAGGCACAGTGGAGTAATGGATAATGGCTCAGATTGAACAATTGGAGTTGGAATTCCATTACATTTTCTTACGTGCTAATACCCTTGGGAAAGGGTATGAATCCTCTTCTTCTCCCCCCACCAGCTATGGGTAAATAGCAGGACAGACCAGGTTCTATAGCCTTAGAAGGCAACTGGTCTACCACAGAAAGAAATGGCAACCTACTGCAGGAGAAAATCTGCCTCATCTGTCATGTATTTTTCGATACATGATCGCCTAAGCACGTATCACACATGGCACATAACTGACTGAAGCATTTTTGGTACTACTGTAAAAAAGTAGACCCATACATATGTACAGGTTAACAGTGTTTTGCAAACATTTTTCTTCACTTTTCACAATGGCATCAACTAGTTTAAAATGAAATAATATTCCTAATTTTTTTTTATACAAAAATTGTAAAGTTTTAAAAAATAATGATTACAAGTATTAATTAGATAATAATTTAACATGCACACAAGATCTGCTTTCTACAGTTGGACCCACTTTCATTTATTGTACAATCCAAGGTTTTGAAAAACCTGATTTGTCATTTTATCAGAATCAAAGATCAAATGATTTTAAGACATTTTATCTTAATCTTATTTGTCAATATCTACTGAACATTATTTATGAAAAGAAAAATAAGTAAAAAAGAAAAATCACTGATTTTAGTGCCATTTTTAGCCATCTGTCAACACAAGGTAATTCCTTTATTAAAAATCTTTCAAAAATAGAATATACTTTATGAAAATTTGAGGAATGTTAGCAGATTTAAAGTTTAAATTAATCTGATTTGAAACAAATATTATATTAAGTTTAAAATCTCACAGGTTAAGTGTTTATTTAAGGTGTTGACAGGTTGACTGACAGAAGTTTAATTTTTTCTACAGTGGACATATCTGTAAAAATTACTCGAGGAATATAATGTGAGCACCTTTTTAAATATAACTACCTAGTCTTAAAAATTTAGAAAAATATTTTCTGTAGTCTGTTTTATTGAATTTTAGATACTTTGGCTTTAAATTTACTATAGTTACCACTATTATTTTCTCATAATGTCATGTATGGACATCTGTATTTTCTCACAATGTCATGTATGGACATCTGTATTTTCTCACAATGTCATGTATGGACATCTGTATTTTCTCACAATGTCATGTATGGACATCTGTATTTTCTCACAATGTCATGTATGGACATCTGTATTTTCTCACAATGTCATGTATGGACATCTGTATTTTCTCACAATGTCATGTATGGACATCTGTATTTTCTCACAATGTCATGTATGGACATCTGTATTTTCTCACAATGTCATGTATGGACATCTGTATTTTCTCACAATGTCATGTATGGACATCTGTATTTTCTCACAATGTCATGTATGGACATCTGTATTTTCTCACAATGTCATGTATGGACATCTGTATTTTCTCACAATGTCATGTATGGACATCTGTATTTTCTCACAATGTCATGTATGGACATCTGTATTTTCTCACAATGTCATGTATGGACATCTGTATTTTCTCACAATGTCATGTATGGACATCTGTATTTTCTCACAATGTCATGTATGGACATCTGTATTTTCTCACAATGTCATGTATGGACATCTGTATTTTCTCATAATGTCATATATGGACATCTGTATTTACAAAATCAGCACATTTATTCACAAAAAAAAAATTCAAGATTCTTTTTAAAATACTGGATGTGGGTGGACACAGAATTGTAATAAGCTTTTCCATTTATGATTAATATAGTTTTTACTTAACAATATCACCTAAAAGTAACAAATTAATGCAGAAATGTAAAAGATTTAAAACTTTATAAATTATTCTAATCTAAATGAAAACAATTCTTGTAAAAATTCATTATTCATTATAAAATTATATCTTATTCATAAAAAAAATTAAAAGTTTTTTTTAATTAAATAATGTCTTAATTTTATTGTCAAAACAGATTTTTGATAACTAGGGGTTCCTGTTTGGCAAAAATAAATTGATGATTTAAAAATTCTGCAAGGAGTTCAGCATATAATTAATATAAAAATTAATCAGTACAAAAATGAGTTTCACAAAATTTCATAAAATTAAGTGGAATGAGGTAGTAACATATGCAAAGAAAAAAATGTTTTCTAGAAAAAAAAAATTTCATTCATTTGTGAATAAGTCCTGAAAGTTTCATTAAAATCCAAAAGTTATATTATATTTGATTTTTTTCAAGAATTTCCAAATCACTGCAAAAAGACACTACACAAAAATTTCCTAAGACTTTAGAACTTATCCAACCCTCATCTTAACCCCACGATACATGAAAAACAAGATTTTTAACTAAAATTTCGAACGTTCTAAAAAAGATTAAAAAAAAAAAAAATACAGTGTAACCCGGATATAAGAGAGTTGCCGGGACCGAAGAAGAAGTATCTTATATCCGGGTTTCTCTTATATCAGGGTTACACTGTAATTTAATAATCAAAAAATCCTTTCGTCTTTCCCCGTAACAAACATTTTGACGATAAAACTCTAAGTTTGAGGCATTTTTTCACCACGGCATGCTCAGTTTTTTTTTTAGCGAATCCGTGGAGGTACTTAACTTACTACATATAACTGAGCAATAAGAATAACTACACGCTTTAGCTTGGCACAAGGCCATAATATACAGACACCCGCATAGTTCTAAAACTCCAACCCTCGACAATTTTGATGGTTCCACTAAGTAAATGTGTTATTGGGGGCTATCATTGTCATTCGATGACTCACAGTAATTGTTGTGTTGCTTCTTCCTCCTCCCCACCCCCTCTCTCTTTCAGCGATTATTCTCAGCTTTCAATTTCAAAGCAATTGCATTACTTCTGTTCAATGTTATTAGGATTAAACAAAAAAAAGCAACTATGTCTTCTGTTTTACAAAAAAAAAAAAAAAAAAAAAAAAAAGCAATGAAAATATTTATTACAAAAATATCCGACAATTAAAGACACCGACAGAAGATGAATTATTTAAATTTAAAACGTGAAGTAGGTGATATTTTTTTTTTAAATTTGATAAAAAAATAAATAAAAAAACTTCATGGACGATTTTTTAAAAATGGTTTTTCGTTCTGTAGCGACGACCTTGAGTGAATTCTAATTAAAAAAACAAACCATGACAATGTTTATTTTGTTTAAAGCAGTGATAAAAGAAGAAAAAAAGATTAAAAAATATAACCGACTCTCACTTGTACGAAAAAAAAAAAAAAAAAAATCTTTTTTTTTTTTAATTATTTAAATTATTTATAGACTCTACTTGTCATTAAAAATATTTTACGGTGACTAATGGTGCAAATTGTGGTTTTAATTCAGTTTAAAGTTTACACACACACACGCAACATGACCGTAAAAATCATTCATCAAAAAAATAAAAGCCATAATTAAAAAAAAGTCAATATAAGAGAAGAACATAGGAACTCAGGTGGGTGACAGTCAGGTTCAGGTATGTTGAGAGATCTCGTCGTCACATTTTAAGAGACCAGAGACAATAGAATGGTACCAGAAATTAATCAAGGTAAAACAACAAGCAACTACTAAATAAGACAAGAACAATTTATTTGGGTCAGGGTAAGAGTCTATAGGACAGTATCCAGCATGGAAAGGTTTGCCTTCGTTACCTGTCATTATGGTAACATAAAAAACGATATAGGTGTAAAAAGGGTAAGTAAAGGGGGGGATTTCCAATAGGAAGATTTTTTTTAACAAGTTTTTTAAAAAGAAGAAAAAAACGACTCTTACTTTTAAATAAAAATGAAATGAAATGAATATTTTATTAAAAAAAAATAATTGAAGTCATCGAATTAAATGAAAGCTCATTAACTTTTTTGATCAGAAGAAGAAAAAAAAAAAAAAAAAAAAAAAAAAAAAAAAAGGCGGTTGTATCCTTCAGAAAAAATCCCAATGTGTACCCGGGGTACAATATTGTACTCATGAAAAAAGAAGACAAAAACAGTTGAAAATCAAATAGAGTGTTGACTGTTGTTTGTTGAATTAATTATTTGGGGGGTCGGTACAGATTCTCGAATTTCATCCAATTATTTAATTTCTCAGTAGCTCAATGAAAAATGCATCGAAATATAAAAAAAAAAAAAATGCTTATGTCTGGCTGGCATATTAAAGGGGGTGGATCAGGCCAATGATCGATTTCCAATTTAACATGAATCCAAATTAAATACATAAACGGAAACTGAAACGATTTTTCTTCAGAATTGTCATTTTTTTTTTTTATTTAAATTTACATAGAAAACACCAGAAACATTCCTAAATGGCATAAGCAAATAAGTAAAAAAAATCATTTCATCAAATTCAAATCGAATGTCTGGCTGGGACAAAAAAAAAAAAAAAAAAAAGATTTAAACAAAGTAAAATAATTTAAAAAAGTGAGGATAACTTTTCTTTTTTTTTTTTAACGTTTCTGCTTCCTACACAAAATTTCTTTCTGGTTACCAGATCTTTAAGATCTGTTTTAATAAATAAATTAAATATAAATTAAATACCTTTAAAATGACATTTAAAGCCTTTTTTTTTTAGTTTTAAATTAAAAGGATTTTAAAAATGTCATTTACTACACCTCTAAACCAAATTATTGCTAGTAATTAATAACTACTAATTCTATTCAATATTCATCAACAAATAATAAATTATATTCAAATAATAAAACTTCTTAGAATGTCATATTAAATTGAAAAATCAAACTGACTTGTATGTTTTTTTTGTTTTGGGGGGGGGATTTTGTCAATCAAACAATCGGACAGAAAACGAAGGAATTAAAGAAAAAATAAGTAAACGTTTTTCATTTTTAATTTTAATTATTATTCGTCACTGCAGCTGTGAACATTAATAAAAAAGATAAACTCAAACAAAAGTGGGAATTAAAAGATTCAATATTCGTGAAGATAAAAATTGAATATTGAATTGAATTGAATTTCATAGTAATTTTTAAAAACGTTTCAAATATATTGAAATAAAAAAAAACTAAAATAAACAATCTATAGAAGGGATTTTTATGAACATAACACGCTTAAAGAACTATCCCAAAATTATTACAATGAAATACAATTATAAAAAAAAAACTAAAAGTCTCTACCAGAAAAAAAAAACCCTTATTTTGTTGGGGATATTTCTTCTTCCCTTGCACTAATGATGTGGAATATGTAAAGTAGTTGATTATTATTATTATTATTATTATTCTCTAACAACCAGATGATCATATGTTGTTTTTTTTTTTTTTCTTTATAATAAAAAAACAGAATAAGCCATTTCTATTGATACGTACAGAAAAGCATAAAACATGCACAATAAATGCATCCTACCTGCAGAACCCGTCAGCCCCCAGTATATAATGTGTAAATGCCGACAGTTGAGGCAGTCCGAAGGTGGGGCCTGTCCGTCTCCGTGTTTCACCTTGTTGGCATACAGGAAGCCAACACTAACCAGCATGCAACACTTGTGACATCACTTCCGTTCCACTCCTCTCTACGGTCCGACGATATGCTATTTCATTTGTAACGCTAAAATTAATGAATGCGGGTGTGTATATCGCCGACATTTTTATAGGGGCATATAGATATATTTTATTTTTCTATAAGGGCATCTGTGACATGTTAGCAAACCACAAAATCCATTAACGATCGATTTTAATTAAATTTAATTATTAGAAATAAAATATTTACAACAGATATTGACTATAAAAAGATAAAAATGAGAATTTTTCATTTCTTATACGAATTTTGAATTATAAATAAAATTAAAAAAATGATATTGGATATTCCCATTAAAAATGAATTACTTTCATTCTTGCTAAAAAATTTAACATTGTCATTTGTTTCAGTATTCATTTTATTTAATTATAAACTGGTTCATTAATTTGTTACGGAGTAACTATTCAATTATTAATGAAGATGTTTTGTATTGCAAAAATTTATATTTATTGTAGAAAATAAATGTCAGATGTTATGTAAATAACCAATGTTGGTAAAATATTCCAGATATATTTATATGTATCAAATAAATCTAATATGTTAATTTCAGGTTATATTTGGGGATTTTCCCTCATAAAAAATATCACTTAATTATCTCAATAAAACCTTGTGTAAAAATAAAATAGAAAGAACCAGTTTATTTATAATTAATTTATGCTGAAAAAGAAGAAGAAGAAGAAGAATGTAGAGGCTTGCATAAAAGTGGAATGACCCACAAGAAAATGTTTGAAGAAACAAGAGAAGAACAAAATATATCAAAGTCAATATAATGAATGTAAATAGAGTGAAAAAAATGTAGAATATTAAGAACATTGGTTAAAGACATGGCAGCAACCAAACTATCATGGTATATAGACATGAAGGTTGGGCTAATACATAAGTAAAGGCCAAATTTACTGTCTTTAGTAGCATTTTTATTATTGACTCCATGTGGTTACAGTTGTTAAAGTGGGTGACTATCGTCTTAAGATTTAATACGGGGGTCGTTGTGTTTTTGGTTAACAGAAATTAATTTGCTGAATTCATCCTTTCTTCTTTTTCTTCTGGAGTTGTACATCTGGTCCAACTCACAGCCAATGAATCTCCAACCCTTGAGTCTCGAACTGCTACCTCGAACCAATGTTCCCACTTCTCGTTGTGCATGAGGTTTTTTCTTCTTTTTATTTGGCCTGGCACATCTGTGTTTTCTGTTTGATTTTTGGCAGGACATGTGGCCATTGGTTGAATTTTTTATGACATTTGCTAACCCACATAAGCTATGTCCAGGTTCTGTCAGTTACCAAGAATAGAAACAATAAAAGGAAAGGAAAGGAAGTATATGTATAAGAGAAGAGAGGGAGAGAGAGTTTTCTTTGCCACTCTCTTAGTGAAAAGTAAAGTGTATATTTCCATATGATGTTACTACTACCTAATCCTACTACACTACTATCTTATCCGTAAACATCACAAAAAGAAATGCATAAATTAACTGAAGTACAGGAAAACTGATGAATGTTGAGCTACATTGGATGGAATGGATGGTTGGTCTTGAGGTAGGTCTTTCACCAAACTGTTCAACTGTGGTGAACAGCCCCGTAGAAGCAAGCAAGCCAGAGTGGCTTGCATCTGGTGCATAGGAAAATAAGGGTCTTACCTTAAAATGCAGCATGTGACATCGGCAAGTTTGCTCTGTGAAAATAGCATTACTCTCCTGTCCAGCAATTCTAGCAGTGTGTGCAGTAACAAGGGTTTTTGTACAGTTTGGCATGCTTCCACTAATAACAAGTCATGTGCTGATTGGTCAAACTGGAGGACTATTTGCCTGGGTAACTGAGAATAAAAACAAAGAATGCTGATTGGTTGGCCGACTGCGGTGTTGGCCTGATAAAAGAGAGCTGAAGCAGTGAAAATGGAAGAAGAAAATTCGGATTTATGTTGTGAAGTTTGCAGAAAGCAAATTAAACCAGTGGTATCTTGATTTGTACAAGTGATGTCGTAGTAATAGAGACTCGTTTAAACTAAATCAACCAAGAGAACACAGAATACAATTGAGGGTAAGTGGAATAATGTTTCTGGGTTTGTACTCTTGCAGCAAAATGGTCTCTTCAAATTTAATGATGGTTCAAGATAAATGCAAAGAATTATTCTAAGTTCTTGTACAAAGATGTTTTTTGATTGTGTAGTGAATGGGATTATCCGGCAAAATTGAAAGACGGAACTAAGGCGTTGGGCTTGCAGGTCTTGGGGGTGGTGATAACGTCACTTCCAGATGGAGGCAAAGTGGAGAAATCCCAGATATCCCCACAAAGATTACTTGCCGATGCATGTTCTCCCTATGCGGAAGACTTGTGGGGCCACTTTCCCATTTGTAGCTGGCTGAGAGTGGCCATTGCATTCATGAAGCAACAAGTAAGTGCCCTAACCACAGTATGGTTGGAAATGTCTTCACTCTTGGTAGTGGACATAATAGTTCAGTCCTCCTATATGGCAATGAATGCTGAATCATCTCCTCAGTGATGAGGAAGAGACTTGAGGCAAAAGAAATGTGGTTTTACAGGAGGATGCTGAGCATGCCATAGACTGAACATGTGAGCAACAACAAGGTTTTGGAGAAAGTGGAAACAAAAAAGAAACTTTTACCTAACATCAGGAAGAGACAATTGAAATTTCCGGGGTGCCTAATCAGGAAGGAGGGCTTGGAAAATCAGATACTGAAAGGGCAAATTAAGAGAAAGAGGAAAACAGTATGTAACATACTTTATGACTTTGCAGAAATGATTGGCAGAACAGGGGTTAGGAGAAATAACACAAAGACAAAATTTATTAAAAGCTACAAAGAACAGGAAATTGTGGAGGGCCATGATCTCCTATGGGACACAGCACATAAAAAAGAAGTTAAAGAGTATATTCATGTGAGACAATACTCCCACAACATTCTACAAAGCAGAACATTGCCCACCTTGCCAAGAAAAAAACTTTCAAAGATAACAAATTACTGGAATACCTACCCCCAGGCTTTTCCGATGTTGAATGATTGATTTGTTCTTACAGCTTATCAACCCATTGCAGGTTATTTAAAGCCAGAAAATATTCTTAGGTTGTAAGAATTTATTTTGGAGATAATGATTTAATGATACAAATCCTTTCAATTAATCTATAGCTGAGGAGGGGGGAGAAAAGATAGATTCACATCTTTCCCAATGGTATTTGCATGTAAGTGAATATAATGAACCCAACAGGAATTGGAACTCAGCTCACCAATTTCCAATTTCAAGCCATTATCCATTACACCACCCACACATCCAAGCTTACAGCAGTTGGCATTTCTAAATAGGTGAAAACCAGTTGTAACATCTGTAAGGAAGGTGTCTGTTGCATTCTAAAGGATGTGTTCATGACTGAAAATGTTGTGAAAAAGCAAATAAATCCAAATAAAACTACTTGGAATAATTAAAATATGTCATCTAAAAAAATGACAGAAGAAAATTTCCTAATTTATCCAACTTAATATCTAGAAGTGAGCTACAGACTCTCAATATTTGCATCTCCTTCACATTCTAACAAGTCTCTTCTCCTTGGTTATATAAGCAATGCACATGTCAGGCTCTGATAACCACTTCAGTAGACCTAGCACAGAGATGAGCACTATCTGGGAAACTGATTAAGAAATAAAAGAATCTCAAAAATTCCACCACTTGAGTACAGGTATTAGATTTAAGATTCCACCAGATAGCTTCATGGATTAAAACATTAGTTAAAGCTTATCTGGTTCCCTGACAGTTATGAGTTCAATCCTTGGGTTGAGTAATGTTGAAAAGTCAAATTCTGATTCAGCAAGAGAAATGAACAAAGGACACAAATGGGAGAATGGGAGAGAGGTAGATTATCTCCTAAACATAGAAAGTGGAATGAAAACAACATACATCTGTCATTATCAGTCCCATGACAGGATGTGGTCATAATTCCTTCCACAGTAGTAGAGTAGAAAGCCAGAGAGGTATTTATTCATGCGTAGTATATATTTCACAAGTAGACATGGTCAAGCCAATCTCTTTCCAGAACAAACTACAGCCAATGTCTTCCAACTTAAAGACTCAACTTGGTCAAACACACTTTCCTGGCCATTGACATCAGGCTAGGAAGGCCTCTGCTCAACGACGACAGGTCATCACTACATTGGCTGCATAACATAGCTATCCAGCCCTGTTTACCACATTGTGCTAGATGGCTACTGGCTTTACAAGAAGGTCTATCTGCTCTTTAACATGTCTTGCTTTTAATCCTGCTGAGAAATCACAGAGCTGAATTTGTTACATTCACTTTACAAATACCCAATATGAATCCATCTCTTCTCCATCCATCTATGGGTTGAATAGCAGAACAGACTGGGTTCTATAGCCTTGATTGGGAACCAGTCTCAGAAAAAGAAATGTTAACCTACTGCAGGAAAATCTTCTAAGTCAGTCATGAATCAAGAAGCATGATTGCCCAAGCATATAACACATATGGCATTTAACTGACAGAGTGTGTAGCCATCCTTCACATCAGAAAAATCTGGGAGTTGGTTTAGTTGCTGATGACATGACCATGCGGCAAGCAGTACTGGGTTACAGGATACTAGTCACACTTTTAGAGTATCTGTTGATTGAATGAAGTGTTTGATTCAAAATTTTGAGACTGTTACCAGGTATGATGGTCACCTGAAGAAAGTAGGAAACTTCCAATGGCCAAAATATCGTGAGGGTATCAATTAAGACATTCACACCTGTTCAAATGGAAGAGCATCTAATAATGATTAAAAAAAATATTCCAATATAATTTACAATATCAATTTCTATATAAAAGCTCAGATTTAAAAAAAAAAAAAAAAAAAAAAGCATTAAAAAATCTAAAGAAAAATAAAATGTAAAACTAATAATAAGAATCAATGTTTCTGGTTTGATGGTTTTTCTTTCACAGAGTTACAAAAAAAGAGTAAAGTTGAGTGAGACTGGAAGAATGGTAAATATCTAAGACAATTTGGAGATATTTTTACTTTAACATATTTCATTACTGATCAGGGATGATCAGAAAAAGAATTTTTTGGTTCTTGTGAAATAAAATTATTTTAGCAATGTTTAATCTTCATGTCCACAAAAAAAAAAAAACAGTTTGTCAAAAGGTCAGTTATTCCCTTGACATTGTTATTATTATTGTATACACTTTTGACTCCCTTGGCAATGTTTATTGTTTTAAAAAATGATGATTAGAATTTGAATAAAACCCAAGCATAAAAAAGTGTATTTATACATTTTCTTTATTCTTAAGAACTGACAAAGATATTAAACACAAGGTAATAGATTTGCTGACTTACAAGAATAATTCTATATGATAACATAACCATTCACCCCTGTCTTGATAGTTTGATCAACTTGATAAGATCAAATTGGCAGCTGATGTCAAAAATGACACT
Organism: Acanthosepion lycidas; assembly: GCA_963932145.1. Taxonomy (NCBI): domain Eukaryota; kingdom Metazoa; phylum Mollusca; class Cephalopoda; order Sepiida; family Sepiidae; genus Acanthosepion; species Acanthosepion lycidas. The sequence goes on along the minus strand of OZ010593.1, from coordinate 103,768,812 downwards.
CAGTCTGTTATTAACTGTGGCAAAAGATGGTTTGTCAATTTTAATGCCTCCAAAACTAAACTCCTCTCCATTAATCATTTGAGAAACCCCTCTATGCCTTCTATCAGCATGGCTGATGCTAACCATCCAAAAATGTGACTCACTTCACATCCTCAGGCTAATGTTCTCAGCTGACATGAAGTGGAAAGACTATATTGAAACCATTGCTAGGTCAGCTGCTAAGAAAGCTTCACTGTGTCAAGGGAGACAACTTTTCTCTCCAGAATCTATCTTGCATACCTATAAGTCTACTATTTCTCTATGCTTAAAATATTGCTGCCACATATGCCGCTGCTATTTACCTGAAGATCCTTGATAAAATGCAAAGAAGAATCAGCAACATTATTAGTCCTGATCTGGCACCTTTTCTATAAATACTTTCATGCTTATTGTTCAGATGAACTGTTCAATAGGGTTTTATGTATTTAAGCACAGTACTAGACTGGTGATAAGGTCTTACCACTATTTAAATTATTCGGACTATTGTCCTCATCTTTGTCACCATGTTTATCACAACGTTTCGGCCTTCTTCAGGTGGTTTCACTCACTGGAGTAGACTGTTCTAGTTCCACATGCCATGTCTAACAGATGTCAGTTATCTCTTGTTAATTCCCCTCTGAAAGTTCTCCACCTGCCTTAACCAGGTACTGAACTCACACTCTTTGGGTCCTGTCACTGGATCTAACGCCTTTATCCACTGTGCCATGGGTCCTTGAGGACATCTGTGCATGAATTTCTGTGTATTATAAACCTAATGTATTCAGTGCTCATTTTTTACTAGTGCTCATATTGCAATTTTTTGCTGTTATCATTGCATGTTTTTTTTACCAGAGCTCATATTACAATTTTTGTTGTTATTATCACTTTTCTCTGGCACTCCTTATTACTGGTTGCCATATTGTATTCATTTCCATGCTTGGTCAGCTTGGGAGATTTTTGTGGCCTAGCACATATGCTAGGCCACAAAAATTAGTTAGTTAAATCCAGTGACAGGACCCAAACAGTGTGAGTTCAATACCTGGTTAAGGCAGTGGAGAACTATCAGAGGGGAATTAACAAGAGATAACTGACATCCATTAGACATGGCATGTGGAACTAGAACAGTCTACTTCAGTGAGTGAAATAAAGGGTTCAGTTTGACATTCCAACCACCTGAAGAAGGCCGGAGTGTACAACAACTGAAACGTTGTGATAAACATGGCGACAAAGATGAGGACAATAGTCTGAATAATGTAAATAGTGTACATAATACCTCATCTCAGAAATATAGACAGATACCAATTTACCATTGAGTTGGCTAGATGTAGCCATAGTTTCTTTTCTCACACTTCTTGCTTGTGGAACTCCTTTCCAGCTCCACACTTTCTAGCCAACATTAAGCTTCAAAAATTTAAATGCAATATCAGTCAGTACCTATTGTCCTCCCGATTACTCTTTTATTCCCACTCCTTAGCAATGTTTCAGTTTTCTAATTTTTCCACACCCAGTAACCCCTTGTGTCTTAGTGGCTTTACTGCCTTGCTTGGGGTGAACAGAATTAAAAAAGAAAAATTTACAAAATTATAATAATATTTATTATTTACCATTTTATAAAGAAATAAATATAAAAACAAATTTTTTATTCATAAATTTATAAAAATCTTTGTGCAAGAAAATTTACATAAACACATAATGACAAATAAGTGTAATTATAAATTTTGAAAAATACGTTTTTTCTTGGCATTTCTTTCATTTTCACTCACCACATAAATTCACTAAAATACTTTTCTTAGTTATTTATAAAATAAATACTGCATTGTAGTTAGTTTACATATTTTGAATATTTTGTAACTTTTCTGTAAATCTTTTAATAAAAAGATTTCTTTTCAAATTATTTCTTTACAAAATAGTTAATAATAAATCTTTATAAAAAGTAAGTAATAAATATCAAATCATATTTAGTTCACATATTTTTATAATCATGTAAATAAATGTTACCAAGGGAATTCAAAGTGTATACAATAATAGCAGTGTCAAGGGAATAACCATCCTTTTTGACAAACTGTTTTTTTTCTTTGCAGGCACAAAGAATAAACATTACCATTATATTCTTAATAATGGAAGAATATCTGCATAACAAATTAAAAAAAAATTTTAAATTGTCTTCTATATTTACCAAAAAAGTAGTTATATATGCTAGATCGATGTAGGTAAGTATAAGCAACCTGTAAATTGTTAATGTTTTGAAAAGTCTTATGCATGAGTGGCTGTTCACATGGATAAATAAACAGATACTAAGGTAGGTATAAACAAGTATTAACATATACACAAGCCTGAGGAGAGTCCAACAAGTCCTCAGGGATAGAGTGATTAGTATAAACTATCTATATGAGACACTGATTTCATTCCTTGCTGGATAGAGACACTAAATATTAAATGATTTACTTACATTTGTGTAGAAAAAACTTTTAAAACATTTATGATGGGTGCTGAAAATATTTAACTTGATCAGTAACTTTTCAGCACCCCCTCATTTATGTATATAACATTTATTAATTAATGTATTTGAATTATTAATATACACCTTTAATCTATAGTCATTTTAATTCTTGCACATGACATACTTTGCAGAGAAACAGAACTTTTGAGTATGCATTTGTAGTGAGGCCTAATAAAATATATAAACAAAATTATAAAGAATTAAAATTAAAATAAGGCATTTGCACTTTCCTTTAAAACCCTTATCTCTTTCTTTCTTTCTTTCTTTCTTTCTCTTTTCTCTGTCTCTCACTCTGAACTTCTTTTTTCTATACTCCTTTCAATCTATGAGAGGGCAACCCTCAAATAAAAAGAGGAAGAAAAATAAAAATTTGTACCTGAACAAAAACACTGGAAGTTTGCAGGAGCAGAACTTAATTATTTGTGACAGAAAAATACAAAAAAAACGGAGACTCTATGCATAATGTCCATTACAAAAAAAAAAATGAAAAAGAAATGGAATACTGTAAAAAAAAAAGTTGGCCAATAAAAAAATTTGACACAAAGAGACTTTTAATATCTATATTTCTGAAATGAAGTATTAAGTTGGTGCAAAAATAATGTCGTTTTCTCACATAGTAACATATGTGAGAAAACGACATTATTTTTGCACCAACTTAATACACTATTTACATTATTCAGACTATTGTTCTCATCTTTGTCACCATATTTATTACAATGTTTCAGCCTTGTAAACACCAGCCTTCTTCAGGTGGTTGGAATTTTTTATTTTTATGTGAAGGGGTTATCAGAGAAAGTACAAAGGATCTGCGATCCATATAACATCAGGACAACCTTCAAAAGCTGGACAACACTTTGCAGATATCTCTCCTGAGTAAGACCCCCCATAGAGGAAAACATGACTAAAGACTGTGTGTACGCAATCCCGTGCAGCTGTGGAAAGAAATATAAAGGGGAGACAGGCCACCCACTTAAGTTAAGGCTTCAAGAACATCAGAAAGCTGTAATATGAGGGGAAGAGGAAAAATCAGGCCTGGCTGACCATATATGGAGAGAAAAGGAAGATCACCACCCTCTGTGGGATCAGGTTGAGATCATAGACAAAGAACATCACTGGAAAATATGTAAACTTAAGGAATCAGCACATATGCTAGGCCACAAAAATCTCCTGAGCCGACCAAGCATAGAAATGAATACAATATGGGAACCAGTAATATGGAGTGCCAGAGAAAAGCGATAAGAACAACAAAAATTGCAATATGAGCTCTGGTAAAAATGTGAAATGATAATAGCAAAAATGGCAATATGAGCATGAAAGGGTATAAAACCTGACACGTCAGGACTACCAGGTCGATGGGATGTGGAGAAGCCAGAAGAGAGGGTTTCAGAATGACACCTGTAGAGACAGAACAAAAGAATGTATGACATGTAAAGAAGCAGTCAAGAGGTCATCTGCTACTGTCATTTCCACCCTTTTTCAGAACCAAGAAAAAAATACAATAGAGTGACATCTGACCTCATTACTCACATTACTACTACCCATACCATGGCCTGACTTCCAATTACCAAAACAGACATTTCTTCAGGCTGTTATCAATATTCGCTTGGTTAATGAATATTTTGCTATGCCAAATACCAAAAGACACACTCATCACTCTAAAGAAAATAACTAAATATATTATTTATTTTAAACCATTGAGTTAGTTCATTTTATTCCCAAAGATATTGATAAAATAATTATTCTACTACCTATCCACACAGGTAATGTTCTGATATGAACGTATATAGCACATGTTCTTATAAAGAAGCCAAATTACACAGGTGCACACCAATATATAATATAAATAATGACTTATATTTTTCATGTAAATTCAAGCATATGTAATAAGAGAGATTCATTATCTAGGCAGTAGGACATCCATATACGTGTGTGTATATATATATATATATATATATATATATATATATATATATATATATAATTAAAATTAGAAAACAGACAACCTTAAGGGTCCATTGATTATATTTTATTTCCCCAGGACGGCAGTTTTTTCCTGGTTCTTCAGATCACATTTCCATATGGATTACCTAATTATATATTAAAATATAGGAGTATTTACCAGTTACATAACCCAGTTTTCGACCGAAAGGTTTCTTCAGGTGGTATTGACAAATTATGTTTTTGTTCATGCTCAATTTCATCATTTATAAACCTGACATCATAACAGGAAAATCCACAGAAGGGGGGGGGGAGGTTTGTAGCAAGAGTAATGCAAACCAGAAAGGGGGGGGGGAATTATGTATTGTTAGATTCACTCTCATCCAGGTTTGTATAAGCCCAAAATATATTCACTGATATGTCTGCATTTAGACATTACCTCTGACCTTTCGTTTAATTATTTTTCTCAGTCTGAGTATGTTACCATTGCCAGGTTTTCCTCTTGGCATAATTTGCAAACACATGTCAAGAGAAAAAGTTGGCCATAGTGACATACCTGGACTGAGAAAAATGATTAAACGAAAGGTCAAAGGTAATATCTAAATGCAGATGTGTCAATAAATATATTTTGGGCCTATACAAACCCAGACAAGATTGAATCCAACAATAAATATATTTTTTCCCATTTGGTTCAAATTACCTTTTTGCCATATGACTCCCTTTCTTCCTGTTATGATGTTAGGTTTATAAACCATGAAATGGGGTGTTAAAAAAAACATACTTTGCCGATACTACCTGAAGAAACCTTTCAGTTGAAACCCAGGTTGTGTAATCAGTAAATACTCCAATTTTTTAAAATCATCTGCTCCACACATTCAGTTTTTTCAAGTTTGTGTACTGAGCACTTTTTTAAAATATCCATTCACTGATCTGACGTTGTTTTGATTGGTTGGTTGGGTGGTTGGGTTTTATGGCATATCAACCACTGTGGGTTATTTAATGCCAAATCCAGTTTATATATGCTAAATATACGAATTTAAAATGCCTATTTTGTATGGAACATTTTTAGCAACCTAGAGCTCATTTTCTTGTACACTGCAAATTAATTCTAGGTATCTTTGTTTAAGTCAAGAATTTCCATTTGATAAGGACAATTTATTTGCAAAATGGTAAAAGGTAGGATATGTTTACACATCAGTCTACATCTTTGATAAGAGACCAATTCTTTTTACAAAATCCAATATAATTTTTGGTTCAGTTTTTGCAAATAATTTCTTCATGTTCTTGATTGATGATTAATTGTTTTGTTTAACAGCATCAAATTTAGTGGTTACTTGAAGCTGAAAATGATTTTGAGTGACTTTAAAAGTCAAAAATGTATAGCTGGCAACATTATGGTTTCAAAAACATTATCTGAGGTCTTGCTGTTGGATGCAGTTTATCGCCATACCCAGGACGCCCTATACATATATTAAATATACAGTACTATTAAACATAGCTGGCAACATTATTTTTTCAAAAACGCATAGCTTGCAACATTGTTTCAAAAACACGAACTTGGCAAAATTATTTTTCCAAAAACATCTGAAGCCTTGTTGTTGGATGTAGTTTATCGTCATACCCAGGACACGGATGTAGTTTATCGTCATACCCAGGACGCGACGTTGTTTTGACTGACAACTTTATTATATATATATATATGTGTGTGTGTGTGTGTGTGAAAATATATAGAAAATAGGATCTATATAGCAGGAGCACTGGACTATATGTGATAACATGGATGAATGTTAGACTTATAAATTTGTAAGATAGATTCTGAAGATAAAAATTGTCTAGCATGACACAGTGAGCCAAAATTCTTAGCAATAGATCTTAGCAATGGATCCAATATAGTCTTTCCATTTCATCTCAGTTGAGAATGTTAGCCCAAGAAAGTGCAATGAGTCACTTTCCTGGATGTCAGCATCAGCCAGTCTGATGGAAGGCAGAGAGGGGTCTCTCAGATGATTAATGGAGAGAAATTTAATTTTGGAATCATTAAAATTAACAAGCCATCCCTTGCCCCATTTAACAACAGACAGCAGATCATTTTTCAGATCCACTTTCAATTTGATCTTATCAAACTGACCAGAATTACTATTGAGACAGGAGTAAATGTTGTCATCAACATAGGTATCAAGTTAAGAGCTGATGCCATTAGGAAGTTGGTCAATGAATATTAAGAACAAAGTAGGACCAAGGCTAGAGCCTCACATTAGTACAAATGGTTCTAGAAGAGTGGTCATTCAGAATAACTTTCATTTCATGATTTAATAAAAAACACTGAATCAGTTCAAAAATTTGTCCAGAAATACTATGACAATAAATGCAGTATTGCAATCAAGATTAATGGTCAAAATTCAGATTTATTAATGTTTATTGACTTACAAAGAAGACTTAAATGAAAATTTTAAAATGAAAATATTGATATTTATACCATATTGTTATGATAGTGGAGCAGTTCATTTATTTACAGAAAAAAAAACTATATACATCCAAATACGAGCATATAAGTATAATTTAAATACAAATATACATATCTAAAATGCAGTTTCAAATATAATACAACTGTGCAAACAAATATCATTCATATATATATATATACAAAATATATACAAAATATATACATCCACATTTCAATCAGTACCTAACGATTGGGACCAAATATGGATCAGAATTCAACAGAAAGATACAATAAAGAACAAATTGGTAACATTTATAAATCTGGAGCCAGTATGTACTGCCCCACCACCCCCGGAACTCCTCGACCAGGCATGATTTGGGGACCCCAAGCAGTGCTTTATGACCCTCATTATCTTATCAACATTTCCTTTTTTTCTACCTCCATTTATACACATTTCAAATTCAACGAAGCACAACTGATTATTAAAGGATGAAACATTGTCGTAAATTTTGATTTTCTTTTTTTTCAGTCCAAATCGGTGAATGTGTTTTGCTCATGTTAACTTTAAAAAAAAAATTATAATATATCTCTAATTTGTATTTAGATACATTGTATTTATTTTCAATTTTTCTAGTTGAATTGTTCACCCATACTGCATATAATCCACTATTGTATATAATTAGGTTACAATAAAATTTTTACTTTATATGAATATGCTACCTTATGAAAATTGAGATGTAGTACAGTGGAGGACCCATATAGATTTGGGCTAGAGAGCACAAGACCTTGCTCCAACTTAATATAAATCTAACATGTTTTGTTAAAGCTTCATAAGAGAAAAAGAAAGAAATTCTGGTATTTATGGTTTTCTGTTGTTATAGAAAATATAGAAACCCCCGAATTTCTTTCTTTCTCTCTCTCTTTCTGTGATGAAGATATAGTAAAAGGGAAACATGTTAGATTTATAAACATTCCCTATTTGTTCTTTATCATATGTATGTATATGTGTAGGTATATATATATATATATATATATATATGGGCAGCAATTGTTCTTTGAAACATATTTTATGAAGAAGGATAAACATTTTATGTCTGTTGAATATTTCTATATTTTCTTTTAAAGAAAACATGCTTTGCATAGGCCAATATATTTAATACACACTGTTTAAAGCAAAAATAAAAATGGGGCGTCTATTTCAAATACGAGTATCCACTATAATAATGTCTGAAGTAATAAAAATGCCAGATTAAAAATAAATGCATTAATTCTTTAGAAATTGCTTTGTATACAAAACTGAATAGACATGGGGTTTCAAGAAAGGAAATGTACTTTCTTTAAAAGGGTAAATAGAGCTTTGCTCTACTATGACACTCCTTGCATCCAAATATGTCCTGTTAGTTTCATTAAAATCCTATAATTATCTGATTTTTTGCAAGAATTTCCAAGTCAATGTGGTTTTCACCATGAGAAAAACATTGAAACGACCCATACTAATTTCTGTTAGCACCTTGACACCAGACAGACAAGATTTTTAGCCAAATCGTCAAAGATTCTAAAAAGGATGAAAAAAAATAATTTCTCCTTCAAAAAATCCTTTGATGCTTCCTCTTAAGGAACACAAAAGAGTTTGATGATGAAATTTTGTTTTTATTAAGTTTGGGACATTTTTTCATCATGGTATGCTCATTTTTTTAGTGACTCATTGGATGTACTTCAGTGACAAAGGGTGACTTGGGAACCAGGGCATTCAGTTCATTATGCAGGCTAATTGCCAAGGTGGAGAGGGAAATGGAAAATCTCACTCTGTGCTACTGGAAAATTATTTTCCTCCCCACCACCAAGCATCTATGAATGTGATGTGAATTAATTTTAATGTGAGAAAATAGACTTCTACCAACAGAGTCCACTTATTTTGGTTTAATCTTCTTCACAATTCATCAAATTAACAGTTTCTATTTTAAGGAAACGTAGACATTTTTATTTTAATTTTTAAAAAATGTTTAATTAAATTTCCTATCACTTGACGACAGGTGCCAGAAAATAGCGTTAATTGATGACTGCAAAAGTGAAAAGTCATAATTTTGACATAAACTAAATTAATATTGTTATAATTTAAATTCTTTTAAATATCCGAATGTTCTTTTAAGATAAACTTCAACCTTTCTTCTTTAAAATAACACCAACATTAATACATTAAATTTAAATTTAAATACTTTTAATTTAATTTTAAAATTAAGTATTGCAGTGATTTTTTTCAAAATATCCTTTAACAAAATTTTAATTATGTTTAATGAAAAAATATACAAGAAAATATTAAGAAATTTTTTTACATAACTTAAAAAAATGATTTTGAACAACTAAAATTAAATCTTAAGGCATTGAAACAGATGAAAACTTAACTTTTAATAATAAAAAAAATAGACTTTTCCAACTGCTCCTTTTCACTCCACATATGAATTGGTCAAAAACTTTCTGGGTAATGGACACATGACTGAATCCAGGTCTTAAGAAGAATATTCTCCATGTGTCAAAATTTTTTAAAAGTCAGTAAAAAAAAAAAAAGAACTTTTGATGTGACACTAAAGTCATCAGACGTTCTCTATATACTCTCTTCAGAAGTGAATAAAACAAATTTTTTGATTAAATCTGTCCAACTATAAGTTCTTTGATTTCAGCTGCAGTTGAAATGGATAAAAATTTTAACTTTCTAATTACAAAAAAATAAAATTTGCTGGCTGATCTATTTCACTGCAAGTGTGAATTGGTCAAGAAGAAAATTCTGGGTAAGGATCACATGAATGAATCCATTTAGCTATTAAGAAGGAATCGAAAATACTCTCCAGGAGTTGAATCTTTTTTAAAAAACAGTAAAAATGTAACTTTTGATGGGATTAGGGTTTCCAGACCTTTCAAATATATTCTTCACAAGGGCCAGCGTAAGAATATAGTGGGCCCCCACCAAATCTATAAGCCCCCCTCTGAATCTATGATATGATGACCCCCCCCCCACTCTACTACATCTCAATTTTCATAAGGTAGTATCCATATAAAATGCAAGTTTTATTGTAACCTAATTATATACAATAGTGGTTATATGCAATATAGGTGAACAATTCAAGTAGAAAAATTGAAAATAAATCCAATGTATCTAAACACAAATTAGAGACATGTCACAATAGATCATTCCATCTTAAATAAATTAACAATGTTTTGCGGCAAATTTTTCTTGTTAAAATATTGAACAATTTTAACACATTTAACATTATGGATAAAAAAATAGTGAATTTTATATAGTGTTTTTTCAAAACTTAGCAAAACAAATTCATAGATTTTTGAAAAGAAAACCCAGAGAACAACGTCAAAATCTGTAAAAAATTTTCATCCTTTTAATTTGTAACATATATAAATGTAGGTAGAAAAAAAGCAAATGTTGATAAGATAGCAAATATCATAAAACACTGCCTGGGGCTCCCAATCAGGCTTGACCCCCCACATTCAGACTGGGATTTCAGGTGTAGTACACAGCAGCCCTGATTTTCAGTACCGAGAATAAAAATAAAATAAACTAGAATCAACAATTAAAGAAACTTGCAAATTTACTAAATATACAGATATTATTTAAATCTGTCTGACTCTACAAGGAAAGCTTTAAGTCCTTTGACTAGGCAAGTCTTTGATCTAAGTTGCACAGGGCTGTGGAATCTTCCACAACAAGCCAGTTAACCCCTATTAGGAAATGCACTATTCCTGTTGAAATTTTCACCATCACCATGTTACAAATATATAACAAGCATTCATTGGTTAATCACCTTCAATCTAGCTTACTGATTGGTCAGTTCCGACCAATCAAACCACCTGCACACAACAAATCTATTTTCCCGCGTTCTCCATTTGAGCCTGTCACATGGTACAACAAAATTATAAAAACAGAACACATGCAAACTCTCTCTCGCGTCTCATTCCTTGCTACCAAGTACCAAAATGTAATCTTCAAGAACTCCCGTCTTAGCCTTTGCAGTCAGACGTTAAAGATCATTACCAACATTCATGCAAGTACAAACTCTGAAATCTCTTCTGAACTTTTACCAATTTGTACAATATACAATTCCAAACATGCAAAGAAACTTTATTCTTCTAAACTAGAGTCTAATAATTACTTTCACTTTATGAACTTAGGTACAAATATTACGTAATCTAAGAGACACAACTCTGTCTAACCTTTTCACTCAGTATTCATGCATGTATATCAAACACTAATAAATTCAATTGTTACATTTTGAAACAAGATGTTTATGAATCTTTATTCTCTGTCTTGTATTAATTGTTGTGGATCGAAGATTATTGAACACACAATTTTAAGCTTTCTGATAATTCAAACCTTCTATTCCTTTCCAACACACATCACACATCTGCAACAGGGCAATAAAAACTCCAGAACTTCAAGAGAAGTTATGTTGAGAGCAATAATATATGGCTGGAAGGCAAGCAACAAAAATTCCGCTTTTCTCTGTCTTTCTCTCTTTGACTTCTCACTCTTGTTTTGTTTTTTTCATGTTCCTGCTTAAAGGCAAGAGAACAAGGAAAGCCATTAATTCACTGCTTTTTCTTCTTTTATCTCTAAGCAAACAAGAGTTTTCTCTACTTCTACACTTTTTAAATAATATTGCTTATTCTATATTACTCAAAAAATATTTATCCTTGAAAAAAAGTAAGGTATGCATTGCATACATAAACCCTTCACCCCTGATATTTATAATGAACTCTTCCAACAACAGTTTAGTTTCACACTTGATTGCTATATACTGTCCACACAGATGATTTTGATTATTAGTAGTAAAGTCTTGTATCAAACCAGTCATGCTTTTCAGAAGACCTGATAATAGAAAAATAATCCAGTATCCAACAAAATCTTCAAACAGCACTCCTCACAATCTATGATCACAGAGTTTAACGTCTTCTGAATAATGTCAAACCATTTTTCTAAGATGAAGGAACATGAACGATAAAGAATCAAGAAAAATTTGAACTTGACTCACTGTTTCTTCTTTTGATATCAATAACTGTTTTATGTTTTACTAACGCACACATGAGAGGCTATAAAAATTTTATTTTTACTATTTTAAAAATGTTAACATTTAATAAATTTTTAATCATCTAGGTTGATCTTTTTTTTAATATCAGGTCATCCCATAAGTTCTGTCCGAATTTTGAATAAAGAAAACAATTGACCTAATGTTACATTTAATTACAGATTCAATCAACAATGTATTTTCCCTGATTATCTATGACTTCCTTCCATCTATTAACAAGCTTACTAATTCCATTACTATAAAATTCTTTTGGCTTTGATTTGAAGAACTCACAAATGTCAGTTTTAACCTCTTCCTGTGTTACAAAAGCTGTTTCTTCCAAATGATTCTGTAAACTACGAAACAAATGGTAGTCTGAAGGAGCAAGATCGGGAGAATAAGGTGGATGAGGAATTTTCTCCCAACCAAGTTCTTCGATCTTTTGTGACGTGATTCTTGCTGTGTGGGGTTGCACATTGTCCTGATGAAACATCACCTCTTTTCGATTCACTAGAGCAGGTCTTTTTTTTCCTCAAAGCTTGGTTCAAACGCTCTAATTGCTGACAATATATTTGAGCATTAATTGTTGCACTAGGTGGTAAGAATTCAAAGTAGATTATTCCTTGGCAATCCCACCAGATTGAAAGAAGAACCTTTTGCACATGAAGTTCCTTTCTCGGCTGTGGCTGGGGTCCTTCCCCTTTACCAAGCCACTGTCTATGACGCTTAACATTTTGATAAAAGATCCATTTTTCATCACCAGTCACAAGTCTATCCCAAAAAGGTGAAACAAGTTGGCAAGAATGGAGAGAAGAGCAGATGTCAACTCGGGATTTGAGGTTGTTTTCAGACAATTCATGAGACACCCATTTTCCAAGTTTAGGAACTTTTCCATGTTGATGAAGATGACGATGAATAGTTGTATGGTTTGAACTGAGAACTACTGCCAATTCCTCAACTGATAAAGCAGGATTTTCTTCAAGGGCTACTTCAAGAAGCTTTTAATCAAACTCAACTGGACGTCTGGTTCGATCTTCATCTTCATGGGTGAAATATTCACCTCTGAATTTTGCAAACCATCTTCTGCAAGTTCTTTCATTCACACATTCCTCTCCATAAACTGAGTGAATGTTTCTAGCTGCTTCGGCTGCTGAGTTTCCTTACTTGAACTCATTAAGCATTATGTGCCTCAAATGATTCTTGGGTACTTCCATGTTAGCAGGGTTTTAATCAAACAAAATTTAATTTTATTGTTCTCTGAAAAAAAATTTAATCAGTTTAAATGCATCTAAACATAAAAATAATGTTCAGCTCCATTAGACATTATAAAATACTCTTTAAATTTTGTTCATTTTAAAAAAAGGTAAAATTCGGACAGAACTTATGGGATGACCTGATACATATTCTTTTGAGAGAAGTGTGTATTTTTATGAAGGCCAGACAGTTTTGTGTAAAAAAAAATCGTTACATTTGTAGATCTTCTTCAGCTCAGCAGTTAAAACCTGCCAAAATTTGTGAAGGATCCATTTCTGGCTTATTGAAAATAATTTTTTCATATTTACTGAGCAATGAAAAATGTGGTCACTAACTCAGACTTTTTTGAAAAATCATCCATTGCTGTCTCAGTCAACTCTTTTGTGAGATTGTAGCGGTTGGGTACCATTATTGTTTATTCCCGATGGAATCACCAATATATGTGATGGCTGTATTACCATTGTTGTTGTGAACGTTGAATGACAAACGTCGCGGTCATCAATATATGTTGATATAGAGTTACTAATATTTAACTTTGGCTAGGAAAGATGAGATTAAGGACAATGCGTGAACGCAATGCAATTTATACTTGACGTAAATAGCACATAGAATAAAATAAAACTGAATGGAATGATTTCAAAACATAACAATTAAACTTATTAATGTTTGATGCATGCAAACTGAAAAGGTAGGACAGAGTCGTTTCCCTTTGATTAAGTATTAGTTGTACCGGAGTTCATATTAAGAAAGTTTGGAATTGTGAGTTGTAAAATTGGGAAACGTTCAGGAGTGATTTCAGAGTTCGTGAATGTTGGTAATTGTCTTTAACGTCTGGCCAGCAATGACTAAGACAGGAGTTCCTGAAGGTTACATCTTGGCACTTGGTAGCAAGGAATGAGACGTGCGAGAGAGATGAATGAAAAGAAAAACTCGAGGAAGTTTACACGTGTTAGGTTTTTATAATGGTGGTCGTGTACCACGTGGGAGGCTCAAACGTAGAATGCAGGAAAAACAGATTGGTCACATGCAGGCGATTTGATTGGTCGGAACTGACCAATCAGCAAGCAAGATTGGAGGTTATTGACCAATGAATACTTGTTATAGTTGTATGAAAGTAGGATGTTACTTTGGTAAGATAGGAAGAGTGCATTTCCTAAAAAGAGGATAGGCTGGTTTGTTGTGGAAGATCCCACAAGATTATGAAAAAGTTATGATATGTTAAGAATGGAGAATTTATTTTGATTCCAAAGGTACAAGTTATTATAAGATCATAAAATTTGAAACCTTTTCTTCCAGAATAATGATGATAATCATTGCTATTCTGAACTCAGACTGACCAGAACTTGAAGACTGAATTTTATTTCAGACACAAAATGGAGTGGTGGTTGCAAAAGTATGGATGATTTATTTTTAAGTCACTCCTCAACAGTCTTTGGAATGGGAGGAGTTGTGGTTTATCCCTTGTTTCCTGTTTAGGATTGGGTTTCCAGTTCCTTCTAAAGTTTTCTCATTCACTTCTAGTAGTCCCTTGCGTCTTAGTGGCATTATCCCTTTGCTTAGGGGTGAATTGATTAAAATAAAAAATTATCTACTTACTACAAAATTATTATTATTATTACTTACTTGATAAAAAGCCGAACATTATATTTTATTTTTTCTGTACAAATAAAAGACAAAATTAGTTAAAATTGTGAGAAACAACATTGTTTTCTGGGACTTTTTTAAGACTCCAAAGTATAAATTATACAGGCGTATAAATTATATTTCATAATTTCAAGTTAAGTGGAAAAGACGCCGCGAAATCCATTTCACAGTTTCAATGATGTCTGCTCCCAACAAGAATTTATCGTTTATCGCACTTGAAAAGTTAAATTACTCTAATCCGCAATACTTTCAGAGTTATCTCCCTTATAAATTTTCTTTTTTTTTTCTTTCTACAAATACGATTTTGTATTTTTTCAGTAGTATTTTATTCGAGGAAAGTTTAAAAAATGAGCAAATAAATAAATATGAAAATATGTATTATTAATAATTTGATAAGTTATAATTTTAAAGTGAAAGTAATTTGTTTAGTAATTATTAAAATTATCTTTATTACAGATAGTTTACCTAGAAAGAGGGAACCGAAATCATTTACTTCTTCTTAATGATTTTATTTGAATGGTTGGCAGATCATTGACAAGGAAAGATGGTAAGGAGTCAAGCATTGCTTAGAGCTACAAGAGACAAGAAGCTGTGGAGAGCCATGATCGCCCATATCCTGAAGTGACATGAGATATATATAATGATGATCTTTGTGTTCTACTCCAAAATTGTAATGTAAACATATTCAAGCTGCCTCAAATTTCAGAAAATTTCAAAAATTACACAGATTTTCTTGTATCTCTCCAGACATTTACAAAATCCATCTACCAGGTAATAAAAAAAAAATTAAAAAAAAAAAAACAAACTTTAATGTCCTGTCTTTTAATTTGGCAAACCACTCATACCTGAAAAAGTTTCCATCAATACTTACAATAGATTGATACATGACATGGAAGAAACGAGCAACACACACAGTCACAGGAATTCTTCCACCATGTGAATGTTTGTGTTTGCACCATTCATGATCAGAAGGACAAATAATGGAGAAGGTAAATTACCCAAATTTATTTCTTGGGATACATAATATTGAGTTGAAAGAATTTGCCTCTCAAAATGTTTACTGTGAGAAAGTTGAAATAATTCTGTAAAGCTCAGAAGATACTGATAAACTTTTAGCTTCAGAAAAGGTGAAGGAGTGAATGTGCTGTAATGTTTAATTAGTTTCTGTTGCTTGTAGTTGAATATTCAAAATATGTTGATGCTTCTAATGTTTGTAATTAAGTTTAAGATTCAGTATTGTAATTGAATAGTTTTCAGTAAGTTCCAGAAAAAGTTGGTAAGTGGTTGAGTTGAATGTTTTAACTTGAATTACAGTGAAATTATTTCATGTTGAAGAACTTAAAATTCTAACTTTGTACTTCACTGCAGTAATGATACAAGCATCGTGAACTAGTTTAGCAAATGCTAGTCGTTAATAAATTCTCACTTGCAAGGTTCACTTGTACATTCTATTTGTTTTCTAGTCACGTGACAGGCTCTGAAAAGCATTTATGATTTTTGGCGGAAAATGTATTTTCATTAGGTCAGGAACTAGGTCGATGCTATTCGGACATAGCTGAGAACATGATGTAAATATTAACTGACCAATGAGAAGTGAGAAAAAATATCAAGGCTCTGTGATCCACTTTTTGCACAGAATTGCACCAAAATTGACATTGATAGAAAAGTGATAGCAGAATGCTAAAGAGTCACAAAGAAAGGATAATAAGCGAGTCAATAACTCAATGCCAGTTGCAAACTCACAACTTGGAAGGATTAGTTCATTATTCGCCAACAATAAAAAAAAATACTATTCTCCACTACTCAACTTCAGCTGTTAACATCGGCCACAACAAAGATAAGTCATTTTACTGCTTCCTTCTTTCACTATATCTCTAGTCATCTCTATATTACATATTGTACACACAGCGTTTAGGAAAATATTTAATTCATTTTGTTTCTTCTCTTTTAATGCCTTACAGACACATCACATTAAAACCATATGATCACAGGAGTTAAGCAATGTCGAAACTGGTCAGTACCTAGATGGATGACTGTTTAGGATTACCGAACGCTGTAAGCTTGGATTTAGTAATGGCTCAGAATTATTAATCAGTAGGTTGAGTTTCAATTCCTGTTGGGTTCATTATATTCACTAACGTGCAAATATCCTTGTGGGAAGATATGAATCTACCTGTTCTCCCCCTATGAATGTAATTCATTAAACTTGTAGCACTAAACCATTAAATAACTCAATGAAAGTGATATGCTGCTGAAAAAAAAAGAAAAAAAAGAAAGACGTCTGTTTTCTCCTTTACAAGCTTTAATTCATTCGTTCACTAACAACTTTGTCCACTTTCGTATTCTTTCAAAGTTTTTATTTTTATTTTTTTGTATTTCAATTGTTTGAATATATAAGTTTATTGTTGCCAATTCACTTTAAATCTTGTGTCCCATTCTGAATTGCCATATTGTTCAATTGCACTAAGAAACTAGTATCCACAAAAACCTATTTCATGAATTTCTAAGTTCATAATTATACAAACAGTGAAACGTTCAAGTTGAGGATATTAGTTGATTGGACAAGATAATGCATATACTTAAATGTATTTGCTCAACCACAAAAAACAAAGCAACTATGGTTCTATTTTCCTATTTTTAGGGAAAATAAATTCTTATAACTAATATATATATATATATATATATATATATATATATATTTCCTATTTGTACTTTATCCTATCACATACACACACACACATATATATATATATCCGAATGTAATGAGAATGAAAATAATATAAATTCTAATGTTCACAGCATTAATTCAAAAGAGGGCTCAATACCAAGAGTAGAGCAATAATTATTTATTATAGATTTTTACATAAGGACAAAAATGGTCCTCATCATCGAGACGCAGTCACATGAAAACAAGAATGCATCTTTGTAGTGAACAAGTTGTTTTTGTCGGTATGTAAAAATTATAGATATATATAAGGCAATTGATTGACAAAGTTGGAAAAATTCTTTGTAACACATTTCGTCCTCTAGAAGGACGTCATTAGATTAAAGTAAAAGTTTTATTGGTTGAATTATGTGTAATAGAGAGACTGGGTAATATAAATTCAGTATTTAAAATTTTTGAGCTTAAATTTGTTAACATTTTTTGATATATAGAAATTTATATATGATTATATGAGAATGATATATATTTTTATATATCAAAACAATATTGGGAAAAATGTATGACAAAATGGAAAAGTTTTCTTGCGATGCATTTCATCCTTCAGGACCACATGAGATTAAATTTGTTTATGTTGGTACGACGATGACACATGCACATGAATCACGGATACTGGAACATTTTAGGTTTTATATCTAGCCAATTTCATTTCGAGCCTTTTTGTTTCCATCACTTTTGTAAATAGGTAAATATCCCATAATCTGAGATCAGAAGAGGAATGACAGCAATGGTGAATTTTGTAAGTCAGGGTGAAAATTTTCTGTAGATTACCTAAATATATATATATATATATATATATATATATATATATATATATATATATAAACTAAGTGCTTTGTTCATTTACAAGCCAAAACACCTAAGGTTATTCCAGACTTGTGTAACTACTTCTATATATATATATATAAATTCTAAAATTCCCAGCTTACCTTGTTTCTGCATATGTACCAACATAAACAAATTTAGTCCAATGAAGTCCTAAAGGATGAAACACTTTACAAATGAACCTTTTCCACAATTTATATATATATATATATATATATACATATATATACATACACACACGCACACACATATATATATCGACATTTTTTCCCTCATCGGCAGTATGAATGAGTTTCATGTCAAGTACTGAGTTAAAACTTAATTCACCACCTGAAGATTTCATTGTCCATGAAACTGAATCATGTTACAGGTGAGTAAAAAATCTATATTTATTTTTAAAATATAATTTATAGCTCTGTTATTTTACACCAATATTTTATTAACACCAGCAGGCAATGTGTGATTTATATATATATATATATATATATATATATATATATATATATATATATATATATATATGTGTGTGTGTGTGTGAAAATATTGTAGAAAATAGGAAAGAAACTGGTTTGGTAAATAATCCAAAGTTCCTTAGTATTTTTGTAATTATTTTTAAAAAATAGTGCTCGATACGGAAGTAGAGCATAAATATAATTATTTATTTAAAAATATGATTCCAACTCGCTACATAAGAGGTCTCATGTTTCAAAACTAGAGCCGAAAACTTCAAAATAATATTTTTGTTTTTCGGAATGACTTAAACATATACCCTCATCAATAGAAAATAGAATTAGCAGTAACTCTGCTAACAAAGTAATATTCCACCAACATAATGACTTCTATAACACTCCCCTAAAAAGTAGTGGTTATGAAAATGCTAACATTAAATATAG